>CM038718.1:8913621-9158621 GCA_021613375.1 Megaleporinus macrocephalus
TCTGATACTAGTCATTGCAGGTTTGCTGTAATGTTACACACTCAGCGGAAAGAAGGCCCGAGTATAAAGTGTAAAGTATAAGGGTGAATCCAATCAAGTAGCAAAGCCGCGATTGACGAATCTGACCTCTAGACCTGAGTCGAATCTTGCACATTCATCCTGCACACTTGATTTCACTCCGGAACTAATAATCAGTCAGCTGGATTTAATAGAAAGAATACATTCAAATTATAGAATTATAATATTCCTATATTCTCATACTTATACTTCACTAATTAGTAGTGAACAAAGTGACTGTTGACCAGATAATAATTATTGCTTTTCAAATCTAGTGTAGAAAAACTGAACTTAGCTTTAACTGTAATTCAATGGTGATACTATAGTGATCTTTGAGTCTGAGTTAGCTGTTTATAGCACATGTAATAGTGGATTATAAGACGGCATGATAGTGATTGGCCAAGATTCTAAAGTTTTTGTTTAATTTATTTGTTTATTTTATTTGAATCCCCATTAGCCCCTAGCAACTATTCTTTCTGGGGTCCATCAACATAAAACACACATAAATATTATACATACACAACAAAAAATAATAAAAAAAACTCCTTCCAAATGTATACAAAAGAAGAAGAAATAAACATAGAAAACAAGTAAGAGTTAGAAAAAAAAGTGTTATTGTAATTCCAATAACGGCACTATTCCCCTTAAAACTAATTTCCCTAATCTACTTTTAACTTTTATTTATTTAGTTTAATGGTCAGGAATCAATTATATGATGATTTTTTTTTTGTTTTTTAAACTATATTTTATTATCAGTGCTGAACAGTGTGTCAGGTAATGAGTTCCACTCTATAATAGCTCTGTAAACCACTGTTCTGCATGTGGTTAGTTTGTGCTCTCTGCAATTTAAAGTAATTTAATTTAATTTAAAAAGGCTCAATTGATATTTGAACACATATGTATTCTTGATGAGTCCCACAAGGTTTGTCTGGTCCTATATGGGCATCGTAATATCATTCTCGCTGCCTTATTCTGCAGTAACTGTAGTTTCATTAGATGTTCTTATGCAGGACATAAGAAGTAATTACTGTGTTACTAGCTTTAAAGCTATTAGTGGGAAAAATCCTGAACATCTTCTGAACATTACATATAAACCTCTTCCCATTTTAATTGTTATATTTTTGATGTTTCCTCCATGATAATTTATCGTCAATTATAACACCCAGTAGTTTCACTACTTTAACTTTGTTTAATTTTTTTCTTTGTCAATATTTCATGTTAACTTTAGTTCCCCTTCTGCTAATGATTTAGAGCCAATTATAATGTTTAGTATGAGCTGATTGTCTTTAATCCAGTTTGTTATTGACATTTACTGTGGCAGCTGATGCATACAGAGAGGTATCGTCATACATTTTCCGCCTGGCTTTATTCAATTCCAACACCAGATCATTTATGAATATTGAGAATAATAACGGGCCAAGACAACTTCCTCGTGGGACTCCAAGATGAAACTCCTTAATTAGAGTTCAGTAAGGTCCAGTTAGAGGAGATCTCCTCAGGCCAAGGTCCAGACCATCATCATTTCTAACTAGTGTTCTGATTCAGTGGTGTATCCTGTTTACTGAAGTAGCCTAGTATCAGCATCTTACACCATCAGCTACTGAAACACCAACACATCACACATACCGTTCAGTATATTTCAGTATATTTACTGTTTAAATGCTGAACTGAAACAAGAGCTACATTTAAAAAACAAAATGTGTTTTAAAAAAGTTCATCTTAAAGTGTTTATTTATAGAGAAAGTAAATAAAATGTGCGTCTTCTTGTTAACTCAGCTTCACAGATGAACATGTTGGTTGTACAGAGCGGTGTTCTCCAAAACTAGACGAGCAGGTCCATTCCAGAACCGTTCCTGTTAAACACTCAGTTCTCTCTGTTCACTTTTCTGATTTTAGAGCTCCTTATTCTTTCAGACTTGCTTTAGTCTCCGACTGCTGCTCCTCGCTTCCTACCTCGCCTGTGTGCACGCTGCAAGCCCCAATGTGCACAGATCTGATTGGCTGAGGAGCCTTCGGTGATCTTACAGCGCACGCGATTGGTCTGTGAGTTCATTGCGCCATAAGGAGCATATACTGTAAAGACAAGAAAAGCTCCGCCTCTTAAAATAAACACAGTCTAAATTAAATTATTCTCAATACTTTATCGGTTTGGGTCCACATTGGACAACGTCTGGGTCCGGATCCGGACCATGGTCCACCTATGAGTGACCCCTGCAATATACTATTCACAGTCTTCCAAAGTTCCTCTCCATTGTTTATTGTTCTCCCAATCCTATTTTCATAATACACTTTTTTCTCCTTCCATTTAATCTTACACATATAATTTCTTAATCTACAATACACTACCGCTCAAAAGTTTTAGGATCACTTTAGAATTTCATTTCATGCAATTTTCATGCAATTTTCATGCAATTTATGCAATTTTCATGCAATTCACAAACAATATTGTCCATTTCACAATTAATGTAAGTGTATCAGATGATTTATAAAAATGAAGAATAAAAATGTTTGTATTAAAGTCTATTTTTGTATAGAGGCTTATTTAGCATATAGTCCTATTATCAGTAATTCTCAGTCCTCTGTCTAAATCTCCTGGTACGGCCGCCAATCCAAGTTAAGGATGTTATTGGACTAATTGGTTGTTAGGACACTCTTGCTCAATTGTGATGCACAGCTGAAAAACATTCTACTAATAAGTGAGTATAAAAGGGAACAACATTCTAGGTTAGTTTAGTATCTGAAGCATCAGCAGTTGATGGCTTGCTGACCGACTCAAAATGACCAGAAAGAAACAACTTTCTTATATATATAGTCGCTGTACAATAAAAAATGTTTCAACATTTTCTTTTTTGTTGATTTTAAGTTTTGTACATCATTTGAATACGCCAATGGTCGTTTACATTGTGTGACAATTTCATGTTGAGTGGGCCAATAGAAGTGCTCCAAAATAGCTTGGAAAAATTCTGGTTCCATTGACTTACATTAAAAGTAAAGTATGTTTTTGATCTCTCCTGTAAAGTTGCTATTTTTGGAGATACCTAATTTTTTATTGGACAGCGACGATATATATATATATATATATATATATATATATATATATATATATATATATATATATATATATATATATATATAAATGCATTTTGGTAAGAGATAGTATTATGTAACATTAGGTCAGAGCTCTCCATGTGTGCCTCTTCAGAACAAAGTTCTTCTCTGGAGCAAAAAACACCCAGGAGGACATCAGATCAGGCTATCCACTGATAGGCCCCTCATAAAACCGGCACACGTCAAAGAGGGTCAGTGCTGAGCCAATAGCGTGCTCCAATAAGTTTGTGATAAGACATCACATTATTAGTATGATGAGTTCAGTAACCTTCACATATGAGGTCTGTTGAGAAATCTATGAGGGAAGCAGGCATGAGCCTCCCCATAGGAGAGCTGATAGAGCCCACAGGCTTGGCTTAGAACCTCATTTATTAAAATTTCATAGCCACTTTACTATAACTAGCACAAATCCTATGAAGGTCCGCTGATGTCCATTCAGAGTTATTAGAATGCTGTACAGACATATAATCCGTGTCAGAAATATATTATTTTATGTATTACTTCATGCAGATTTGGCTATTTTATTAAACATGAGATCAGTTACTGTCGGTTTGAGGCACAATATGAGCTCCATACTTTTTTAAATAGCTGAACTTTGAATGTAAGTACCAAAAAAAGCCTTCTTTAAATGTTTTTATTTTTATTTTGCAATTGTTTATACGCCTCATAAAGACCAGTAATCCAAAAGTAGTGGAAAGTAATCAGATTATGTTACTTTAATTCACTAATCATTTGGATTACATGGTTTAACAAGTAATCAGGCAATTTTATAATCAGTCAATCTATAATGAAAGTAACCCTCCCAACCCTGAGCCCTGGCCAGCATAAACCAGCATGGACTAGCGTGAATCCCCTGCTGGTCTAAGCTGATTTCGTCAGCAGGGTCAACTCATTATAGAAAGAAAACTGATTAAAATCTGTGTTTTACATCTATTTATGTATCAATTGAAGTTAAATGGACTCCAGATTTTGGGTTAAGCCAGTTTCGTATATTTTAAAGCTTATAAATTGCATCATTTTTAATATGTTGCTGTATATCTTGTTTATTCTAAAACAGGCTCCCTGGTTTATCTTGAGACTAGGCTGGTTCATGAGCATAATCAGAATCAAGCTTTTTGAACAAGGAATTTAGTTGTGGTTACAAAGGCTCACATACGATACACCATACTGACAATATTAAATTATTATTTATAAGAAGATATGAAGTCCAACCACATATACAGAGTGACAGTCATACACACACTCTCTCTCTCACACATACACACACATACAGTCATTCCTGGTAAGTTACATGTTAATCTAATGGTGGGGAATGTTTAGTTCTGGGAAAATCTTAGTAGTGCAGCATCATGTATGTGAAACTCTATTAGTTATAGTGTGGGGCCAGTCATAGAACATAAGACTTACTGTCATATACTCTGACAGTGGACTGAGTCTAATGACTGTGTTTGAATTTTCTGTGAAAGTGTAATTTATGGGAGTGGCTTGCTCTAAGAGGTCACTCCCATAGCATATAGTGTGTGATGCACTCTTCTGTTTTTCACAAATGATGCAATACCAGCATTGCATTGCTATATTAGCCATTATTGAAAGTGGGTGGGGCGTGTTGTGGACATGAGTGTTGGCTTCGTCTTTAGATTGAGGAGCGGGTGTATAGTTTAGATTGTGTGGTGTTATTTTATACTGTCATTGTGGTGGCATGTTAGTGGGCGTCGGCATGATTTGCATCACCTCAGTGTCACTGCTGGACTGAGAATAGTCCACCGGCCGAACAAATCCAGACAACAAGCCTTCTGTGGGCAGCGCCCTGTGACCACTGATGAAGGACTAGAGGATGACCAGCACAGACTGTGCAGCAACAGATGAGCTACTGTCTCTGACTTTGCATCCACAAGGTGGACCAAACAAGGTAGGAGTGTCTAATAGAGTGGACAGTGTGTGGACACAATGGCACCAGCACAATGCAAGCTAACATGACCAACCATCCAAATCATACCTGCTCTGTGGTGGTCCTCTGCGGATCCTGACCACAGAGGAACTGGGTAACAAAGAATAAGTAGTATGAAGTATGAGCTGGTGGATCGGAAGAAACAGTGGTGCTGCTGGAATGTTTAAACACTGTGTCCACTCACTGTCTACTCTATTAGACACGCCTACCTTGCTGGTCCACCTTGTAGATGTAAACTCAGAGGTGATAGCTCTTCTGATGCTGCACAGTCTGTGTTCCTCTAGTGCAGGGGTATTTAATTAGAATTCAGTAAGGTCCAGTTAGTGGACATTTCCTCAGGCCAAGGTCCAGACAATCACAATTTCTCTATCAGCAATTTATGTCCTCAACAACTGAAAGACAGAACAAATTACAAAGACCGTTCAGTATATTTCAACTATATTTGTTGGTTTAAATGCTGAACTGAATGAATTATTTAAAGAACTTCAAATAAATGGGGTTTCCTCCTTGAAACAAGGGCTACATTAAAAAAGGATACTTCATAAAAGTGCTTCATAACATGCTTGTTTATAGAAACATTTAATAAAACGTGCGTCTTCTTAACAGTTAACAGTTTATGTCCCTCTTGTACTCCTCTCTCACACTTTCTCTTGTTTAGTGAGAGGAGTGAGCTCTTGGTTGTATTTATATCTGCAATGGTGTCTGGGCTGTTCTCATACACATATGAAGGAGCTGGTTGGTGAACCTGGGCTCCATGGTGAACCTGGGCACTATTAATTTTTAATAATGTTCATTATGGAATGAACCGTTTGAATTAGCCTTTCTCTGACTCACTTCATTCTCTGACTTGCTTTATTCTCTGACTCACTTCATTCTCTGACTTGCTTTATTCTCTGACTCGCTTTATTCTCTGACTTGCATTATTCTCTGACTCGCATTATTCTTTGACTCGCTTTATTCTCTGACTCACTTCATTCTCTGACTCACGTTATTCTCTGACTCGCATTATTCTCTAAATTGCTTTATTATCTGACTCACTTTAATCTCTGACTTGCTTTATTCTCTGACTCGCTTTATTCTCTGACTCGCTTTATTCTCTGACTCTCTTTATCCTCTGACTCGCATTATTCTCTGACTCGCATTATTCTCTGACTCATGTTATTCTCTGCCTCCCTTTATTCTCTTACTCAATTTATTCTCTGACTCACTTTATTGACTGACTTGCTTAATTTTCTGACTCATGTTATTCTCGGACTCACTTTATTCTCTGACTCACTTTATTCTCTGACTCGCTTTATTCTTCAACTCACTTTATTCTCTGACTCGCTTTATTCTTCAACTCACTTTATTCTCTGACTCGCTTTATTCTCTGACTCACTTTATTGACTGACTTGCTTCATTTTCTGACTCATTCTCGGACTCACTTTATTCTCTGACTCGCTTTATTCTTCAACTCACTCTATTCTCTGACTCACTTTATTGACTGACTTGCTTCATTTTCTGACTCATTCTTCAACTAACTTTATTCTCTGACTCACTTTATTCTCTGACTTCTCTGACTGGACTTGGTACCTCATCTGTGAACACCCCCAAATCTGAACAGATCTGATTGGCTGAGGAGCGCCTTTGGTGATCTTTATAAAATAAACACTGTCAGAATTAAGTCTATCTCAGAAGTTTGGGTCTGGACCCGGACCACGGTCCGCCTGTTAGTGACCTCTGCTCTAGTAGTCACAGGACACTGCCCACAGCACAGTGTTGGCTGGATAGCTTTGGTTGGTGGACTATTCTCAGTCCAGCAGTGACACTGCATAGTCTCCTGTGTCTGATCCACTCACGTCAGGGTCACTACAGTGCTGAGAATGATCCACCACCTAATAGTACCTGCTCTGTGGTGGTCCTGTGGGGGTCCTGATAATTGAAGAACATGGTAGGAAAGTATACAGAGAATCAGATGGACTATAGTCTGTAAGTGTAGAACTACAAAGTGCTCCTATATGGTAACTAAAGCTGATAAACTAGAGTGTAGAACCCAGAAGGTGTGCTTGAGGTGAAGCACCTACATTAAAACCCAAACAAACAACACACCACAAACACAAAGTTGGTTTAAATATTTATTTACAGGCTGTAATTTACAGTTCAGACTGCTGTAAATTCCTTATATACAGTACATACAGACAGTCCTACAGTGATCCTTGTCCAGAGGTCACGAACGGGACATACAGGTGCATTTAGGAGTTAGCAAATATCATTCTTTACAAATCTTTAAAAATATATATAGCTCTTTAAATAGCTTTAAACAAAAAAATAGTCTCAGCGTTACGTCTAAGGAGGAGTAAGGAAGGCCGCCTCCATTTTCGTGTTGCATCGTACGTCATTGAGATGGACGCTATCCGACGTGGAGACGCAATATGAAAACACTGGAAAACACACAAGCCAGAACAGCGTGATCCGTTTCGAAAGTGCATTATGTAACTGTGTGATTATCCTCTCAAATAAAAGCTTAGAAGCGAGAAACAGAGCGTTCTCCGCATAGACAGAACCCTTTAAAGTAACGGACCCAGTCCAAATGATGCTACAGCTCCTGGAGAGCCTGATAATGGCTGGACACATTAAAACAGGGGTGTTAGAGCAGGCGACGAACTAAAAGTGTGAGGAGTGTCCCTGTAAAGCTTCTACAAGCAAGCCTTTTTCATACTGCTACAGACAGAATTTGTACACAGCAACTTCTCCAGATCTCCACTGGGTCCCCATAGGCTCCCTTGTTCCCTTAGAGGAACCTTCATAATACCCAAGACACTGAAGGAGAGTGCGGCTCAAAGAGATCAGCCAGCTTCCCTCAAGCCCCGTTCAGCATGACATGAAACTATAATACATAATGAGCCCTGGCGAGCTGTACACGCTATACTACCTGCTACAAATGTGTGGCTGACACTGTCTGAATCTGGGCCTTCTCGTCCTCCACACAAAGCGCGGGGTTGTCGTACATCTCCAGACCCTTCTTCGTCTCCAGCGCGCCCTCTTTCTCGCCGTCCGCCTCTCCCTTCTTGCAGCATTTGCAGCAGCAGCAGCAGTGCGCGCCGCAGAAGCCCAGGACGCTGGTGACTACGCGGTCCCACGGCTTGAGCGAGTGAAGAGGCTTGGGCAAGAAGTCCCAGGTGCGCAGGACGGGGAACAGGAAGCGTGGGCAGCGGGTCTGCATGATGTTGACCACCACCACGAAGACCAGCAGGGTCACCACGGGCACGCCCACCCCCACCAGAACCTTCCAGCCGGCGATGGACAGCCCCAGCACCGTCAGGGGCATGACGAAGAAGCACAGGATCAGGTAGACTATGGCGAACCAGCGGTACTTGGCCGTGCGGTCGCCCAACGCTTTGGCCAGTCGGATGGGCACACGGGTGAAGGGGATGGGGTACCACAGGAGGATGCCAAAGATGTTGAAGAAGAAATGGCACAGCGCGATCTGGAAGGACATAACATGCATCAGTGGGGTGATGGAGATATATATATATATAGTCATAGCTCCATTGAGCTACTATCAGTGTTCACAAAGTTTAATATGCTGGAAAAAAACTAATTTGGTTTTAAGAAAGACCAAAAATAACAATACAAAAATAGTTACAGTTGGACAATTGGTGTCTCTTTGGAGCAAAAGTATGTCGGCTGCATCCCTAATTCATTTAAAACAATATTTACTTGACAAAATAAGGTGTGCATGAGCAAAGTCATACTGCTACAATAGATCTGGCATAGTTTTATTGTTGTTTAATTAAGATTTTATGAGTAAACATCTGATAGACTAAGCAGAAGTTCACAAGCTTCAGCTGTTTAACTGTAAAGTCTATATAAAATGATCACTTAAATAGAGATGCTTGCTGTAGCAGAGGGGAGACTACATGACAAAAGCTCAAGTTTCAAGTTAAGAACCTTTCTATAGTCCTGAGTGCAACACTAGTATTTAGGTTGATAAGTTGATATTTGAGTTGTAAGTACTACAGTTCGTCTTTAAGCTGAATGCAATTGGATGCAATTTAGTAAAGCTTGTCCAACCTTGAAACAGCGTCTGTACATAGCGTCCCTCTGATAAACAAGGACTAATAACGAAGGGCTAGTAAAGCGGTGCTGCACTGCACTGTGTTCAGCATTGTTTTAAATGAAGCACCCCTGTGGGGAGGAATGCAAGTCACTTTAATTAAGGTAATAAGATCAGGGTACCAACCTGCAGCGAGTTGGCCAGTTTGTCTCCAGGGCTGGCCATCGCAGCAAGAATAGCAGTCGTTGTTGTCCCAATGTTGGAGCCAAGTGTGAGAGGATAGGCTCGCTCAATGCTTATAACACCAATACCTGGACAGAGAGAGGCAATGGACTTCAACTTCTGCACAGCATATATACAACATATACTACATACTATGTACTACAGTGTATACTACCTAGTATGTTTCATATTTCACTATTCTACAGTGTATATATATATACTACTGCTCAAAAGTTTAGGATTTAGGATCACTTTAGAATTTCATTTCATGCAATTTTTTATGCAATTCACAAACAATATTGTCCATTTCACAATTAATGTAAGTGTATCAGATGATTTTTAAAGAATAAAAATGTTTGTATTAAAGTCTATTTTTGTATAGAGGCTTATTTTACATATAGTCCTATTATCAGTAATTCTCAGTCCTCTGTCTAAATCTCCTGGTACGGTCGCCAATCCAAGTTAAGGATGTTATTGGACTAATTGGTTGTTAGGACACTCTTGCTCAATTGTGATGCACAGCTGAAAAACATTCTACTAATAAGTGAGTATAAAAGGGAGAACAACATTCTAGGTTAGTTTAGTATCTGAAGCATCAGCAGTTGATGGCTTGCTGACCCGTCAGTCCATTGTTGTGTTACTATCTACTATGTTTCATATTTCACTATTCTACAGTATGTATATATATATATATATATATATATATATATATATATATATATATATATAGGCTGAATCTGTTTTATGCCCTGTAGCACTTTATTATTTATTTATTTATTTATTTATTTATTTATTTATTTATTTATTTATTTATTTATTTATTTATTTATTTATTATTATTCCATTAATAATAATAAAAAATAATAAATAAAATATTCCACTTTATTTCACTTATTTAATTATTTTTATAATTCTAATTATGAATTATATTATTTTATATGTATAATATTGCTATTTCAGAGGGCTTTTCTTAAGATGGTGGCAACAATATGCGAAGTTTATTTATTTATTCATTTATTTATTTATTTATATAACCTGTATTCAGACATGACGACCTTGTGTGTCTTACTGTGCTGTGCGCCGTACATGAGCTCATGAGTGTAGCAGTGTGGTTCTCTGAATAAGGAGTCTTATCTCATACTAACCCACAAGTGGCGTAATGGCGGAGGTGAAGACAGAGCTGCTTTGCACGATGAAGGTCATTCCTGCTCCCACTAAGATAGCGAGGTAACCCGTGACCCAGCTGAACGGGAAGGGGAAATCTGCAAATAGATATCCAGCAGCGTTACTCAGTGAAAACACAGGGATCGTACATCTCTAACACACAACAACGCAATGCTACACTTCCCCAAAACCGCCGTGATGTCATGATCAGTAGTATATGGGAGGTACCGAGTCTAGGGGCGGCAACAATATGATATATGGGTCGTTCAGTTTGTATTGAAGTCAGTGTTGCTGGTAATAAGCCTTATGATGCTGAGTATTGACAATAGCTGTAGATAATTATACATTAGCATAATGACTATGACATAGCATTACTACATGAGTATAACATCCCCCCCACAAATGACCAGAGATAATAAATAAACTGAGTGAGGTTCTAATAGCTGTACATTTACACTTTTCCTGTACTCTACACTCATACATATGCATTCATGATGTGCTGAGACGCAGGAAGGGCACCAGGCTAAAGGTTTTTATGCCTATTTAACTAATCAGACAGCAGGACGAGGGAGCTTGCTCTGGCAGTCATACAACAGGACATGCGACCAGAGATAATAAGGATAGGCCTGAAATTACAGCTCTACAATCTTTCCTTTGAAGCCAGTCATTGCTAATGATAGCTCGAAGGCCGACAACACAATGCGCTCTGACAAAGAAAGCAAGAGGGATCATGGAAATGACTGTTTACTAAACGAATGCAGCAGCTGGAAAGATTCCGCTGCCTGGTGTAACATGGTTTGCATGGTTTAACATTAAACGTCCAGCACAGGAATAATCGATTCGGCTCTCGGTGAAGAGAGTTAATCATTTCACACTTAAAAAAGGGCACCTTGGTGGAGTTGCCTCACCTGTGTTGAGCACCTTCTTGATGACCACGGCCACCTGGCCCTTGAGCATGGAGTTGAGGAGCTTGACGATGAGAATGAGGCAGGTACACAGCACCAGCAGCGACAGAGCCAGCAGAATCAGCCCCACTGCCAGATCTGGAAGGTTGGCATTCGCAAACAGGTGGTGGCCTGGATTGAAAAAGAGAGAGAGAGAGCAGAGGCATAAACATCAAATAAAGATTGAAGCCACCTGGAATGTAGGAGTCATTCTGGATCCACACTGAAATCAGTACGTTTCTTTAGATAGATATAGATATCGTCACTGTCCAATAAAAAATAAGTATCTCCAAAACTTAACTTTACAGGAGAGGCCAAAAACTGTCTTCAGTTTCAATTGAAGTCAATGGAACCAGAACAATTTCCAAGCCACTTTGGAGCATTTCTGTTGTTTCATTCACCATGAAATTTTCACACAATGTAAGTGACACTTGGCTTATTCTAATGATGTAGGAAATTCAAAATTGACAAAAATAAAGATACATGTGTTTCATTGGACAGCGATGATATAGTAGTTATTTAGTTATGAGAAAGATGAGTATTAAACTATGGGGTTCTGTCCTTGTAAACATGGTTCTAGGTAGTGATTTTGCAGGTTTATACCTCAAAAAAATGAGGCTTATTACATTCTAAAGCTTTCTGTTCAATAAATAACTTGACTACTAGTTGGACTATAATGGAAACTGGTTATTTTAAGCTTATAGACATGTGGGTACTACTACAGAATCTTTATAAAGGGTTTATAAGTCATGAGTCCACTTTCTCTTGTACTGTTGAACCTCAATTTGTGCTGGTTACTTATCTTTCCTTCAGTTATGAAAACGTTATAACAATTGTAAGTAAGTCGTTATAACTGTTTTCACCCTACCATAGTAACTACTATGAAACTAATTTAAAATATATGTAGATTGTAAATAGGGTTCTAGGAAAAACGTTTCATTTACATGAAACTTTACAATTGAAGGGCTTCAAGCTTCAACTAGGCTTATTACATTCTAAGGCTTTCTGTTCAATAACTACTAAAACTATTGGAAACTGGTTATTGTAAACTTATAGAAGTGTAGTAAGCACTTAATAAAATTCAATAGGCTCTTTATAAAGGGTTTGTGAATAGTTTTTAACTAGGTCATAAAAACCATAAACTATTAATAAGCTGTCCCAACACATACATGAGAACTATTGGCTAGCCAAACAGTGACTCCACTCTCACCTATACTGTTAAACCTCAATTTGAGCTGGTTACAATCTTTCCATCAGTTATTACTGTGCTATTTAAACCATTTCTAAGCCAATCTTAAAAGTTTGCCGACAGATGTCCTAGCCCTTGACACGGATTTGCACATCTTTAGTACAGCGTCCTGTGCTAGCTGTGAAACAGTAGCAGGAGCTCGAGCACAGATTGAGAAGTTGGTGTGTTCAGTTTACGTCTTGCGGCTGATTTCTGATGAACAGTGAATAATAATCTTCTCTAGCTGAAAGGCCACAGGATGCATTTCAGGCCTACTACGAGCAATGAACCATAACCAGGCTGGAATTTCACCATCAACCCTGAGTGCAGGCAGGCTGACCTGTGCATTTGCTCTGATTAGCTAAATGCGACCCCCCACCGCAAACCTTCCCGCTCGATTGGCTGGGTCTCTTTGTCTGGGCTAGATGGCCTCAGGTAGTCCCGCCCAGAGAGAAGAATAGATCCTTTGAGCAGGTAAAGTGGAGGGGGTTGGGGGTACGTTTGCTGAATCATAAGGCAATGAAAGAAAGGCATTGTGCTGGCAGCAGAGTAGCTGGTGGTTGGAGTTGTGGTCTAAGGGTTTGGGTTTGAGGAGATGGGGAGGATCCCCTCTTTGTGAAGCTGTAATGACAGACTGCACATCGGCTGATCTAAAAACCCGGACCAAATGTGAGTCACTCACATTTTTCTATGTTTATGGTCTCCGTTACGTTTTCCTGTGTCAACGTCTGGTTGCCCTCAACCCAGCAGGGGGCACCAATGGTGCAGTTAGCTGGCCCATCCACTGTGCTGTTCACCAGGCTCTGAAACATCAAAAGAAGACAGTTAGCCCACGTGACTATTGAGCTAAGATCAAAACTATGTGCCAATTGCAAACACAAACTAGCATAGCCTCTAGCATAGCCTCTTTACTGTGTATAGTAAATATATAGTATGTACAATCTATGTCCAACAGACATTGAGGGAATTAAGGTACTTTGGGATTCGTCCATTGCTGGCATATGTGTTTAGTGTGCATGTAACTTGTAGGCTATAATCTCAACAGGAAACCAATGCCAGTAGACTCTCTGGAGCAGCCTAATGACAAGTGTTGGTCAGAGGGGTATAAAGCTCCCCAGCATTGGACAATACAGCAGTTTAACTGTGACTGGGCATAGTGTATATACAAACTGGTGACCAGCTGAAGGAAAAAACCTAAATAAAGTAGAATTTTATCTCTGTATTTAGTGTGTTCATACAGTGAAACACCCACATACACTAGGGGGCAGTGTCCAGGCAGCAGCTTGGGGGTCAAGTGTCTTGCTCAAAGGTACTTCAGTCATGTCCTATTGGTACAGGGTCTTAAACCAACAACCTTCTGATCACAAGGCTGGTTCCCTAACCTGCAGCCCACAACTACCCAAGAGTGGAGAAGCACTTCCAATGCAGAGGCTTCCATCATACAATTATAATAAGCAATTAACAAGAAACTAACATCTGGGTATGCTCTCCAGATCCAAACGGCCTCAAAAAGTCACAATGACTGATCAACCAGTGTTTACTTCTCAAATCTACTCCAAGCTGATCTGGCGCCTCATGGCAGCCCAACACTTTAATAATGAATAACCTTTATGTTACTTTTTCCTTCACTTGGTCACCCAGCAGTTTATCTATGTATCTTTCTCCACGTCTCCCAGCTTGAACCACAATCCTAAGCAGTGTTACACTATCTAAAGTAAGATAATGTGCCTATTATTCAGAATGCCAGAATCTCTCACTGTGGTTGTAAATGTTGTTCCAAGAATCTGAGGATATGAGGACACAGCAGATTTGGTTCGAGGAGGTTTGCTCAGTTTCCTGTTCCTTACCGTAATCGTTTTCTTCTTGCACCACGTTTTGATTAGACTCTTGTTCCGAGCACTGGGGTCACCGATGGCGATGTCGCTAATCACAGAGCTGTCCAGCTACGAGGGAGGAAGGACAGAGGACCGTGTCACAGACAATAAATGTCCAGTACAGAATTATTACTTAAGCTCCAACTGTGCAGTGTACAACCTTGCTATGGGAGCTGAATCACACGTAAAGCGAGGTGAGTTACTAATTCGGCATGTTAATGACTTGCTATTAGTGTGGATGGTCATCTGCATCAACATTTCAGGTTTAGGATTTGGTGAAGCAGTCTGGGTAGCTCCAGCAATGACAGCAGCATATATTCCCAAACAGAACAATTCTGAATGTACAAGAAGCTCTCCAAAAACCTAGAACCACCTGACCAGTCCATTCTAATGAGTCACTGTATGTGGTTTAGAGCCAGTGAGATATTGAAGAGCTGCTCGTTCAGAGAAGCATACCACGAGTGCGGCCTGTGAGTCATGGAAGAACCTTGTGTAGTGAGTCAGTGAGTCAGGACATGATTGGCGTTTGCTTCTTTACTTTAGTGCTGGAGCTACAAGACAAATGTGGCTAACTAGACTGATGAGTTGCTGGAGTCTTTTCCATAAATACATCCCTGACTATGTCACATCCTGCTCTTCATTAATGTCCTGCAGACTCTGTGTAAACCATAAAAATGAAATCAGCTCCACTGAGTAGCTAAACACAGCAGAAAGCTATTTTAGACTACAGCTATTTGGTTGACCAGCATAACAATATCCAAAACACAGCACATACTTGTTTTACTGGTGACCAGCATATTAACTACTTGTCACGCCGGTCAGCTCACCAGCATTTTTACTGGTGACTAGCATATTAATTATCACTGCTGTTGACCAGCATAACAGCATCCAAACACAATATGCTGGTTTTACTGGTGACCAGTAAATTAACTATTGCTACCAACCAGTATACCAGCATCCAAACACAATATGCTTGTTTTACTGATGACCAGTATATTAACTATTGCTACCGACCAGTATACCAGCATCAAAACACAGCAAATGCTGGTTTTACTGGTGACCAGTATATTCATATTCTTGACAGTTGATCAGCATACCAGCACCCAAAACACAATATATGCTGGTTTTACTGGTGCCCAGTATATTAATGTTCTTTACTGCTGATCAGCATACTAGCATCCAAACACAATATATGCTGGTTTTACTGGTGACCAGTATATTAATGTCCTTTACTGTTGATCAGCATACCAGCATCAAAACACAATATATGCTGGTTTTACTGGTGACCAGTATATTTATATTCTTTACTGTTGATCAGTATACCAGCATCCAAAACACAGCATATGCTTGTTTTACTGGTGACCAGTATATTAGCTACTATTGCTACTAACCAGTGTACCAGCATCAAAACACAGCATATGCTGGTTTTACTGGTGACCAGTATATTAACTACTATTGCTACTGACTAGCGTACCAGCATCAAAACACACAGCATATGCTGGTTTTACTGGTGACCAATATAATAACTATTGCTACTGATCATCGTACCAGCATCAAAACACAGCATATGCTGGTTTTACTGGTGACCTGTCTTGCTTGTCTGTGCAGCTTTTTTAATAGGTTGGACTGTATTATTATAATAATAATCATAGTAAAAATTCTAGCCCATCTAATCATGTTCACTGGGTGGAGAATAATAAATCCAGTAGGGTATGTGTGCGTAGGCTACAGTACTATTTGGGTATGGCACAATTGGGAACTTGAGTACAGTAATAGCTGTTCCAGAGTAAAACAGAGAAACCTGAAAAACCTTTCAGCATTCATAACAAAGAGTGCTAGTGCTAGTATTGGGTGCAGCTTGTTTGTTGTGTTCGCTCACCTCAATGATGTTCTTGGTAAGCGGTTTAGTGATGACTTTGAGTAGGTCTGGGGCGTCCTGGCCCGTTTGGATGTGGAAGGAGTCAATGACCAGTTTGGTGAGCTCGTACAGGGCATGTGAGGCCATCTCCAGAGGAAGCAGCACCAGTACGGAGAGCCAGTTGAAAAAGTCATGCACAGTGGCTCCAGCAAACGCCCTGCAACATGGCGGCACCATACAGCATTGGTTTGTCATATAACGGGGATCTGTCAATGTAAATAATTGGATTATCCAATATTTCATTGAGGCTGCGGTTCGTTTGTTTACCTGCGGAACTCGTTGCGGTCTCCAGCCTGCATGACGGCCACGATGGTGTTGGTGACGGAGGTGCCAATGTTGGCCCCCATGATGACTGGCACTGCCGACTGCACGCTCAGCACTGTGGAGCACAACCAGCACTCAGTTACTCTCAGTTGCTGCTTTAATACTGGACCAATCAAAACCCCAAGGGGCCAATTTTACTACTAATAAACCAATTTATCCCAGATTTAGGTTTAATCCAGGTCTGGGAAAACAGCCGTTTATGTAAATGAGGCTATATATATATATGTACAACATGTATACATTCACTATATTGAGATGCACTTACGCCCAGAAGACACCATGCTGACCACAATTGATGAAGAAGTGCTGGAACTCTGAACCAGCACAGTGACCAGCACGCCGATAACCAGGCCTGCCACGGGGTTAGACAGCACCACATTGTCCTGAAAGATGTCTCCAGCTGCCTTTCCTATGAAGAAAGATACAAAGATATCATGTCACCTCTGCCAGGAAAATCTCCTCATGTTTAAACAAGACAATGATAAGGATGTTCCAGTGAGTCTACACATTAACTACAGGCCTTGGAAAAGTGGGCCAGCATCATAAATAGCAACACCTTTTTACTGCAAGTAAAGTATGTTATCTTTGTAAAAATGCAATTTTATTGTTTCAACCTTTGCATATCTCCACATCAGCAGATCCACAATTCAGTTCCACGCATTCATAACTACGTAACATCAAAGTAGATGCTGTACATGGTATTTCATGGAAATAATAAGCTTGTAAGGTAAGGCGAGGTTATTGTTGTACACCTAAATATAATTCACTTTCATATTTCTAGCTCACTGAAACAAGCAGACAGATTCTGTTGATAGGCTTCCAAACTTTCAGAAAAGTTTTACTGTGGTAAAGTTTAAGGGGCTGTTTTTAATTTGTTGTAACACCCTATATGTCATTGTCGGGTGATATTTGCTGATATATATTTAGAAAATGTTGAAATACAGAGTGTACATTAACTGTAAATGTAATTTTTATTATGTAACTAATTATGTAAGTATGGTATTAGTTATTTGTACACCGTATATAAATATATGCTTCTATATAACATATTAGTACATAGTATATAAATATACACTTCTATATAAAATACTTTGTATAGAAACATACTTCTAGATTATGTTGGCACATAGTATATAAAAATATACTTCTATATAAAATTAGTACTTAGTATAGAACCAAATACTTCTATATTAAGTTAGTACATAGTATATAAATATATACTTCTATATAAAATTAGCATCTAGTATAGAAACATATACTTCTATATAAAATTACAACATAGTATATAAACACATACTTCTACATACAATAAAAATTTGTACTTTACATAGACACATATACTTCTATATTAAGGTAGTACATAGTATATAAACACATACTTCTATATAAAATTACTACACGGTATATAAGTATATACTTCTATATAAAATTTGTACTTAGTATAGAAACATACTTCTATATAAAATCACTACACTATATATAAGTATATACTTCTATATAGAATTACTACACTATATATAAGTATATACTTCTACATAAAATTTGTACTTAGTATAGAAACATACTTCTATATAAAAGTACTACACTATATAAGTATATACTTCTATATAGAATTACTACACTGTATATAAATATATACTTCTATATAAAATTTGTACTTAGTATAGAAACATACTTCTCTATAAAAGTAGTACACTATATATATGTATATACTTCTATATAAAATTTATACTTAGTATAGAAACATACTTCTATATAAAATTACTACACTGTATATAAGTATATACTTCTACATAAAAATTGTGCTTAGTATAGAAACATACATCTATATAAAATTACTACACTATATATAAGTACATACTACTATATAATATTTGTACTTAGTATAGAAACATACTTCTATATAAAAGTGGTACATGATGTATAAACATATACTTCTATATAAAAATACTACATACAGAGCATATAATTTAATAGCTACACAAGAATGGACAGCAGTTACTAAACGTACCTCCCACAAGCTGGAAGGCAGAGCTCAGGACGTCCAGAGAGCAGACGAACATGTAGAGGAATCCGAGCAGCAGGCAGCCTTTGCCCACTGAGACTACAACTCGAAGGATTTTGCCCTTCGTGTCCAGCTCTGGAGGGACACAAACAAGAAGAAGAGAGTGGGAATTCTGAGCATGCTCAGTTCGCACATTCTCATCAGCACTTCTTTGGAACTCAACTCACCTGACCATTTCAGCCCCGTGTCCTGCAGCTCTGGCAGCTGCCATGGGTCAAAGTCATCGTCCGGCTCTGGATCTACCAGCGCTATGGTGGAGTACGCAGGCAACACCAGCGCGTCCTTCGGCTCAGTGTCCTTCGTGTCTTTACCATCTTTAACACAAACACCAGAGAACAAAGAAAAATGAGCTAGATATGTCTAGAAGAAGAATACCAGAATAGAGGGAAAGAGAATGAGGATAAAAAGAAAGAATAAAGAAAGAAGGAACGAAAAAACGATGGAAGAAATTAATGAAGGAGGAAAGGAAAAGAATGCAAATCTGGAAAGATGGTGGAAAAGGTGAGGAAAAAAGGAAAGTACAGAATCAATGGAAGGAGCAAAGAAAAGCAGACAAATGCAGCAAATGGCAAGAAGGAAAGAAAGAGAAATGAGAAAAAAAATTTTTAAGCAAAGTAATGGAAAAGATGGAGAAACACAAAACATGGAAAGAAAGGAGGGAATAAAACAACAGAAAAATCATGGAGGAGCAGGTAAAATATAGGAACTGATAAGAGAGAGAAAAAAGGTAAGAGGAGTGGTAAAAAAGGAAAGATGAAAGGTGAAAAGAGGGAGAACAAAAGAACGAAACAAGGCAGAAAACATGAGAAGACGATAAAGGGGATGAAAATGAGGAAGAAGGAATGAAATAACAGAAAAGCAAAGAGAATGAAGCAACAGACGGAAGAAAGGATGAAAATAAAGCAAAATATAGATGGAAAAAAGAGAAAAAAAGAAAAGGAAAATTGACATAAAGAGATAAAAGAAAAGAATGCAGCAAAGTAAGATAAAGAAGGAACGCAAGTAGAAAAGAAGAGTATGAATAAACGAATGCAGGGGGAAAAAAGGGAAGACGGAACGAGAGAGGGAAAAACATAAAAGAGCAGGATGGACCCACCGAGGTCAGGAGGAGAGACTGAGGGGTCACTGCTGAGCTCAGGCCGTGGAGCCATTGTCTGAAAAATGAAGAAAGATTAGAAAACAAGAAACTTGACTTTCACTTCAGCTCCTGATCCTGTACAGCTACACGAGTGTAAACAGTTCACCGGTCTGCTCACCACTGAGCACGCTCTCTCTCTAACATACACACGCCTTATATCACACACACCTCATCAGCGCCCCACCCACCCATCAGCCGCTCAGCAGAACATTCAGAGCATGAATAATAGTCCTGAACCTGACCTCAGCACTGTACAGCCCTGGACATCATGATGATTCTTCAACATGTGACGGACCTGTTTGCTCCCTGTCAGGCTCTCGTGACGTTCTCATCAGCAGGAGAGAGAGAGAGTGAAGGAACGTACACACTTCTGTGTTCATCTGAGAGGTCATATCAGCACTCAGCAGGCCAAGCTACACCAATAAGAGTCCTTGAGCAAGACAGGCCCAGAACATCTGGTGGAGACTCTTATCCAGAGCACCTGAGGCCGCTTTTATATATATATATATATATATATATATATATATATATATATATATATATATATATATATATATATATATATATATAAAATATATATTTTATATATAAAATATCATTCACTCATCCAGCACACTCACTGTTTGTCCCGCTCCCCTCAGGCAGGAGGCTGCGGAGCGTCAAGTGTAGAACGAACAGACTGAGGAACAGCTTCATTCCGGAAGCTGTAAGACTTTTAAACGCCACTTAGTGGAACCACTGCACTGACACTTTTACTGCACTGACACTTTTACGACACCAGTCACTTTAATACACTCTGCTGCTACCTTCTCCATTCCTGTTTATTTTATTTTCATATATTTTATATATTTATGTTTATTTTATTTATTTAAGTACTGCTGTCTGGGTAAAACTGGGTCCTTGGGTACCACAATTTCGTTCCACCCCATGTACCACATGTGATGCGAATGACAATAAAGTCTCCTTGAATCCTTGAATCCTTGAATATATATATATATATATATATATAAATAAAATATGATATAACCTTATTATACCACCTTACCACTTACCACCTAACCACTTATAACTAAACATTCTAACTAACGCTCTGAGGTCCGGTGATGTCTGTTAAACAAAAGCTGAGAATTTTATGATGATGGCACCAAAAGAAAGACACCGAACCTGCTTTGATTACAATCTTTTTATATTAACTTACACTGATAGTAAGGAAAGTTGGTGCCCCTCTGCTGTAAACATACTATTTAGAGCTACTCCGATACTCTTTTTAGATACTCCATATATATATATATATATATATATATATATATATATATATATATATATATATATATATATATATATATATATATATAGCACTAAACATACATTAAAACAGTTTTTTGCCAATTAAAATATACAACCTTATTATAACCATTTAGAACTAAACATTCTAACTAGCGCTCTGAGGTCCGGTGATGTCCGTTAAACAAAAGCTGAGAATTTTATGATGATGGCAACAAAAGAAAGACTCCAAACCTGCTTCGAATACAATCTTTTTATATTAGCTTACACTGATAGTAAGGAAAGTTGCTGCCCCTCTGCTGTAAACATACTATTTAGAGATACTCCGATACTCTTTTTAGATACTCACTCCATATATATATATATATATATATATATATATATATATATATATATATATATATATATATATATATATATATATAGTACTAAACATACATTAAAACAGTTTTTTGCCAATAAAATATGATATAACCTTATTATAAGCACTTATAACTAAACATTCTAACTAACGCTCTGAGGTCTGGCAATGTCCGTTAAACAAAACCTGAGAATTTTATGATGATGACACCAAAAGAAAGACTCCAAACCCGCTTCGAATACAATCTATTCATATTAACTCACATTGAAAGTAAGGAAGGTTGCTGCCCCTCTGCTG
Source organism: Megaleporinus macrocephalus (assembly GCA_021613375.1). Classification (NCBI taxonomy): domain Eukaryota; kingdom Metazoa; phylum Chordata; class Actinopteri; order Characiformes; family Anostomidae; genus Megaleporinus; species Megaleporinus macrocephalus. The sequence continues at coordinate 8,935,590 of CM038718.1, forward strand.
TAAACATACTATTTAGAGATACTCCGATACTCTTTTTAGATACTCCATATATATATATATATATATATATATATATATATATATATATATATATATATAGTACTAAACATTTTAGGGGCCAAAATAAATAAATGAAGACAGTTTTTTGCCAATTTAAATATTATACAACCTTATTATAACCATTTATAACTAAACATTCTAACTAGCGCTCTGAGGTCCGGTGATGTCCGTTAAACAAAAGCTGAGAATTTTATGATGATGGCACCAAAAGAAAGACACCGAACCTGCTTTGATTACAATCTTTTTATATTAACTTACACTGATAGTAAGGAAAGTTGGTGCCCCTCTGCTGTAAACATACTATTTAGAGCTACTCCGATACTCTTTTTAGATACTCCATATATATATATATATATATATATATATATATATATATATATATATATATATATATATATATATATATATATAGCACTAAACATACATTAAAACAGTTTTTTGCCAATTAAAATATTATACAACCTTATTATAACCATTTAGAACTAAACATTCTAACTAGCGCTCTGAGGTCCGGTGATGTCCGTTAAACAAAAGCTGAGAATTTTATGATGATGGCAACAAAAGAAAGACTCCAAACCTGCTTCGAATACAATCTTTTTATATTAGCTTACACTGATAGTAAGGAAAGTTGCTGCCCCTCTGCTGTAAACATACTATTTAGAGATACTCCGATACTCTTTTTAGATACTCACTCCATATATATATATATATATATATATATATATATATATATATATATATATATATATATATATATATATATATATATATAGTACTAAACATACATTAAAACAGTTTTTTGCCAATAAAATATGATATAACCTTATTATAAGCACTTATAACTAAACATTCTAACTAACGCTCTGAGGTCTGGCAATGTCCGTTAAACAAAACCTGAGAATTTTATGATGATGACACCAAAAGAAAGACTCCAAACCCGCTTCGAATACAATCTATTCATATTAACTCACATTGAAAGTAAGGAAGGTTGCTGCCCCTCTGCTGTAAACATACTATTTAGAGATACTCCGATACTCTTTTTAGATACTCCATATATATATATATATATATATATATATATATATATATATATATATATATATATATATATATATATATATATATAGCACTAAACATACATTAAAACAGTTTTTTGCCAATTAAAATATTATACAACCTTATTATAACCATTTAGAACTAAACATTCTAACTAGCGCTCTGAGGTCCGGTGATGTCCGTTAAACAAAAGCTGAGAATTTTATGATGATGGCAACAAAAGAAAGACTCCAAACCTGCTTCGAATACAATCTTTTTATATTAGCTTACACTGATAGTAAGGAAAGTTGCTGCCCCTCTGCTGTAAACATACTATTTAGAGATACTCCGATACTCTTTTTAGATACTCACTCCATATATATATATATATATATATATATATATATATATATATATATATATATATATATATATATATATATATATATATATAGTACTAAACATACATTAAAACAGTTTTTTGCCAATAAAATATGATATAACCTTATTATAAGCACTTATAACTAAACATTCTAACTAACGCTCTGAGGTCTGGCAATGTCCGTTAAACAAAACCTGAGAATTTTATGATGATGACACCAAAAGAAAGACTCCAAACCCGCTTCGAATACAATCTATTCATATTAACTCACATTGAAAGTAAGGAAGGTTGCTGCCCCTCTGCTGTAAACATACTATTTAGAGATACTCCGATACTCTTTTTAGATACTCCATATATATATATATATATATATATATATATATATATATATATATATATATATATATATATATATATATATATATAGTACTAAACATTTTAGGGGCCAAAATAAATAAATGAAGACAGTTTTTTGCCAATTTAAATATTATACAACCTTATTATAACCATTTATAACTAAACATTCTAACTAGCGCTCTGAGGTCCGGTGATGTCCGTTAAACAAAAGCTGAGAATTTTATGATGATGGCACCAAAAGAAAGACACCGAACCTGCTTTGAATACAATCTTTTTATATTAGCTTACACTGAAAGTAAGGAAGGTTGCTGCCCCTCTGCTGTAAACATACTATTTAGAGATACTCCGATACTCTTTTTAGATACTACTTGTTTTATTAAAACATTGAGAAAGCTGCTTAGAAGAGCATAGGCTTCATTCCAACGACTAAACATAATAAAAACACTGATGTGTTGAACCAGTTATGTATTATTTTACAGCACAATTTCTGTTAAATTCTGTTTAATGAAAAAAAAACATTTAAAAAGGTATTTTGTGAGTATTCAAGTATAAATACACATTTCACTGCATTTCGGAACAAATCCTCATATCTCTAAGCTGATAACTTTACAGGAGAATCAAAAAAACCCAGCAAACCCACCGGACGTCTTTTTGGGTTATTTCTTTTGGTCCATTTGTTATAAAAAATTTGACGCGCATTTTAAAGGATAACGGGTCAAATCATGTTAAACGCAGGATATTATTCTATTACTTTCACCTGCATATATTATTGCTGTCCAAAGAAAAACAAATATCTACAAAATAATAACTTTACAGGAGAATAACTTTACTTTCAATGTAAGTCAATGAAACCAGAATTTTCTCAAAGCCGCTTTTGAGCATTACTATTGCTCCGATGTACATCACAACTGCTGCTGATGTAGAAAAACAATATATATATATATATATATATATATATATATATATATATATATATATATATATATATATATACACAAACCACTCACCTGTCTTTGCTGCTTGCAGAGTCTTTAAAGCTGAGCAGTTAACCAGCAAGGAGTGCACCTGAGCTGAGGAGCCACCTGAGGACCTGCTTTTATACACCTTCACCTTACACACGCGCCCGCTCGCGCGCGCGCACACGTCACTGCTCAAAGGTGACGCGCCTCGAGGTGCGCGTGGGCTGAATGTGGGCCAGTTATCTCTAAAGCCTTTGGACATCATTCACTTGTAATGATGAGCGCCGCTGACCGCGCGCGTGTGCGTTACATGGGCGCGTGCATGCTGAATCTGTGGAAAGAAGTAATGGAGCTCGGTTGGGATTTTATTTTGCACATTTTTATTTATTTTTATGAAGTTCTCCGCTTCCTCCGCCAGCCGCGGTATAAGCGCGCCTCCTGCTGGACGGACGGGGAAGCGCAACACCGACGGTATCGGGGAGCTAAGTGTAAATCTGGGTCGTCCACTGAGGTACTGCTGACCATGCGCGTGTCCATTGGGGTGTTCATTGGTAACCTGTGCATGCTGTAGAGCTGCGACAGTGCAGGTATATGGGTTACCGGTGTGAGGATTTCATGAGGGCGCACCTGGATTCCTACAGCACCTGTCATGTCTCAGTTACATAACCAAGATCATGTGAACTGCATCTGTGATATTGTTTTTATATATATATATATATATATATATATATATATATATATATATATATATATATATATATATATATATAAAGTCTATGGATCTGAAGTCTGGGCGTGCTGGGTCACATAACATGTGCTGTATTTTAGTGTAAACATGCTTCCAACACTGTTACACAACCTGTGCACAACTGTTGTTTATTTGCTGAATTTAATAAACAAGATTGAGTAAATAAAACATAAAACGTGCCCTGTGTCAAAGTTATGGCACCAATAACATTTTACTGGTGTTTCTAGTATGTTGAACTCAGCACGTACATATAAAACCTGCACTGCTATTGATGTTTTCTCCCTGTAGAGGGATCGTTAACTTGTTTTCACTTTGCACTCGAGCAAATAAAGTCATTTGAACGATCACACTAACTAAAATAAAAATAAATAAGCAGGAGGTTAGTATGGGATAGCTTTTTGCCTCCATGATGAGGTCTGGTAGGTAAACAGAAAGAACAGTCAATGTTGTTCCACTCAGCAAGGCAATTCGTTTGCGGTTAAAGGAGCAGTGTGTAAAATTTGGGGGCGGGTGGGAGTTTCATGTATAATCACCTATAACTCCAAAAAGCCTCTCGTATCTACATTGAAAAGGATCAGCTTTCAATCAGGTTCAGAACCACACTGCTGGAGGTCACACACGGCTCCTTTAATGTGAGACCAAGTATTCCCAATAGGTATTTTGGGCTTGGAGTGCACAAACGAGTATTTATTTATTGAAATAAATAAATTAATTTATAATTAATTATTTATAATAATTTATTTATAATTTATATGAACCCCATTCAATTTTCTCTTACTTACAGCTTACATCTAACACTATGTCCTAGCCAGTTATGAGATCCAGTGGATCACGTGCAGGATTCCTTGCTAGGCCAGCTTGTGCTGAATCTTCGTTACAGGGACACTTTGGCCAAAATGGCTCAGAACTGCAACCCTAGGAAATGATAAAAGCAGAGATGATAAAACAATTAGGCCTCCCGGTCTGATAGTAGATATTCTTATCAAAGTGAAGATACGTCAAGGCTGAGAAGTAATAATAGGAAAACCTGATTAATACATCATATAGAAACATTAAAAAAAATAAAAAAACACATTTACAAGTGGTTTCTCATCACAGAGACAAAGAATTTAGACACTGGCATATTATACGTATTATACACAGAAGACGTTGCATGTATTTTATGTAGTTAAAGGAAGTTATTGCGCTTAAAACCATTACAACTGAAAGAACCATTTCACTTTATAACTAGTTCTTTAAATTGTTCCTGTTTGTAATGATTGTTTCAACATCATTTGGACGCAGCAGAAACATTCTGGTTCCATAGACTTTTATTAAAGTTAAAAAAAAGGTCATTTGTGCTCTCCTGTAAAACTGACCTTGTGGAGATTAATTTATTTTTCGTTGGACAGAGATGACATATTATATGTGTATAACATATATATATATATATATATATAAAAACATATAATCTCAAAAAAAAGTAGACATTTTAAAAATTTTTCTAGTAATTTTGGAACATTTAATAATACGGCTTTTACATACTGATATAATAGCAAATAATTGCTCTCTCTATCTTAATTATATATATATATATATATATATATATATATATATATATATATATATATATATATATATATATATATATATATATATATATATATATATATATATATTTATTTATTTGAATAAAAGCTTTTGTCTTATCAATAAGTCTATTTTTAGTCCAGTGAGAACGTACGATCATACAGCATAAATACAATACAAAGTAACATAAATATCTTATTGCAAATGGTAATATTCTACCTTTTTTCTGAATGTATATATATATATATATATATATTTGCTTTTCCTACTGTACAACGAGCTGGAGTTTTATAGAAACGTTGTCCTGGTTGATCATAAAACTAAGCTTTAGTGCTGAACTTAGGACATAAACAAAGTCACTGTCGTGAAATAAAGTGCTCTGTAATGGGAGAACTGTAAAGAATTACAACACATCTGACGAGCTCAATGTCTCTGTAACGTCCCCCACAGAAACTTCTGTCCAAGTATTTCGCCTAAAATGTATATATTTTTATTTATTTACGATGGAGAGGTTTGCAGGACACTGTAGAGGAAAATATTCCTGATAGTATATTCCTGATAGTATATTCCTGATAGTAAACTCAGATGATGTGTAGGTTCACAGGTGGCTTTGGACAGAAAATAAAATATATGTGTGTAAAAAGAACTTTGCTGGTACGACCTATGTAGTGACAAGCGAATAAGCTGGTTTTATTAAGCTGGAATAAACACTTTCAATCAAAGTCATTTTTTGAGTTGAGTCAAACTAATTCAATTGCTTGTTACCAAATAAAGTCAATTCTTTAGGTTATACCAATGAAGCACTTTTTCACTGTGTAGGCATTGTGACTCCTGGTTCTGTCTGTACGTTTCTCTACAATAAACCAGTTTAAACCACTCTGAATGGCTCTTTTTGTTTTAATCAAAAAAGCAAATCAGTTTAAAGTTGTATTAAGCCCTTCTGCTTCTATATCATAGCAAAGCTTAAGATCTCTAGAGTCGATCCCAGAGCAGCTTGCTGCTTTAGAAGTGAGAACACTGAGCTGAATTTGTCATAACACATCTGCATTATGGTAATGAATAGCTGATGGAAGACTGGAGAAAGACTTCAGGACTCTCTTCAGCCCAAGGTCGGTTCAGTATGTTCAGTGCCATAAATACGCAACAAAAGTATCCTATTCTGGCCTGTTGTTGAGAAGAAGAACAGTAATTTAAGATACTTTCAGAGAAATCTGCTCCCTTGTTGAATTTTTGCTGAAGAACAAACCATCTAGTAACCAACTGTTCTCAAATTGGAACAAGTAATATCATAATAATAGAAAAAAATATATTAATATAATAATATTCTCCTGCCTTTATTTATAGGCCTCAGCATGTTAAAGTGGCAAGGTCATGTTCCTGTGCTTTTGCTGGGAACAAACATTTTCGCTCACAGTGGAAATTTCCAGTGTCTTAGGACGAGTGGGAGAATTCCTGGTTAGGTTACTTCAGGTTAAGTCATTTAGGCTCTGCACGCTGCTTCTGCTATTAATGTGACATCACTGCTAATAATTAACAATAAGTCTCAGATAAACTTGAGAAATACTCGTCTATATACTTAATTATAGCCAACATGACTATTTGGCATCCTGTTACTCTGTAACTTTCTGTGCATTAAATTCTTCAGACGTCTAGTTCCATTCACCATCACTGTAAAGAAAGCCGACAAGAACATTTCACATCAAACCACTTTCTTTGTTTACATATTTAATGTCAAATTATAAAGCAATTTGAAGAAATTGGTGTAAATTATTATCATTTGTATTCTGGGTTACAGGAGTGAATGGTTTTAAAAGATCAGTCAAATAAATATTAGCAATTAAAATAGATGAATTTTGATTAAATGTTGGAAATGATGCATGACCAAAGGTGGGACATGTGTCAAAAGTAAATGAACTATATGTTAGATATATGCAGAGGAGTATACAATCTGATCTACAAGGGCTCCAAAAGACAGTATGTATATAATTGCTATCTGAATAAAAATAGAATCTCAAAAATAGTAACTTTACAATAAAAGCAGAAAAACAAAATGGAATGCAATGAAAGTTCATGTCAAATTATATTTTGGACTTCTCTTTTGGTCCATCAATCAAGAAATACAAACGGACAAGTGGAGTTTTCAAGTGTTGTAAATAATAATAAGATAAATAAAAAAAGATGATTTCTAAAAACATTTTGGAAAAGAATAACAGCTGGGGTATTTTTAATAATATGCTTTTATTAATCTACTGATGGTGGTATTAATCATTGTATTGCATTCATGGAATTTTATATGTGTAAGGCACACTGCCAAAATCAAAGTGGTCTTTAATGCAATTTGGAACAGTTTTGTTTTCTGAACCCACCAGTCAGCCTCTTTGGTTCCCTCTAGTGGCAAAAATTTGTCTCTAAGCCTGCCTCTGTTTTATTTATGCTTTTACAATAAATTAAATAATAATAAGTTTAGAAAAATAAATATGACAAGCAGAAATAATTCTGATTATACTTGTATGTAATAATGATTATACTATTGAAATTAGTATAAAATAATAATGATTGTACTACTCAAATTAGCATATAGTAAGAATAATTATACTATTGAAATTAGCATATAATAAAAATGATTATACTTTTGACATTAGTATATTGTAATAATGATTATACTATTGAAATTAGTGTATAAAAAAGGTTATACTTTTGACATTAGTATATTGTAATAATGATTATACTATTGAAATGAGTAAATAATAAGAATGATTATACTATTGAAATTAGTATATAATAATAATGATTATACTATTGAAATTAGCATAAATAAGAATGATTATATTATTGAAATTAGCATATAATAAAAATGATTATACTATTGAAATTAGTATATATTAAGAATGATTGTACTATTGACATTAGTATATAATAAGAATGATTGTACTATTAACATTAGTTTATAGTAATAATGACTATACTATTGAAATTAATATATAATAAGAATGACTATACTATTGAAATTAGTATATAGTAACAATGATTATACTATTGAAATTAGAATATAATAAGAATGATTATATTATTGACATTAGTAGATAGTAATAATGACTATACTATTGAAGTTAGTATATAATAATAATGATTATACTATTGAAATTAGTACATAATAATAATGATTATACTATTGAAATTAGCATAAAATAAGAATGATTATATTATTGAAATTAGTATAAATAAAAATGATTATACTATTGAACTTAGTATATATTAAGAATGATTGTACTATTGACATTCGTATATAATAAGAATGATTGTACTATTGACATTAGTTTATAGTAATAATGACTATACTATTGAAATTAGTATATAATAAGAATGATTATACTATTGAAATTAGTATATAATCATAATGATTGTGCTACTCAAATTAGTGTGTAATAATGAAAATTATACTACTTAAATTTAGGCAGATTTGTGACACTGGTAAAGTTGAGGCTTTTGTACAAAAATATCATATTATTTTAGCCTAATTCCTTTCAGTGAAGCTTTTGTTTAGATGAATCTCAGTAGAATTTGAGAATCAGAGGTTTTTGCACAATGTTGTGTTATTTCAGCTAAAGCAAAATAGGGACACACCAAATACTAAGACATTCTAAAATTCCTATCAGATTAGTACAAAGATTGTACTTTCCCACAGACCTCCAGAGTTTCAGTGGTTTGATGGCAGGGCTGAGTGTGATGGTTTGACAGGTGTGCGTCCAGTGTTTAATAAGGTGCCAGTATAGGGGTGCCTACCGAAGTGGCCTTGAAATTGCCTCAGCTGAGGCAAAGAGTAATGCCATGCTGGGCTCGGTCTCTCTTACCCCATGGACACTGGACATTTGTAAAGCCCTGCTACGGAGAGGCTGCAGCAGTGGGGCAGCAAGCCACGCACGCCCCAACAGCTCTGATCAGACTCTGCCTGGACTCTCTGTAAGTCAAGGAAGTTAAAAATCGAACAGTGGGCCATGTACCATCACACTGCTAGCTCGTCCATTCAGCCATGTCGATGTGAGAGGAAAGACCAGGCTTAGTGGCAACATGCAGATCCTTGTGGTAGTGAACATTAAGTTTATAGTTCTCATTAAAAGGTGCCCTATATAATTTCGGCTGGAGATCAAGCAGTTCGCAAAGTACTGTAGAATTATTTGAGATAAAGTGATGACCAAGGTGTTATAATTCAATTAAAATTAAATGACTAACCGTATTTTCAGATGTTATGCTGATAAAGGACGCCGTATCGGGCATTTATTTGGCATAAAATGACAGCGCAAAGTACAAACATGCTTTTCTGGGGTAAATGCCAAAGATCCAGTGTACTGAGAAACACTGTGTTCTTTTATAGCACAGATTCGGTGTTGTTCCCAGGTAATAAATGGGTGTGTACTGTATGACTCTTTGTACCTTGTTTGTGTTTATAATTAAATTAACTGTCACCACCTAGTACCTGTTTTCACCTAAATAATTAAGCAATATTGTGGAGTTTGTACCATTGACTTGCCCAATTAATACATACAAATTCCTCAGTAGAGTGCCATTGAACTTAGCATCATGTTACCCAAAACAAGGATCCAGTGCTTTGTTGTTTGTACTTCACGGTCGGTTATACATAAAACTTAACCGACATTAAAAGAAGCCATTACTGAGTGTAATAAAGTGATGTTGTGTGTAGAAAGTGCCAGTAATGAGATATGGATAACTGCCCTATGTTGCACAATGGTGGCTTGGTGCATCCAGAGTGCCTCAGTCACCGACACATTTTGGGTTTAGGTCTAGCTTTAGTGTCAGGGTCGGGGTTTGGGTTAGGGTTAGGTTAGGGTTAGGTCTAGGGTCAGTGTCAGTGTCAGTGTTAGGGTTAGGGTTAGGGTTAGGTTAGGGTTAGGGTTAGGTTAGGTTAGGGATAGTTTAGGGTAGAGTAGGGTTAGGTTAGGGATAGTTTAGGGTTAGGGTTAGGATCAGGGTTAGGTTTAGGTTTAGGTCTAGGGTCAGTGTCAGTGTCAGTGTCAGTGTTAGGGTTAGGGTTAGGATTAGTGTAGGGTTAGGGTTAGGGTTAGGACTCTAGACCTTGTGAACATTTATACACAGTAGTGTTTGTATGTATGTATATCACTATTTATTTGAATGAGTGAAGTGGTGGGCAAGTAGAAAGTGACTATAGCTCTATATGCTGAGTGTAAACAATACAGAATTACAAGCCAGCAGAATATGCTAAACCTTCTGAGCACATGGAGTACAGGTCAGTTATCTGGATATTTTGTTTTCAAAGTCAAAACCCCAATATGATACAGCTGATATCGGTCCAAGTTCCAAAGTATTATTATTAGATTTTATTAGATATTATCAGGGAACTAATAGCCATCATGTGACAGTCACGCAGTTAGATGTATTGCATAACTTATAAATAAGCCAACCTTGGTTTCTAGTTGTGCCACTACATTGTTTTACATCTATATAGAGTTTCAGGCTGAACAGGGAACGCTGTGAGTGTATTGTTTTATGCATGTTGTAACAGAAGATGAGCTTAAGTTCACTGTACCATAGTTCACTCACGTTGTTACAAACACTGGCTGTAAATGAACGGCCTGATGCCAGAGACAATGTTTTACAGTAGACACGTTAAAAAGTCAGAAGTTTGTATGTATTCTTAGGGTTCATTTCTTTCACCGCTCCAAAGTTCAGTACTAGAAACGGGTTGCGTTTTCGTTTTCTCACAATACGTATAGTCGCAAAGTATGTTTGGACTCTGGACTAATGCTCAAACACACTGTATTTCCAAAGGGTGGCCAGTCCATTGTTCTGCAGCAGCTTCTTTCTTTGATTTGCCTATTTGTCTGGTTCATTTATTTAATTTACTAACTTAACTTTACTAGGGTTAGGTTAGGGCTATGGTTAGGTTTAGGTTTAGTGTCAGGGTCAGGGTTAGGTTAGGTTGGGTTTAGGGTTAGGTTTAGTATCAGGGTCAGGGTTAAGGTTAGTTTAGGTAAGCTTAGGGTTAGGTTTACTGTCAGGGTCAGGGTTAGAGTTATGGTTTGAGTTTGGTTGGGGCTATGGTTAGGTTTAGATTTAGGTTTTGTGTCAGGGTTAGGACTTGGGTTAGGATTAGTGTTAGGGTTATGGTTTGGGACATAGGTTAGGTTGGGTTTAGGTCTAGCTTTAGTGTCAGGGTCAGGGTTTGGGTTAGGGTTAGGGTTAGGTTAGGTTAGGTTAGGGTTAGATCTAGGGTCAGTGTCAGTGTTAGGGTTAGGGTTAAGGTTAAGGTTAAGGTATATTAGTGTTAGACTTAGGTTAGGGTTAGGTCTAGGGTTAGGGTCAGTGTCAGTGTTAGGGTTAGGGTTAGGTTAGGGATAGGATTAGTGTAGGGTTAGGTTAGGGATAGTTTAGGTTTAGGGTAGGGTTACGTTAGGTTAGGGATAGTTTAGGGTTAGGTCTAGGGTCAGTGTCAGTGTTAGGGTTAGGGTTAGGATTAGTGTAGGCTTAGGTTAGGGATAGTTTAGGGTTAGGTTAGGGTTATACTTTAGGGTTTAGGGCTTAGGGTTAGGGTTAGGGTTAGGGTTAGGGTTAGTTTCAGGTTAGGGTTAGGGTTAGGATTAGTGTAGGGTTAGGGTTAGGGTTAGGTCTAGGGTCAGTGTCAGTGTCAGTGTCAGTGTCAGTGTTAGGGTTAGGATTAGTGTAGGGTTAGGTTAGGGATAGTTTAGGGTTAGGTTAGGGTTATACTTTAGGGTTTAGGGCTAAGGGTTAGGTTCAGGTTAGGGTTAGGGTTAGTGTAGGGCTAGGTTAGTGTTAGGTCTAGGGTCAGTGTCAGTGTTAGGGTTAGGTTTAGGGTTAGGTTAGGGTTAGGATTAGTGTAGGGTTAGGTTAGGGATAGTTTAGGGTTAGGGTAGGGTTAGGTTTAGGGGACATTAACTGTTTTACTTTTAGCATAGAGTTGTTGGAAAAAATGGAAACTAAAGATGTGAAGGGTGGTCTTTGACTTTTACATAGTATTGTGTTAAAACCCAATGTTGGAAATTGAATAATTAAAAACAAAAACATTTGGCTGCAGACAGTCAGTGTAAAATTGGATACAAAAGTAAAATGTCTCTCTCTCTCTTTATATATATATATATATATATATATATTGTAACATATCGCAAATCATAATTATTCCTAGTGGTGATATACTCACTGTTACAGATGTGTTACAATAGTACAGCTTAATACAGTTAATTACACAGGTGTTTACTGACAGCACAGTCTACAAACCAATGTGTTAATTAAGTAATAGGTAGAAATATTTTCCCAACAGCACCTTTCTGACTGCAACAGGAGGCGTACAATTCCATGGACAGCAAATATATATCTTCCATCTTGAGTGTTGAGATATATGATGCCAAAACAAACATCTGGATTCCTGGCTTCAGCTGATCAAATCAAATCATCGATCAAGATAAATGTGCGGTTACTGTGGCGATATCATCACATCACTGGAGGGTTTAAAGCCAGAACTTTGGTTACCACGTCACAAAACAAGCATACTACTGCAGCACCTCCTCTCCTGATCAGAGGAATCCTGGTGGAAATACAGGAGTTCACCCAATTACGCATGTGCGGTTACATAAGAGAAAACAATGCTGTCACGAGTGAACTTGACATTGAGTGTATTTACATGATATGTACTACTGTAACCCACCTGTAACAATAGATTCCTCTCCTTTTGCATGTTTTAATAATTCATAATTACATTGTTATCAGAGAGAAGGTTAGAATTATTTGGAACAAGATTTCCTGGAAATGTATATTGGTCGGACAGAAGAAGCTTCTGCTGCCAGAAGCACGTAGCTGTAGAACTTCAATATCAACTTACTGTTAGAAATAAATCTAAACTGCTCCCTATCACTTTACATTTTACAGCTCCAATTAAGCGCTTACGCTTGGTTGCTGATTAACAGGCCGCAGATAAGGACGCCTTGTTTAATGCTCTATGTTTTATGCCAAAGTTTTCCATGGATACGATGGAGCTCTTCATATGATGAGCACTTGGACTTATGTGACCTTTGCATTACGCTCTTCGGAAGTCTTGTGGTTTGGCTCATATGCATTGAAACTGATATGACACCAATAACACTAAATACTGTAAATATGAATGAGACAAGCCTCCACAGTAAGTGCAGTGATGTTATAATACTTGATTCTTGGCATCAGAAATTGTGGTCTGAGGAGGAGCTAACTGTTCATATAGTGATATAAAGATGGGTCTCGTGTGTCCTGAGGCTGACACCTTGAAAACACCATAATACCTATGTTATGGTAAGACATACACAATCAACATTTATGCCAGCTGTGCTGATGTACTGATAATCTGATTCTGACCCTATGAATCCCATAAGTGGTTTTAAATACCTCTAGTTGTTCTTGGCATTGGGCATAATGACCTTAGGCACATGTGCTGCTGCTCCAGTGTGTCGCTATAATTGGTCAGTGCAGTTATATGGTGAATGAGCGGGATGTATCTGCAAATTGGTCCACCTTAAAACAGAATTTACTAATATATAAGTAGTGGAATGCTGCTACTACTACTGCTTCTGCTGCTACTATTACTACTACTGCTACTGCTGCTACTACTACTGCTACTGCTGCTACTAATATTACTACTGCTTCTGCTGCTACTATTACTACTACAACTACTACTGCTGCTACTACTACTGCTTCTGCTGCTACTATTACTACTACAACTACTGCTGCTACTACTACTGCTACTGCTGCTACTAATATTACTACTGCTTCTGCTGCTACTATTACTACTACAACTACTACTGCTACAACTACTGCTGCTACTACTACTGCTACTGCTGCTACTAATATTACTACTGCTTCTGCTGCTACTATTACTACTACAACTACTACTGCTGCTACTACTACTGCTTCTGCTGCTACTATTACTGCTTCTGCTGCTACTATTACTACTACAACTACTACTGCTACAACTACTGCTGCTACTACTACTGCTACTGCTGCTACTAATATTACTACTGCTTCTGCTGCTACTATTACTACTACAACTACTACTGCTACTACTACTACTGCTACTACTACTGCTGCTACTACTACTGCTTCTGCTGCTACTATTACTACTACAACTACTGCTGCTACTACTACTGCTACTGCTGCTACTAATATTACTACTGCTTCTGCTGCTACTATTACTACTACAACTACTACTGCTACTACTACTGCTACTGCTGCTACTAATATTACTACTGCTTCTGCTGCTACTATTACTACTACTGCTACTGCTGCTACTACTACTGCTACTGCTGCTACTAATATTACTACTGCTTCTGCTGCTACTATTACTACTACTGCTACTGCTGCTACTACTACTGCTACTGCTGCTACTAATATTACTACTGCTTCTGCTGCTACTATTACTACTACAACTACTACTGCTGCTACTAATATTACTACTGCTTCTGCTGCTACTATTACTACTACTGCTTCTGCTGCTACTATTACTACTACAACTACTATTGCTACTACTACTACTGCTAGTACTACTATTACTACTGCTGCTACTAAACTGCTACTACTGCTACTAATATTACTAATACTACTGCTGCTGCTACTACTACTACGACTACAACTACTACTGCTACTACTACTACTGCTACTGCTGCTGCTACTACTACTACGACTACAACTATTACTGCTACTACTACTACTGCTACTGCTGCTGCTAGTACTACTATTACTACTGCTACTGCTGCTACTACAACTACAACTACTACTGCTACTACTACTACTGCTGCTGCTGCTACTATTACTACTACAACTACTGCTGCTACTACTACTGCTACTGCTGCTACTAATATTACTACTGCTTCTGCTGCTACTATTACTACTACAACTACTACTGCTACTACTACTGCTACTGCTGCTACTAATATTACTACTGCTTCTGCTGCTACTATTACTACTACTGCTACTGCTGCTACTACTACTGCTACTGCTGCTACTAATATTACTACTGCTTCTGCTGCTACTATTACTACTACAACTACTACTGCTGCTACTAATATTACTACTGCTACTGCTGCTACTAATATTACTACTGCTTCTGCTGCTACTATTACTACTACTGCTACTGCTGCTACTACTGCTGCTACTAATATTACTACTGCTTCTGCTGCTACTATTACTACTACAACTACTACTGCTGCTACTAATATTACTACTGCTTCTGCTGCTACTATTACTACTACTGCTACTGCTGCTACTATTACTACTACAACTACTATTGCTACTACTACTACTGCTAGTACTACTATTACTACTGCTGCTACTAAACTGCTACTGCTGCTACTAATATTACTAATACTACTGCTGCTGCTACTACTACTACGACTACAACTACTACTGCTACTACTACTACTGCTACTGCTGCTGCTACTACTACTACGACTACAACTACTACTGCTACTGCTGCTGCTAGTACTACTATTACTACTGCTACTGCTGCTACTATTACTACTACAACTACAACTACTACTGCCACTACTACTGCTGCTGCTAATACTACTATACCTATTACTACTACTACTGCTACTACTATTACTGCTTCTGCTACTACTACTACTATTACTACTACTAATGCTTTTCATATTGCTACAACCCCTACTGCTACTACTACTACTACAGCTATTACTGCTACTACAACTACTACTGCTAATACTAATTCCTTTACTACTACCACTACTACTACTATTACTACTGCTGCTGTTGCTACTACTACTACTATTACTACTGCTGCTGTTGCTACTACTATTCTATTCCTATTACTACTACTGCTACTGCTCCTATTGCTACTACTCCTACTGCTACCACTACTACTACAAGTATTACTGCTACTACTACTAATACTACATATACCATTGCTGCTGCTACCAATACTACTACTAATGTAACTACTACTGCTACTACTACTACTACTACAACTATTACTGCTACTACTAATACTACAAATATCATTGCTGCTGCTACCAATACTACTACTAATATAACTACTACTGCTACTACTACTACTGCTGCCACTGCTATTACTAATTCTGATACTACTACAACTACTTCTACTACTACAGCTATTACTGCTACTACAACTACTACTGCTAATACTAATGCCTTTACTACTACCACTACTGCTACTATTACTACTGCTGCTGTTGCTACTACTACTACTATTACTACTGCTGCTGCTGCTAGTACTACTTCTACTCCTATTACTACTACTGCTTCTGCTCCTATTGCTACTACTCCTACTGCTACTACTACTACAACAACTATTATTGCTATTACAACTAATACTAAATATACCATTGCTGCTGCTACCAATACTACTACTAATATAACTTCTTCTGCTACTACTGCTGCTGCTACTGCTACTTCTACTACTGCTATAGGTTTTAAAGTACATTATATTTTCTTTATGCTCGGTATACAGAACAGTAAGATCACTCTTCAGAGTTATCCAGATTAATGACCTGATATAATATAATATTTCAACATTATTAAATCTTGGCACAGGCTAAATGTGCCAACGCCCACAGATCTGCATTTTTATTACCAGCTGTGCTTTGTTCCGTGAGTACTGTTACAGAAGTACAATGCAAGTTTACTGTAGGACAGAATATTTCACAAATTCTCAGGAACATATCATACTAGACTAGATTAAATTATTACTATTTTACTGATTGTGCAGAATTTAAGACCAGAGTTTCATTAAATCTCTTAAAAGTTCATGGCATTGCATATCATTAAGTCACTGCCACATAACTATAAAACCATATCTGCATCATTTTCTATTCTTTTACAGTTTTCACATGGATGCAGATTTGCTGGCATGTGCTTCATATTTCCATTTAGAGGTTTTGTGACAAGATCTTTTAGAAAAATTACAAAAATGAAATCAGTCAAAATCTGGACACCTGATTAAATATACATACAACAAACTTCATTTCCAAAGTTTGAACAGTTTTGAGATGAGCATTGACAGTAGTCAAAAGTTAATTTTTTTGTTTAAACTTAATACATTATATTTAATATTGTCTTTTTCCTTTTTTTTTTGATATTGTCTAAGTCAAAGCAGTAGTAATGGTAGCAGCAGCAGCAGTAGTAGTTGCAGCAGTGGTCATATTACCAGTAATATTAGTAGCATCAGTAGTAACAGTGGCAGAAGTAATAGGAGCAGTAGTAGCAGTAGTACCAGCAGAAGTAACAGTAGCAGTAGCAGTAGTAGTAACAGTAGCAGTAGTAGTAGTAGTAGCAGTAGTAGTAGATGTAAAAGTAGTAGCAGAAATTACAATAGCAATAGCATTAGTAGCAACAGCAATAACAATAGTTGCAATAGCAGTAGTAGTAGTAGCAGAAGTAACAGTAGCAGTAGTAATAGTAGCAGTAGTAGTAGTGGTAGAAGAAGTAACAGTAGCAGTAACAGTAGTAGTAGTAGTAATAATAGGAGTAGAAGTAATAGAGGCAGCAACAATAGTAGTAATAGTAGTAGTAGCAGTAATAGTAGCAGTAACAGTAGTAGTAGTAGTAGTTATAGTAGTAGCAGTAACAGTAGTTGTAGTAATAATAGTAGCATTAGTAGTAGTAGTGGTAGTAGTAGCAGCAGTAATAGTAGTAGTAACAGTAGTAGTAGTATCAGCAGTAGTAGAAGTAATAGCAATAGCGGCAGCAACAGCAGTAGCAGTAGCAGAAATAGCAATAGTGGCGGCAGCACCAGTTGTAGTAATAGTAGTAGTAGTAGTAACAGTAGTAGCAATGGTAGTAGCAGTAATAGTAGTAGTGGTAATAGTAGTAATAGTAGTGGCAGTAGTAGTAGCAGTAATAGCAATAGCAGCAGCAGCAGTAGTAATAATAATAATAGTAGTAGCATTAGTAGTAGTAGTAGCAGCAGTAATATTAGTAGTAACAGTAGTAGTAGCAGCAGTAGTAGCAGTAATAGCAATAGCAGCAGCAGCAGGAGTAGTAGTAGAAGTAATAGCAATAGTGGCAGCAGAAGTAGTAGCAGTAATAGCAATTGCAGTAGCAGCAGTAGTAATAGTAGTAATAGTAGTAACAGTAATAGTAATGGTAGTAGCAGTAATAGTAGTAGTAGTAGTAATAGTAGCTGTAACAGTAGTAGTAGTTGTAGTAATAGTAGTAGTAGTAGCAGTAGTAGTAGCAGCAGCAGTAATAGCAATAGCGGCAGCAGCAGCAGTAGTAGTAGCAGTAATAGCAATAGCAGCAGCAGCAGCAGTAGTAATAGTAGTAATAGTAGTAATACTAGCAGTAATAGTAGCAGTAACAGTAGTAGTAGTTGTAGTAATAGTGGTAGTAGCAGCAGTAATAGCAATAGCGGCAGCAGCAGCAGTAGTAGTAGCAGTAATAGCAATAGCAGCAGCAGTAGTAGTAATAGTAGTAATAGTAGCAGTAACAGTAGTAGTAATGGTAGTAGCAGTAATAGCAATATTAGCAGCAGCAGTAGTAGTAATAGTAGTAATAGTAGCAGTAACAGTAGTAGTAGTTGTAGTAATAGTAGTAGTAGCAGCAGTAGTAGTAGTAGTAGCAGTAATAGCAATAGCAGCAGCAGCAGCAGTAGTAATAGTAGTAATAGTAGTAACACTAGCAGTAATAGTAGCAGTAACAGTAGTAGTAGTTGTAGTAATAGTGGCAGTAGCAGCAGTAATAGCAATAGCGGCAGCGGCAGCAGTAGTAGTAGCAGTAACAGTAGTAGTAATGGTGGTAGCAGTAATAGTAGTAGTAGTAGTAATAATAGTAATACTAGCAGTAATAGTAGCAGTAACAGTAGTAGTAGTAATGGTAGTAGCAGTAATAGTAGTAGTAGTATTAATAATAGTAATACTAGCGGTAATAGTAGCAGTAACAGTAGTAATAGTAATAGTAGTAGTAGTAGCAGTAGTAGTAGTAGCAGTAATAGCAACAGCAGCAGCAGCAGCAGTAGTAGTAGCAGTAACAGTAGTAGTAATGGTAGTAGCAGTAATAGTAGTAGTAGTAGTAGTAATAATAGTAATACTAGCAGTAATAGTAGCAGTAACAGTAGTAATAGTAGTAGTAGTAGCAGTAGTAGTAGTAGCAGTAATACCAACAGCAGCAGCAGCAGCAGTAGCTGTACAGTATAAGGAAACACAGTCAGGCTACTTCTCTAGTACCAGTGCAGAAAAAGTTGAAAAAGTTGAAAAGTTATGAATAAACAATAGTGCAAATATAAAAAACAGAAACACAAGACCCTATGTGCAGCATGTGTGAAGCCTGAGGGCTTCTAGATCAAAGTGGATTTTTCAAATCAATGTTTTCATTTTATTATATACATTTCAGCTGCTGTCAGGCTGTTCTGGAATTGGGGTTTGTAGAGTAGTGGCGAGTAACTGCTTGTCAATTTACGGTAAGCTAGAAATAAACGAAAACTGCTCTACATCACATTTTTTACAGCTGAAATGAAGTCATTACGCTTGGTTGTTGATTAACCGCAGATAAGAGTGAGGATCGATGTTTTATGCCAGCTGTTTCTTTTTTTTGATGAATGCGATGGAATTCTCTACGCCATGATCAGCTGGAGTTATGGAGAAACCTTTGACCCGTTGGAACCAGGTTGCGTCTCGTTGGTTCGTATTTGCACTCTATAGAATGCAGCTGACAATATTACGTGCAAATTAAAATTGAAGCACAAGAATGTGTATTTATTTGCATTTATTTATTTTCTGTTGCCAGTTATTACTGTGATGCACTGTATATTGATTTTTAATTTAGTTTATGTCATTTATTTGTGTGTTTATATATGTAATATATGGATAAACATTTCAATTGACAGTGAATGAGTTAGTATAATTGACTTTCTGGCACGGTGAGATATGTTTGTAATATTCATATTTGTGATTCAAGGGAGTTTATGATGTTTAGAGCCCACTGTGGGGTATTTAAACTCATAAACGTATAATAGCAAACATTGTTTGTGCATGATTACAGCACGGCGGTGAATCATTAACAGAGTGTTTATTAAAGTAGTCAGGGTCAGTGAGTTTGTGATCTTGGGTTTTATGGCGGTCATTCGTGATGGATTCGCGATTAAACCACAATACTAAACTCTAACTCTCTGTGGAGAGGGGTCATAAACCTTCTCTAAACAAGTTCATTCCAGATTGCTGTGACAGCAGAACATCTTTGGTTCCTTTTGATCTATTAAAAATCAGGGTTTAAAAAACGACTTCTTGGTGGCCTAGAACACACATGCACACCCAAACACACTCACACTTGTAGCTCATCACAGCCCGTCCTTACAGTGTCTTCTTGTTTCCCCCACTGTCTGAAGCCAGCTCCCATTGGGCTTCCTCTGGTCAAGTAAACTAACTTTGTTTTTCTCAGCCGAGTGCATCCAAGACTCCTCTCGCCATGGAGGCTCCTCTGCTCA
This sequence comes from Megaleporinus macrocephalus, assembly GCA_021613375.1. Classification (NCBI taxonomy): domain Eukaryota; kingdom Metazoa; phylum Chordata; class Actinopteri; order Characiformes; family Anostomidae; genus Megaleporinus; species Megaleporinus macrocephalus. The sequence continues at coordinate 8,956,169 of CM038718.1, forward strand.
CCCAGCTACTCCAAGGTCAGTCGTTTCCCAACTGATTCTGCACTGGTCAAGGATACTCGTGGCGCCCCACGAACGGGAGTTCTGTTATCAGCACTGGACTCTATAATTCCCGCTCGCACCTTACGGCGAGTCCCATCCGGCGTAAGCTGGCTCACTCTGACTCCCCTTAGACTTATGTTGAACTCCTCCTTTGACTCTGCCTTGACTTTGAACTGCTTGCTAACCGTTTCATGGAAAATGGGGTGTTTGTATTTGCTCAGACCGGAATCCTATTTCCTATTTTGAAGGGAATCTCCTCATTGAACTTCTCTGACAGTACTGTGGTCCTAGTGTACACTGCGCAAAGGAGGACTGCTCTACTCACTGCTCAGCCCCCCTGTGACCACCAACTAGTGGGGTAAAGCGGAAGATAATGGATGGATGGGTGGGTAAATACAATACAGGTGTAGTGTAGTGGTTAGTATGGTGGTGTAGTGGTTAGTATTATGGTGTAGTGGTTAGTATGGTGGTGTAGTGGTTAGTACGGTGGGGTAGTGGTTAGTATGGTGGTGTAGTGGTTAGTATTATGGTGTAGTGGTTAGTATGGTGGTGTAGTGGTTAGTTTTATGGTGTAGTGGTTAGTATTATGGTGTAGTGGTTAGTATTATGGTGTAGTGGTTAGTACGGTGGTGTAGTGGTTAGTATTATGGTGTAGTGGTTAGTATGGTGGTGTAGTGGTTAGTATGGTGGTGTAGTAGTTAGTATAGTGGTGTAGTGGTTAGTACGGTGGGGTAGTGGTTAGTACGGTGGTGTAGTGGTTAGTACGCTGTTGTAGTGGTTAGTATGGTGGTGTAGTGGTTAGTATGGTGGTGTAGTGGTTAGTACGGTGGTGTAGTGGTTAGTATGGTGGTGTAGTGGTTAGTACGGTGGTGTAGTGGTTAGTATGGTGGTGTAGTGGTTAGTATGGTGGTGTAGTGGTTAGTACGGTGGGGTAGTGGTTAGTATGGTGGTGTAGTGGTTAGTATGGTGGTGTAGTGGTTAGTATGGTAGTGTAGTGGTTAGTATGGTGGTGTAGTGGTTAGTACGGTGGTGTAGTGGTTAGTATGGTGGGGTAGTGGTTAGTATGGTGGTGTAGTGGTTAGTATTATGGTGTAGTGGTTAGTATTATGGTGTAGTGGTTAGCAGGCCGAGTTCTCTGAACTGGAGCTCTTCTCAGATGTTTCAGCTTGTTCATGGAAAAGATGCAGCACTAAAGGCGAAAGCGACCGTTCAGACTTTTATCAGCAAAAGGTGCAAAAGCATCTCCAAAATGGCAACTTTACAAGAGAGAGGGCCACAACCTGCTTTACTTCTAATGTCTTTAATGGAACCAGATTTGTTTTCCAAGCTATTATGGCGCATTTTCATTGGCCCATTAACCATAACATTTTGATGCAATGTAAACAGCAGCTGGTACGTTCAAATGATGCAGAAAATTAACAGGACCAAAGCAGAGTTACATGTTTTTATTGGGACAGCGACGATATGCTGCCATCAGGACGTCATATGTTCCCATGATGTCTGTGGTTATTTTAGCAAGACGATGTCAGAACTCATACTACATGTGCTACAGCAGTTTTAGCTTCTTAGATGCAGCGTGAGTGTCCTTGTCTGACCTGTATACCGTCTGGATCTGTCTCCTAGAGGAAATGTTTGGCTCATCATGTAGAAGAGAATCACACAGTGTTGTATCTTGAATGGGTAAGAATTCAAATTGTTCTCTGGTCGAAATGGTTTGCACTTGTTTATCAAAGTCATTTTCTATGTTTTTTGTGATTTTTATTGCTTGTCTTATATCGTCGTTCTCCAAAGAAAACATATATCTTCAAAATGGCAACTTTACAGGAGAGGCCAAAAACCTTCTTTACTTTAAATGCAAGTCAGTGGAACCAAAAAATGTTTTGGTTTGGTCCATTCAATATGACATTTTCACACAATGTCAACAGCAGCTTTTGTTATCAAATAAAGTAAATATCTTTACATTAACATTAAAACAATATAAGTAAAGAACATTTAGCCTTTTTCTGTAATCCATCATATATCATTGATGTTAGGTCTCAAATGCAAAGGTACAATACATAAACATTTGCTTAACCAAGTACTTCATTGTCAAGTCAAGTGAAGTTTATTTGTATAGCCCTTATTACTACAATGTTGCCACAAAGCAGTTTTACAGGAGTTTAAAAGCATGAAAACATGAAGTCACAACACTTTATCTACTGTGAGCAAGCCAGAGGCGACGGTGGTGAGGAAAAACTCCTTCAACTGGAGGAAGAAACCTTGGGAGGAACCAGACTCACAAGCAGAGACCCGTCCACCTCTAGTTGAACAGTATTTACGGTTTATTAAACTAAAGCTGAGTCTGAAGGGAAAAGCTTTAGACACTGCAGACGTGCTGCATCAGGTGGATGATACAGCGATGTAGTCAAGGATGGAGCAGATGGCACGAATGGAGAGGAGAACTGGTTGGCGCCAGATGACAGCTTGGTGGTCAGTCCTTTACAGTATTCGGGGGGGCAGGTGGGCGGTTATTACCTGGCAAAGAGAAAAGAGACAGAGTTAGTTCTGGTTTGGGTTAGTACAGAGGATGAGAAGCGTTTCAGAGTGTAGCTGGCGGTTCTGATTATAAACAGAATGAACTAAAAGTGAATGAGTTGTGTAATTGTGTGTTTACAAAACTTAGTTGCTTGTTTTATTAAGCAGTGATCAGCAACCCTCTTCTTGGCGATCTGCCTACCTGCAGGTTTCACCTTCAACCTAATTCTAACACACAATAATAAGCTAATAAAGTACTTCTGAAGAACAATAATTGGTGGGGTTGATTAGTGTTGGAACTAAAGTCTGGAGAAAGTAGATTTTCAGGACGGGGGGTTGGCGATCAAGTAGTTGTAGAGCAACTGATTACTCAGTAACACTGCTTCTGCCAATTTTCGTCATGAATGCCCTTAATAACAATTGGGTGTTTTTCAGATGCTCAGAGATCTACATTTAGAGGTGAATGCAGGACTAGGAATGTAACCAAAGAGAACCAAACATTTTGTGTGTTGTGTTATCAACTTTGGTTTCCAACCCCTGCAACCAAGAGGCAAATAAATAAGACCTATGTTGAAAGTGCTTGTGGATTCTGAACATGTTCCTCACTGTGCACTGACAAGATGGGTATTTGGTGGGGCCCCAGTAGCAGGGCTTGTGCATAGGATCCCTGTAAACGCAATATGTGACCATAGCCAACCTTTTTAAAGACCCTCCACATGGTGTAAATATTTCAGGGTTGTTTGATATTACAAGAAGTTTCTTTAAACATCGAATTTCACCAATTAAGATGTTCTTCAGGAAACCAAAAGTGGTTGGGTCCCACACTATATTGTATTGAGTGTCTCTGTGTAGTTGCACATAAAAAACATGCAACATGCAATGCATCAATGCAACTACTGTATGTGTATTAACTTGTAATTGCACAAGACACAGGACATTGTATCTTATCCATGGCATGTGATATGCATGCAGCATATTAATTAATATCTCATGTAGTGACTCATTATATATAAAATTACAAATAGGGTGCATTTTGAGTCCCACATTATATTGAGTGTCTCTGTGTAGTTGCACATAAAAAACATGCAACCTGCAATGCAACAACACAACTACTGGTATTTGTTGTTACAGGTGGGTTATAGGTATATTAACTTGTAATTAAATAAGAAGTACCATGTGTATACTATCCATAGGATCTGATATGCATGCAGCATATTAATTATTATCTTATGCGGTGATCCATTACAGATGAAATCACAAATAGGGTGCATTAAGATCGAAAACAACCGTTCCCTTTATTACACATGTGTAATTGCGTAAGAGAAAATATCTCAATATAACAATAAAGATAACTATAAAGATTGTGGGTAAAAACTAAAAAGATGCACAGGCTTTCTGTAATCCACACAGTGGCACTGAACACAGTTACATATGCTAATGTGTAGTTACTGATTATGCATGTGTATCTATGTGTTAGCACATGTAACTATTAGAGAGAATTCTTTGAATTCTAGTGCTTTGAACCTGGATTTTGTACGTAAAGATAGAGAACTGAGTGAAGAAGGTGTGACCAGACAGTGGAATATAAGGTGTGGGGGATCAACCTTTTGCATAAAACTATACAGTCCTATGCAAAAGTTTTAGGTACTTGGGGACATTATTATATTTAAAAAGCTGTTTTCCAGACAAGAAGCTTTTATTTACTCAGAAAAACACTTTATTTTTAAACATTTAAATACAATAAGTAGAGCTTTTACATACATTAGTATGTTTAACCCTTTCCAAGCTTCCCCTTGTGAAACAACCCAGTATTATTTACAGTTCTCATCTAATACCTGCTTTGACTGCTCAGTACTTCATTAAGCTAAATCAAGATTGCTGCTGAAGAAACTGAATACATTCATACAATGTCTGGGGCGTCCAGGAGAAATCTGGAACTACACTTTGGAGCTCAAGATATAATCTACTTCTTTCACAATAAGATATTCATGTTACTTTGTATTGTATGTATGATTATTTACATCAGTTCTAATGATGTCTGGTGTTCTTACTGGTGAAGATACACTCATTGATAAGATAAAGGCTTTTAAACTATCAGCTCATGTGCCCAAGACTTTTGCACAGCAGTGTATATCATTGTTATCATAATTTGAACAGCTGTCCTTTACATTGTACCACAATTTCATAATTGGATGGCTATTAATAAATTCTTTTCCATTAACTTGTTTTTGCTTGTTTTTGTTTGAAAAAGACTATGTGCTAAACAGTTGATTTTGTTACAAAGTTGTGAATTTTCTGATACCCTGATGCTAACAATTTGAAGTAGTGTTTTTTTCTTAAAGCATGTAACCTCTGTATATATGTCATAGTAACCATACCATAGTTTGTCTTCCAACAAGAAAGCAAGGATAGTATGAATACACATATATACCAAGCAATGGGGAAAAAAACATGTTTAATTGGATTTGGATTAAATAAGTATTTGGTGAATCACACACTAAGAATACAGAGCTGTGATTCGTTGGCCTGTTTTTGTGGACGTTGTTGTAGAAACCCTTCTTTCACTTAGAAAACTGAATCAATACACTAAAGTGGCACATTCTCTGTAGAGATTGTGTTACTTTCACCTCGAGAATGAACAAAAAAGAGTTTAATCTTAATAACCTCGATAGATAGATAGATAGATAGATAGATAGATAGATAGATAGATAGATAGATGCTTTATTGATCACAGAGGAAATTTAGGCAACACAGATACACAAAACAATAAAATACTATACAATACAGCCAATACAAGGGTAATATAACGTGAGTGTATGTCCATGAATGAGGAGCATATAGGTCTAACTAATTGTTCGATTAAATGTATTTTTTCTTTCTGAAATTAAGTTGCTGTGTCTTAGGGTTATTAATTGCTGTGTGTTTTAGGGTAAACTGTTGATAGGCAGAAAGTAATTAATGCCATGCATATGTAAGCTAGAAGTGCTGTAATATTCTCTTTATATCTTTATATATATATATATTATTTGTACTTTCCGATTTACAGTTGTTGCGGTCTGGTTACTGAGTGTATTGTTTGATCTTGTTTGAAAATTAATAAAATGTATTTACAAAAAAAATAAAAGAACAAACCTTAGTCACACTGTATATATGATCCGGGGACCTTTAATTTTAGCCTCTGTGGACTTTAAGATTATTCAGAAGAACTGCTAGCTCCAATCGATTAAGGCTATCTTCCCCTTTGCTCGGCACACTATAAATACAAAGGTGTATCTTATTGCTTTAGTTTAAGTCGGAGTGACTCATCAGTTTTTGCACATTATATATGGCCATGCTTATATTGCTTAGCCTTATAAAAACCATAACAACTATAGACATCTATGTCTGCAGTATCTTACTTTGTAGATTAATGGTATCAAAGTTGAAGCAATGACTCACAAGCACTTGCAATTTTTCCATCTGACCACTAGAGGGCACTCCAAGATCAAAAATAAGACTTCTTCCATTCTCCGCTGCAAAGAAATGGTGTCTCACCAAATTATCTTCATTACATTTACACTTAAAATAAAAATTCTCACAATCCAATAATAAGAAATATTAGATTTTGACTAAATCAGCTGTTCTCAGACCTGCCTTGAGAGTTTTAGTGCCTCTCCTGCTCTGATACAAGCAGCTGACCTCTATAAGGAACATATTATTTGCTTCATTCTTCACATTATGTGTTTTGGGAGAAGTATAAACAGATCAGGATTGACAAGATGTTTCTACTTATATCATTTTTGTGGTCTGCTCAAGATTTCATGGAAAAGACATTAGAAAGAAGATGCGGAGAAGAAACTTCCATGAGTATACTTCATACTTTAGTAATGCTCAAGCTTTGCCACAGAGGAGCAGCGGTTCGAAGTTCTTGTCAGTGACAGCACGTAGTATCAAATTGAAAATACAAGGCTAATGATGCTACCATGCTAACAATAGTCGATAGTCACCCAAATACTTTCTGTACCGACCAGCAGTTTATATGCGGGTCATTCAGGCGTATGAACATCTTTAGAAATGCTAAAACACTGCTACTGTATTTGACCAGGAATTTGAACCCACTAGCCCAGAGGAGGAGTGGTACAGAGTTATTGTCAGTGATAGCATGTAGCATTACATGTAAACATGTCAATAGTCACCCAAACCCTTCAGTACACACATCACCTAAACAGCCATTTTAGACAGGTGTTGTATCTAATTCCAATTTTACTTACACGCAGGTCATACAAGCATATGAACATCTTTCGAAATGCTAAAACATTGCTAGTTCACTGTTTCTGACCAAGAATTTGAGTCTGCAAGCATAAGCATCGTTTCAAAGTTATTAGCATGTAGCATCACACATTTTTCCTATTTGCATACTTATTGTGGAATGTTTGGTGTTTAATAAATGTTTATCCATTTATTGTTTTAAGAAATGATTTGGTTTGTTTTTTTCATACTTGTTTTTATTGTGGGATGTTTGGTGTTTATTGTACGCTTATCCATTAATTATTTCAAGAAATCATTTGATTTTTCACATCCCACAGATGTGGTCCGTCAAGAAATGTTTTAAACTGGGATTACAAAGCTAAAAGTGCTAACAAATAGGCCATTAATCACCCAAACTCTTCTGTAAACACATCCCCAAAACAAACATTTCAGAACCAGTATTTAAGTCCATGAGCGAGGAACAGTACAGGGTACATGATAGCATATAGCATTGGACATTTCTCTTATTTTCATTCTTGTTGTGGAATGTTTAGTGTTTATTGTACGCTTGTCCATTGATTGTTTTAAAGAAGGATTTGGTTTTCCACATCAGATGTGGTTGATTAGCCAAGAAATGTTTGGTGTCCAAATTTTGCACCTAAAACTGGAATTATAAGACTAATAGTGCTAATAAGCGCTAGAGGTCAATAGTCACCCAACGTTTTGTAAACAGGTCGCCAAAACAGTAATTTCAAACAGATTGTTCCAATCTTTTCACAAGCAGGTCATTCAGGCATATGAACATTAGCTTTAGTAATGCTAAAACATTGCTAGTTCACTGTTTCTTATTCTTATTGTGGGATGTTTGGTGTTTTTTACTGTATGATTGTACATTGATCAAACCCTTCTGTAAACACATCTTCAAAACAACCATTTCAGACAGCTTTTGCTCACACATAAGTCATACGGGCTTATAAACATCTTTAGTAATGCTAAAACTTTTCTAATTCAAGCTCCTTTTGACCAGGAATTTGAGTTTGCAAGCATAAATAAGGAATGTTTCAAAGTTATTATTAGTGACATTTTTCTTATTCTCATTTTTATTGTGAGATATTTGATGTTTATGGTATGCTCGTCCAATGATTTGGTTTTCCACTTCCCTCAAATGTGTTTGATTAGCCAAGAAATGTTTGGGGTCCGAATTTTGCACCTGTAGTTTTAAACTAGAGTTATAAGGCTAACAAAGCTAACAAACCAGTCAGTCACCTGTCATTTCAGACAGGTGTTTCAGCCATATTCCAACTAGCTTTTGCTGGCATGTGAACATCAGTTTTAGTAACACTAAAACTTTGCTAGTTAACTGTTTTTGACCAGGAATCCACTAGCACAGAGTTTTTATCAGTGATAGCATCACATATTTTTCTTATTTTAGTTCTTATTGTGGAATGTTTGGTGTTTAATGTATGCTTGTACATTGATTGTCTCCTGGGTGTAGTTGATCAGCCTTTGGTGCCCAAACATTGCTAAAATATTGCTAGCTCCCTGTTTTTGACCAGGAATTTGAGTCCAAAAGTGCAGAGTTCTTGTCAGTATAGCATGTAGCGTAGGTTATATTTCTTATTCTGGAATATTTGGTGTGGGGAACAACATAATCCATCTATCCCAACAGTTACCTAAACTGATGTAGCTAACGCTTCTCCGCAGGACACCTAAACCCAACGTCAACCCAACAAACAGACAAACATACATGACATGGCTAAAGAAAGCAGCATGAAATCTGACCATGCTAATGGATGGTGTCAGAAACTATATACACAAGTTCATTTCACATTATTTAACATCTTAACCTTATTTAAGGGGAAATCTCTGATCTAAGAGTAAAGTTCTATTATTTATTAGCTACTTTAGCTTACAAGCTTCAGTTTCAACATTAAAAAATCTAACTTCGGACACCAAACTATTGCTTTAACCCTTCGATGCACAAGCTAAGCAAACCCCTTCTAATGAACAACATGGATTAAACTTTATCAGCATTCATTTCCTATGTTATTGTATGTATTGCTGAGAATCTCTATGGTAAATCTACTGAAATCAGTTTATTTCATTATTTAATGTTAACGTTAATTATTTTAATTATTATTTATTTACTTTATGAACAAAAATAAAAAAATAAAAAATTCCTTTCAATCTCCACAGTGAACACTGTGGGTTAATTCTGACCCATGCTGTGTGTTAGAAGGGCAGTGATACAACTTTTTTTTTTTAAGTAAAAAAAATACAACTTAAATACTAAAATGAGCTGAAATTAAATTGATTTATTGCAAGAATCTAGAAATAAATTCTCAATCGGGTCAATTTTTGACCCAGGTTGTGCATCAAAGTTTTAATAGTAAAAGCACAACCATTATTACTACACTTAACGCGCTCAGGTCTGTGAGCTATCCATCCTGGAAGCTGGAAAACCATCTCTTGAATGGTGTGTTGGACAATCTTGGGACCTACAAGCCACCCACTTGCACAGAGGTCGTCTGTTGGCTGATTTGACTGATGTGTCTGGAGCGGCATTGCTCCCGCAAACACAGTAGCCTGGACTGCGCTGACCCGCCGAGACTCAGCCAGGGCGGAAAAACTCTTCTGACAGTAATCGCTTCACGCACACAAGCAATTATCTTTCCCTCCTGCACACACATACACATCACCCTCCCATGTCATCTCAAGGCAATGTAAAAAGTAAATGAATGGAAAAAGAGTAGGGAATGGTGGGAAAATCTATATTTTTCCATGTCAGGCCTTCGTTTTGATCGAGCCGCGATGGAGAGCAAGTGGTAGCAATTTCAAGTCAAGGTTACCCATCAGCACTAATTTATCTGCCTCCTGGTCCAACTCAGCTCTCTCTCTCTCCCTCTCTCTCTCACTGTGTGCCCCCCACACACAACCAGACACACTCCCACCCTACAGAGCTACTGGCTCTGACTCTGTCGACCTTGTCCATGATTGATCAGGGATGCGTCTACTTCCGAAACCCCTCTTACGCCCATAGGAACTGGGGAGGGATAAGGATATTGAAGATGCACACAAATCCAGTATAAGCTCTATGACCGTCTATGCTCTCCACTTTAAAAGCTTTCCTTAGGCCAAGGTCTGGACCATCATCATTTCTAACGTGTGTTCTGATTCAGTGTTGTGTCCTGTTTACTGAAGTAGTCTAGTATCAGCATCTTATACCATCAGCTACATATACATTCCATTCTCAGCTCCACTGCAAAACTAAAGGAGCAAACTTGGGACCACAAGCGTGGTCAAACCCTACCGAGCGGACGTAAACCCACTTGGCCTAAGAGATTTGCTATAAACAGGAGATCAGGAGAATTGAGTGCGACAGAGGCTCAACAAGTCTAAGCAGTGCACCAGTAAACACATGCTCTCTGTGGTTACTTAAGAGTTAACATATGAAATGCACACATGCTTTTAAATGAAGACGGACAGGCTAATGCAGCCCTCTGTAATGGGTTTATTAAAGGGTTATTGCGCGGACTGAACGAGCGGCGTGTTATCGCTGCTCTGGCATTTCTCCTCAGGAGTCTCTCAGTACTTCAGCATGACCTGAAATGAGAAATAACAGCCCTGTTTCAGAAAAGCAATGAGAGATACCAGAAAATAGGACTTTTGCATGGTATGATGAGACGAATCGGAGTCGAATTGAAAGACAGATTTTTCAAAATCTTTGCTAAATTCAGTCAGTAAAACGTAAACAAAGTCATTCAGAGTGGTTAATTGTGAAATGGTTCAATATTGGGACACTTACAGACCATTTTGTTTTGTTACAGTAGTGGTGATGGTAAGCAGATGTCATAGCATGTTATTATAATAAAATTGGGTTTTATATAGACACAAAGTTTATAATGCAATGTAGCTAATGATAAAAAATAAGTAACTGGGATATTATTTTATATATATTGGACAAATTATTTCTGTAAAAAAAAAAGTCTGACCCCCCCCCCCCCATGTCAAACCCGCTCCAGGCAGCAGACAGCATATTCACAGAAACCATTCAGTGGAATATCTTTCAGTTATGAAACCATTCACCACCACCGTGAACATTTCTGGTACATTTCTCTGAGCATTTCACATCAAACTACTCTGAACGACTTTTACTACATACCAGCTGATAATTCTATAATACATTTGTAATAGATTGAATTCTAAAGATATAACCTATAACTGACCTCTAACTATTATTAAATTAGTAAAATGTACATAATGCAGATTGCACAGTAGCTATATATGATGTACTCTGTGTGTGTTTTAGGTGTTTTCAGGTGATTTCAATGATTTTAGGTGATTTTTAGTTGCTTCTGCTCACCTCGTCCAGCCAGTCGTTGAAGGCGGAGGTCCGTGTGAACACTGTGGGCTTTTTCAGCTCGTTACAGAGAAGAGTCGACACAAAGCTGGTGACGCCTTGAATGTACCACTTCCCATCACTCCCTTTACAGTTCAGAGGACCACCAGAGTCTCCCTGCAGAGAAAGAGAGAGAGAGAATGAAAGAGAGTGAGAGAAAAGGAGAAAGTGCAAGAAAGAAGCAGAAAAAGCAAGATAGAGAGAAGCAGAGAGAAAGGAAAAGAGGGAAAGAGAAAGTAGAAGATAGAAACATAAAGTGAGATAGAGAGAGAGAAAAAGAGCATGAAAGAGAGTGCCAAATAGTAAAAAAGGAGAAAAAGTGAGAGAGAGTGAAAGGGGAAATGTGTAAGAGCGAGAGTGAAATGGGGGGAGGAAAGAGAGAAAGTGAGGGAGAGTAAAAGAGGGTGAAAGATAGAGAGAGAAAGCGAGAGAGAGAGAAAGAGAAAGAATAATTAGATTATTAAATATATAATACAAATAATAATCAGATTAACTGGGACACTGTTGTCTCTGTGTTGTGACTCTGTGTTGAGCTGCTAATGAGCAATGAGGGGTTAATCAGGAGGGTATGTGTCACGATCTGTCTTTTCCTGTTTCTCGGTGTTAAGCCCCATCCCCTGCTTCAAGTTTGGGTCCCCTCCTGTTCCCAGGTGTTCCTAGTTGCATGTGCATTGTGCTGTGTTAACTGTGATATGTGCACTGTGTTCTGTATCCTGTTAGTCATAGTGTGTTTACATTGTAGTTTATATGTTAGTGGTTTGTTGTTTTCTTTTTTTGCCCAGTTCATTCTGGTTCTTTTGTTTCTCTCTTTTTTTATATATTGGTTTCTGCTTCGCGTCACTATGGACTCCATTGAAGATCCGCCTCTCATGTTCTCTTATCGTTACGGGATGCAGTAAAAACAAAGACAACGTGATAAAACAGCCAGCATGACTGCAGCTTCTAGCATACCACAGTATAAACATTACTGAAGAAAAACTGAGTGCACAGCTCAGCTGAGAGGTCTCCAGAGCAGGTAGAACTTATGATTACTGTGGAAACGAGTTAAACTGCTTGTGACCACATGAAGGACGTATAAAGACAGAAGAGACAAAATATTTGGTGTGTTTGTGTTAGTGATGTGTTTAGAGAAGGTTTTGTAGACTCACGGTGCAGCCGGAGCGTATGTCTCCTCCAGCGCACACCATGGTGGGCTTCACGTACATTCCCCACCAGTCGCTCTGGCTACATACACTGTATTCCACCACTGGCAAGAGGGCCTGCTGGAGCTTATCAGGAATAGGGCCATGAGCTATGGGGGATACATACAAGCATAAAAGTGCTGTCAAACACACATACAGTTACACATTACAGGTACACAGAAGCATGCAGGTAGACCTGAAGCCATATATATATATATATATATGTATATAGCAGTCATGCCAAAAACAGTTACATAGTGCAGAAACATCAGAAGTGTTCAGGCATACATAGATATGCAGCAGACAAAGCCCCCCCAATGATCTAACTTCTTGAACCACATAATCGTACTGCTGTCGTAGTGTATATATAGGAAATACTGTTTAAAATCATATGTGTTTCTTAAATTCTGTAAATTTTCTATTATATATATATATATGTATACATGTACGTACACTGAATGAGCACTTTGTTACTTTGTTACCCTGTTCTTCAATAGTCAGGACCCCCACAGGACCACCACAGAGCAGGTACTATTTAGTTGGTGGATCATTCTCAGCACTGCAGTGACACTGAATTGGTGTGTGTTAAACTGGTGTGAAGGCATCAGACACAGCAGTGTCACCGCTGGACTGAGAATCATCCACCAACCAAAACTATCCAGACAACAGTCTCCTGTGGGCTGCGTCCTGTGAGCACTGATGAAGAACCAGAGAAAACAGGTGCAGCAACAATTGAGCTATCGTCTCTACGAGGTGGACCAACAAGGTAGGAGTGTCTTATAGAGTGGACAGTGATCCACTCACACCAGCACAACACACACTAGCACACCACCACCATGTCAGTGTCACTGCAATGAGTGTATAAACAAGGAGTTAATAATAAAATGCTCAGTGAGTGTATATACAGCACTATACTGTACTATATTAGGTACGTATATATATATATATATATATATATATATATATATATATATATATATATATATATATATATATATCTGTGTATAACATAAAGCAGTGTGTGTGTGGAGTCTTACTGTCGAGGTCTCCCCAGCCGGTGATGTAGCACGGTGTGTCGTGAGGCAGGATTTCTTCAGCAGGAGGAACACAAGCTTCTTGAACACTCTCATTCAGCACAGGAGCTTTATCCAGCTTCAGCAGAGCAATGTCATTACTGCACAAACACATACACATATGAGCAACCACATGTACAAACAAGCATACACACATGAATAGGGCACAGTGTGGTTCTTCTGGTAAGTACAAATGGGAGTGTAGATGTTGTTTGCAACGTAGGCTCCACTTTATAATAGATGTCATTAATAACTGTGTAGCTACACTGTAGCCACTAGTAGTTAATATGCTAGTATAATCTTGATAGTTGTACCTACATAGACTACAACAGCGGCGAAATTGATACACATGTGCAATTACATAGGGTGTGTCTCAAAACCTAGTGAGCTCCTACATAGGCAGCATTTTATGTCATAGTATGCGCTCCCGACATGTAGTCTGTCCCAATTCTTACATACCTTAAACATGCTGTCTTCTAAGGAACCTCATTTTGGTCTGATTTTAAGGAAGCATCAAATGCTTCCTTAGCCGCTAAAATAATCCCATGATGCAACGCAGGCTAATCTACGAGCAGTGAAGTGGTTTTAAAATGTGAGTTATTTTGATTCTCTCTGGAATTTTAATGTGTTTCTTGTCATATAATCACATAAAACAGTATTCTATTATCAACTCTGTAACGAGTCGTTCACCATTTAGCAGTTTTATACTCGAGCCATTAGCATTTATGCTAGCGGATTTTTAAGCCTCTAGCTATTGTTTTGGATAGCCGGTCGGTAGCTTAGCAACTAGCTAAACCACCGGTCGCATGCAGAGGGCGGGAAGAAGCCGTGACGCAGTCTCTCTCTAACTAGAGCGTCTCAGTAATCTGTTTTATGAGGAGAGATGAGGAGAGAACGCTGCTACTTACACAGCTGCTACATAGACAGCCTACTTAGACACTCACTAGGGTTTGAGACACACCCATTACAGTACATTATCTTATACATGCAATTATCTGTACTGTGACAGGGGCTACATCACTTGTAGTAGACTGAATGTGCACTGTAGAAACTCCATTAACTCAATCAATTAAACCCCCCCTCCCGAACTACAGGCTTGATTTAGCTTAATGAAGTACTGAGCAGTCAAAGCAGGTATTAGATGAGAACTGTAAATAATACTGGGGTGTTTCCACAAGGAGAAGCTTGGAAATGATTAAAAATACTGTATTAATACTGTTCATATATTTAAAAGGCTTCACATGGTGAAGAGAGGATATAAGATCCACAAGTTCACCTACTGTCACGCGGGTCGAGCTGAAGCAGGAGCAGACGAAGACGGGGAATGACGGACACAAACGACAATGGGATTTCAATAAGCAAACAAAATGAAAGGTAAACAGATGGGTAAGAAAAACATAGCTACTACAACAGAGTTACCACAATGAACGACAACACAAGACACCTGGTGAACATAACACAGCACAGGTGGAGGGCAGAGACACAGAGACTTGACCGGACAACGTGAACAAGAGCACATGGGACAGATGTACAGACACGTGACACACGGCAGGAGAGTAAACACAATGACCTACAGGCTAGAAACAGGGCAGGATGTGACAACTACCATCAGAACCCCAACAGCAACCTAGAGGTAGCAGCCATGCGGTGTGAGAATGTGGAAGCTGGACACTCACCCACAGGCTACACAATCAATGTTCCATTTTGGATGGACCACGATCCGGAGAATGTCTCTGATCTGCTCCGTACCCTCCTCCACGCTCAGGTCGTGCTCCCCAAAAACGACACGATAAATATCACCAGGGCTACAAACGCACACATACATACACACCAGGTGAGATTGCACAGACTTCCAGTGTCATCTTCTGGAGACATACCTAAACATTACCTATAAATACTACTAGCCTTATGCAGCATCCATTGTTTTTAATGGAGGCACGCACTTCTGCACACCAACGCTGACACAGCACCTTGATGCAGGGTGGTGCTCAGCAAATCTAAGCACAGCTTAATTATTTACCATGCAGCCACGCTGCATTTTGCATTGGTTCCAGGCACTATTAATCACACATAGCTTGAAATTTACAAAGAGAAAAGAGGGCAGTCTTTTAGGTGTAGGTGTGGACTGATCTCAAGCATGGTAAGCGATGTTGAAAGCTTTATTTCATTCAGTTAAAACAAGTAGAGGGTTAAAATGAATTTGAACCTGAAATCAGCCCTCCTTGCTGGTATTGTATAGCAGTGCTCTGCTACAAGACACTACAAAATGTGATGCATCTAACTTTAAAACATGTATCTTCTTCTTCTTCTGGCTTATTGCCTTCTACAGGGGTTGCCACAGCGAGGCAATTCGCATACCAGATTTGGCTTAAGTGTTTTATGTTGGAAGCCCTTCCTTACACAACCCTTGCCTCGTGTCAGCCCTCCACACTCACACCTACAGGCAATTTAGAGTGAGCGTTCAACCTAACATGCGTGTCTTTGGACTATCGAAGGAAACCGGGATGCCTGAAGGAAACCCACTCAAGCACAGGGAGAACATGAACACTCAACAGAGAATGGCCCGGACCGGGAATCCAACCCAGATCATCTTGCTGTGAGGAGACATGTTATGGTTTACATTGTGGGGACCAAAGTGAGGTCCCCTCAGTGTGCCATAAACCCGGTGTACTAATATAATCACACACACATCCTAATTTGGGGCATCTCTGATTTATACATGATACTCTATTCTATAATGACATGATGAATTCTGTCTACATTCCTATGTTCAAGTTTCGGCAACAGCATGTTGGCTTCAGTTACACTTGGTTGTGTCTCACTCACAAGATGCAGTGTCCAGCTGTGAGAACCCAGCGCGGGGCGATCAGAGTCCCTCCGCAGGTGTGGTACCAGCGCAAGCCGTGTTTATACTGCAGCGAGATCTGTACAGGTGCGCATGCAGAAGGTTATGAAGAAGAAAAAAGCGGAAAATATCATGTAATGTATGCAAATAAAACAGGTTGAATTGATTGTTAGGCCAAAGGCTGGGAGACCCAATAAGGTCCTGGTAGGTTGTCACAGGTATCTGGAGCCTTGCTGACTGCAGTGCATCCCACAGCTGCTGGAGGGAGCATGGTGGAAGATCCATAAAGCCAACACTACCATCCACCCATACTTAATTGGGTTCAAGTCTGGGGAATTAGGGGTCCAGGGTGGTACTGGGAAGTGTTGGTCAGCTCTTCCAACCAATGTGGGACATTTCTAGCCATGGGACGTGTCGCATTGTCTTGCTGAAAGATCCCATTCACCCCAGAGAAGACAATCAGCATGTATGGTGTATGTGATCTGCAAGGATGGATTCATACCCAAATCTTTTGAGTGTCTTCGACATGGATGAGTGGGATCAGAGAATGAAATTAAAACATTCCTCAGACCATAACGCTGCTACCTACACGCTAGCGCCATCCAAAGTAGAAATAATAATAATGTGTATGATTCAAGCTCAGTCACCATATAAAATTTTCCTTATATATCAACCACATATACAGCGATGCTGGAAGATCTTTACACCCTGAGAAGCATCAACAGCTCTCGATCTCCATGGTACACTTCCATTAACACTGTGACTTTGATCGATCACTGTTCTTACAACAGAGCTGCGACTCACACCTGTTTCTACACTCATTGCAGTGACATTGAGGTGGTGGTGGTATGATAATGTGTGTCATACTGATATGAGCGGATCAGACACAGCAGTGTTGCTGGAGTGTTTAAATACTGTGTCCTCTCTATTAAACGACCCTACATTGTTGGTCCACCTTGTACTAATCTCAGAGGTTCACCCACTTTGGCCACTCATAGACCTGCAATACTGGATCATTTCCCTAACAAAGAGATGTCCTAATATACTGTTTTTGTCTCATTTGCTTAATTGGGTTCGATTTATATAGTTTTAGGACTACACGATTAAGGTTTCTAAACATTAAGCTTTCTAAAGGGCCAGATGTAGTATTTCACTGTCCCCTGCTTAGTTGCTCTCTTGGGGAGAAAGAAGAAGCTGAAGAAGCTGACAAGTTGAGTGATTAGTGCAGCGACGGTGCTGGTAATGGTGATAATGGTGATGAAGTACCTGCCAGGGCCAGCTGTGGGGTTTGGCTTCCTCTCCGTTCACCACCCTGTTGGTGACGGGCTGCACCTGAGAAGTGCCACATCCGTACGCTAAAGGACAAACATTCAGTTAAGCCAGGTGGCAGTTCGATTAGAAGCACCTGTGGCTGCACAACAGATCAGCTTGTCTCGTACTGGATACAGTTTCTGGATATTTTGGGGTCCCACTTTCCCCCTCTAATCTCTCAGTTAAAGGAATTATAACATTGGCTATTACCAAACAGGCACTGTATTTTACACCAACTACAAGAAGCTTCAAAGTATTTTGACTCACCCTGTTACTGTTTCTTGACTCTAACTGGTTCAGTACTCACCGTAAGCCACCACGAGCAGCAAACAAGTCAGTCTGGTAAGCATGATGTATGTGTGAGTGTGGACTTCTGGCAAGGACTTCTTATATCTCCCTCTGACCCCACTATGTTAACCCTGTCTTGCTTAACCTGTTACCAGCAATACCTTCAGAGAAGTTGTCTCTGTTTCCTGTAGCTCGCTGAAAGCTGCCACTAGAGTAGTAGCGATGCATACACGCCAAAGTTGGTCATACTATTAAAATGGTTGGTCATACTAATAAAATGGAAATCTGTTTTTTCTACATTATTATATAAACATGTCAGCTGCTGTTTACATTATGTAAAAATTCCATGATGAAAGTATCAAAGTAAATGCTTCAAAATCACTTGAAAAAAAACCTGGTTCCACTTGCTTACATTGAAAGTTAAGGCAGTTTTTGGCCTCTCATGTAAAGTTACTATTTTAAAGATACTTGTTTTTCATTGGACAGCGACCCTATAAGTATTTATAATAATGATAAAATCCTAATAAACAGAAGCATATAATTTGTAAGTAAACCTCTTTTATAATGAATCTGAGAGACCAAAACTAATAAGTGGAACTTATTCATTCATTCTTAATTATCAATTCATAACTGTTATAAAATGCTTTCAAATGATCTGAAAATGTCATACAAAGAGTTTGCTACATCTATAAGATCTTTATTAATACATTTACAAGACCTTAAATTAATTAGAACTCACTTGTTCTTTATAACCACCCTTCAACACTTAGTAGATGTTTATGAATAATTAATATTTCCAGGTTATAAACTGTTAAACGTGGACATAAGCTTGGAGACCTATGCCATTAAACACGCCATGTTATTACTGGATCATACTTAAAAAAAACTGGCACATTTGGTTGGTGAAAATTCAGTTCATTAGTATCTGATTATATTCCCTGATTATTATATCATGTTCAAGACTATTTAAGTATGCTATAAACTAAGAGATTAAAATTCATTAACATTCAACTCAACAAATACCTTATAACTTATTTGCAGATAAATTTACACATTTCCAAGCCTACTTGCAAACATTATGTGCAGTTATTAGGTATAATGGTTCATAAATTGTAAAAGAAGCAGACCTTAAAATAAATGTAATAAATAAACTTAAATGCAAAACCTGCACTGAGACATTAGCTTTTAAGAAAGCAGCTTCTATTTGTCTTGGCATTAAAGGGTTAAAGCCAGGTGCAGCAGGCCTCAGCAGCTACTTATCTTCTCCTGTCCAGCCTGGTCACTGATACGAGCTGGGAAGAATATCTAGAAACACACATGCTCAGCTGGCGAGAGGACACACAGTAATCTACAGAGGTGAACTGGTGCGCCAGATAGGAAAAAAAAGAAGGGATAAACACTGCACATCAAAAGTCTGGAGACACCTGGGTTACACTTTCAACTGTTCAGTTAAGTGTCTGAAAGCACATTGGAGTATTCAGGGTATTTGGCCACACCCACTTTGAAGCGTGTGTTTCTTCCGCCTTTGTGTTAGAACTTCCGCTCAGCTAACCAAAATGAATACAGTTACATGGGAGGAGACCAGAAGCTCGAATTGGACAACACTGTCTCATCCGAGGTTAATAACACAGTGGGTGGATTATATGAAAGGGTGGTCTGAGGTTACCTACGGCGACGTTTTTAATTATTTTGTACTCTTGGAAGGTGTAGACGGTTCAGCAATGAAAAACTATAAAAGTAGTGAAGCGTATCAGTACCTGCACAGTGGGAAGGTGGGCGTGTACTCCTACACACAGACGGTGAGTTTATATTTCTGAAAGCCGGTTAAACCCAAGTCCAGTCAGCTGCCCGAGCCACTCTGCGTGGGTGTTAGTTACAGTCCAGATAGCCTAGCGCGGCGGACACTGATCAGAAAACAGTTACTTAACTGATAGACTCACCAGCACCCGACACGTCTGCTTCCTTGGAGCTTCATAAGCGAGACATCTCTCTGGATACAGAAGCTCTGGTGCTGGTTCTCCTCCACAGAATGGTAAGAGCAGACATACAGAGGTTTGGGTGGATGTTTTAAATGTAGAGCTTCAGTCAGAGACGCAGGTCCTCTTCTTTGGAAGGCGGCCCCCCCAACACTCTGATCTTTATGTGCTGTGTTTGTAACTCTGTTGTTCAAGCCAAGTTTTCCTCTTCTTCTGATTACTGACTTCCTCTAACTGAACATGTTATTCTAGTCATTGTATATGTTTGTTGTTGTTTTGCTTGTAATTAGTATCAACGTATCCCTCATTGCACCGGAAGTTCTAACACAAAGTAAAGAAAGATGGCCCCCCCAGTGTTGTCATAGAAAATAGCATGAATAGTGCAGTCTTACAATCACATATAAAGCAAGAACATGTAATACTGGCATACAAGATTGTTCACAGTGTCTAATTTGTTAATGTAAGGAATAGTGATTATTTTGAACAAGATGTAAAAACACTAATTAATCCCCTCATTAAACTTTGTTTGAACGCCTGAATTGAATTAAAAAAATTCTAGGGGATTCCTGGAAATAAAATGATGACACTATTAAGCAGTCTATGAGGAGAAAATACAAAAAATCAGGAGAAGGTTGTCATTTAGCTGCCTCACTGACAGTCAGCAGGCTTTTACTTTTGTAGAGGTCCAGTTTTCTGCTTAAATGCAGAGCTTACAATACAGACCTGATTTTAAATATTTATCATTTTAAATAAGTGGCCAGGTTGTGGATTAAATCAACTGGCTGGTGACTGGACATAGGAATGCCAGCTACCTACATTTATATTTTCAGTGGAAGTCAATGTAAATAAAATGAAATAAAATCAAATTCTTCCATCATGAATTAATAGTTATTTATATAGTTATAAATAGTCTTAAATAGTTAAAAACAGGTACTTTCGAAAGTGACAAGTGACAGGCAGAGAAAACTAAGCGTAAGCCAAAACTAAGAAAATTCAGCAGTGCTTGGGAACTGAAAATGAGTGCTTGGGAACTGAAAACAAACCCACCTGCAATTTCTGGCCTGATATCTATAACTTAGCAGCTGGCAAACATTTTACCGGTCTTACTTTCCTAAAAGTATATTAGTGCAAAGATAATGTTAGCATGAGCATCACGCTGAACACCCTCACTACTATTCAATATAATCTTCACACCAGGATGCTTTCAGGAAACTGGACCTAGATCAGTTTATCTGTGTGGGATGGTAAAGGTATACACCTCAGTATTGATGGTGTCTCTGCAGATGTGAGAGTCACCCAAGCCTTCAGCTGTAATACAGTCATATACAATGACAGACACTGGCTTTTTCGAACTTTACGCTGGTGACAGTTAGGATGGTTCTATTCCTACTTGTCCTGGAGAACATGATGTCCAATATTTCCAAAAAACAACAACAGTGACAACAGTGACACAAAACACAGTGAACAAACCCACCTGCAACTTCTGGACTGATATCTACAACTTAGCAGCTGGCATACATCATACGGGTCCCAAAAGTGTCCTAGCACAACGATTTAATTAAGTGTTTGCATGACCATAACATTTAACACCCTCACTACTGGTCAATATAATCTTTACACCAGGATGCTTTTGGGAAACTGGACCTGGATCAGTTTATTTGTGTGGAATGGTAAAGGGATACTGGTGATTGATGGTGTCTTTGCAGATGTGCAAGTTGCCCAAGCCTTCAGTTGTAATACAGTCATATATGTACTTGGCCCAGAGAACATGACGTCCAGTATTTCTTGTCATGCTTTGTCCTGCTTCTTTCCCACCTGTCTGTCTTTTGTTTTCCCTCCTGTCATTTTCCATGTGGTTCTGTTTGTTTTGCTTACTTAGCTCCTCCTTGTCACGCCCCTCACCTGCTCCTAGTCCGTAGCCCTGCCATCTTGTTAGCCCGAGGTGTTTGTTATTAGTTCCTGTTTACATATTCCTGGTCGTCTACTTTGTCTTTGATTGGTGTTTTGGCGTGTTTTGTGGTTTCTGGATGCCTTGTTACTTGGATGCCAGTAGGTCTGTGTTTCTAGTTTCTTGTTTTCCTTTTGTTTCCTGATAAACATTCTACCTTTTGTATTCGCATCCTTCCTCCTCGTCTCTCCGTCCATGACATTTCCGAAAAATAATATGAAAGACAGACACATCACTTTCCACCACGACACGTTCCCATTAGTTCTACTCAGTGGAGCTTTGGTGCAGAGAAGTCAGAGGTGTTCCGTGTTCTGTCCTTCGTATACTTGCATTTGCAAATGCAGCGATTAACTGTTTACTGTCAAGGGTTTTCTGATGTGTTTCCAAGCCCATATAGTTATATTCATCATAAAGTATAGCCGTTTTTAATTGAGGGCTCAAAGTATCATTGGCGTTCAATACTAGTTTTTGGCCTTGTCCTTTACGCACAGAGATTTCTCCGGATCCCATGAACTTTTTTTAAAAATTTCAGCTGTTTGGAGTGAAATTCCTAAAATTCCTTGGAATCATGGGCTGAAAATGATACAATTCAACTGCTGGTCCACTCGCTCGCTTAGCTTTTCAGAAAAATGACTGCCTTCTTTTTTTAATCAGCAAAGCGCCAACTTTATTTGGGAGGAACTGGGTTTGTACTCGACTCAAACGTGTGCATCATTTCCACATGACTTCAATACATCACGTCAACACGATAGCATCTTTCAGTTTACCAACTTTTGGCAGGACGTGTGCTGATGTCATGTGTTTTTATTTATTCACGTGGAGCTGATGCGCCCATTTGCATCACGTAAAGTTGATGCATTACCTTTTTCAGCACAGGCACGACCACATAATTGCACTTTCTGGCTCCCACTCAAGAACAACAGTCCCGTAACAACTATTTCCTCCGTTAATAAATAACGCGCCACGCCATAGCGCAGCTTCCAGCCCAGGCTGAATCCACAGCGCATTCTTTATGCTTTGCTGTCCCTCCATCTTTGCTCTCTCTCTCTCTCTCTCTCTCTTCTGTTTCTTTCTGTCTCTCACCCCTCTGTCCTCCCTGACAGTTTCCTTCTCTCAGTGGGAGAATTACAGCCCACCCCCGAAACAAGAGCACTCTCATAAATCCCCCGTTTAAAGAGGCGCGGCGAATCGATGTTTGGCCGAACAGCTAAACGGCTCTGTTTGTTTTTGTGTCGTGTTAGGCCAATTCTCCACGCCAGATATTTGGCTGGGCTGATTTACGCAGCAGACATGTGTGCCGTGTTTGCATAAGCAGCCCAGGACACGGGGGCACGGCGAGGGCCGATCTGCTGCGGGACACACTGTCCCTGTTTTTCCTGCATTTATAAGTCTAAAAAAAAGCTTACTGTAAGAAATATCTCCCCAGGTGGACGCGAAGACGGACGTGAAACATGCTCCGCGAGGACACCCGTCCCCGACTGATTGCCTCACATGTAGGATCATGCTGGAATGTGTGGGACTGGAGAGGTTTTGGTGCGAAAATCTGTATTTAGTGTCTCTTTAGGAGGATTTCAGTTGTGTAATAAAATCTAATTGACACAATTTCCCCATTATCCCAAAACGCAGTCAATCAGCCAAAGCACGCCTGGTGTCTGAAGACTGCTAAAGTGGAATAGCGCTATATGCCTCAAACAGCATCGAATAGCTTAATAATCTTAAATTGTCTTGCTCTCTTGATACTGCAGGGAATGCTGTCTGTATAAGGGACAAAAACAAAGAACGGACATGAAGGAAACTGTTTAAGATGATCTAACAACTCAAGGCAGTTCGAGGCGAGTGTGATGATGTTAATTGACTAGCTACAGCTTTCGCTCAAGGGCAAAACAACAGCAGCAAACTTTAGGCACTAGACTTTATATCTGCCGGAGTCTCCAGCCACACTCTAAAATTCTAAATATTCATATTCTCTACAGTCATACTCTCGAGCCCAACTAACTTTCTCTCTTTACTCTTCCTGAGGTAATGACTGTCCTCCTGTCTGTTAAACGCTGTTAAAGGACTGACCATCAGGGCCTCCTCTCCACCATCACCATCATCTACTGCTACACCCTCAGTTACATCAATGTGCCATCCAGATGCACCAGCATTGAGATAGGATGGGACTGTTTCAGCTCACGCCCACTTTACATAAAGACTCAGTCAGAGACTGCCTCAGTCATAGACTGCCTCAGTCATAGACAGCCTCAGTCAGAGACTGCCTCAGTCAGAGACTGCCTCAGTCAGAGACTGCCTCAGTCAGAGACTGCCTCTACCTGTGCAGCTTCTAAAGCTTTGCTATCCAGATTTCAAACAGAGACTCTTTTCTTTGGTGTTTAGTTTATTAAACTGTAAATACTGTTTGACCAGAGGAGGATGGGTCTCCCCATGTGAGTCTGGTTCCTCCCAATGTTTCTTCCTCCAGTTGAGGGAGTTGCCACTGTTGCCTCTGGCTTGCTCACTGGGGGATATATGTTGTAACTGTCTGTTTTCAAAACTCCGTAAAGCTGCTTTGAGACAACATCGCTGTAAAAAGCACTATATAAATAGACTTGACTTGACTTGACATGACATGTACTGGCTGATGAAAACTGTACATTTGATTTTATTGACTGAACACTGCCTAAAGCCACAGTCACACGAAGCATTTGCAGTTCATGGCACCCTGCGAAATGGGCATTACTGGCGCTGGTTTGGAAGATTGACAATAAAAAAAACAAAAAAAAACGACCTGTTGGTGCTAGTTAACCCGTAATTAGTTTCTGTGTAAAGAGTTTGTGTACTGATTGCTTAAAAACAAAAGTTTTATTGCATTACTTAAAATGTTTTAGTATGTTCTACTATTTTGAAAGAATAACTAAGTACACTAATATTTTTAAGTTGAACAAACTTAAAACATCAGGTTTTAGCTTGGACCACACCCCTGTAGCACCTTGTCAGATTCTCATTGGTTAGTTCAATCAAGACTAGTTTGAGCTTGTTTAGTGGACCCTGTAAAGGTTTCGAAGTCTTTTTCTATTTTTTACACTCTGAGATTTGGTGTTTTCTTCGTTTAACTTCTTATCCTCAGACAGAAACACTGTAGTGCTGGGATTTCTCTACAGTGGACATTTTCCCCATTGTTTTCTTTTCTTGAAGGGCTACAGAGGACTACAATTAACCAAGACGCCATTTTCCCCTGTCTTTTTCACATTCTAGAACATTCTAGTGTTGAAATTTTAAATCAAATCTAAATTTAACTGCTGTTTGTGTTCTTTTGACATAGGAAAACATCAGCTTTTACAGAGACTATTTTTAAGTTTAACTTAATTTTGATTACAGGAAACTCAATGTTGAGTTAAATTAAATGGTCAGTAGGGTTGATTGTACAAAATATTTTAAGTACAAGCAATTTAGATTTCATTGTATTCAACTCAAATGATTACTTCCAGTCTATTTGACATTTAAGTTTTACTCAAACCATTAGATTTTTTCTAGTTTGCATTACTTCAATATTTTAACTCAAACTCTTTAAGTACAATCAACTTATCCGGGTTTACAGTGTAGGTAGCATGGTTGGTGACAGTGAGGTGTTAGCCAGGGAGCAAACACTGCAACTACAAACAGTAAAACCACAACAGTAAGATAATAATACAGTGGCTCACTACATCATATCCTGTCTTTCTGTCATGCCCTTATTTATAGTCAATGGGGAAAAAATGTTAAGGGTGCCATAGAATGGAAAACTGTGTTTATATTGTCATAGTAGTATAAGCTGTTGGTTCTCCTTTAAATACAAATCCTGCATTTTTTAAAGAGGTATGATAAAGTAGGCCGAGCTCAAAATCCTAAACTGTTACATAACAGGTTCATTAATATTTACACCCCCCAACATTTACATACAACCACAACTCAGCGACAGATATGAAACTGATGAACTACACAGAAAAATTTAGCATTCCAGGCTGTTGAGGGGATCGTCGGCAATTTTCACAGCCTTTCAAGGAAACCGAACTGTCTGCGGTACATGGTTGAAGTTCATCTTTGAAGGAGGCTGACGTTCCTGTTCGCCAACTTCTTAATTAAAAACAAAAAACTGCTTGTATAGCCACTAGAGTGTATCGGCGGCACCATTCAAGGTGGAACAGAAAATCAGCAAAACAAGCTCCTGAACTTCTTTAAGCTCCCACGTCTTGAAAAAGATCCTAGAAAACCTTAACACAGAGATATTAGTTTAGTACACATTTCATTCCAGACAGTTTCTCACTTGGACAATATGGAGCAGCTTGAAGAGGCTGAACAGAGGAGCAGTCCCACCTTTATTAGCATCACAACCCCAACAGTGACCTGTAAGTAGTAGCCATGCTGTGTGAGTGTATTACTGTGTGCTGGTTGAAGCAGATCATCTTAAACTGAGAGTTTCACAGTGAAAACTTTAATCTACTTTGTGTTGATGTCCAGATGAAAACATGTACTGTAGTTAGTAATGTTAGATACTCGCAGCACCAAGTAACTAGCAGAGCCAACATACTAAATAGTACGGCAACCTAGTTTATTCACACCAGAGAGGATTCAAAAACCTTTTATATAATCTTTGTTTACACTGTGGTTCATTTTATGTTTGTGTTTATTTCCACATGCTGTGTCTATGTGATTATTGCGACGTCTCGCTGTAAACCAGCCAATCAGAGTTGAGCTCATCATATTATTTATGAGCTCACGAGCTCATTCCATTCTAGGACCAAATCATAGGGTATATGTGGGCATCTGGGCATTTTTAAGCCGGACCAAAGTCGCATACCTACTATGTATAGATATTCACAATTATAAATGCTGGTTAACTGTAATCTAAGACATCTTCTGTTATTGTGGAGGTTTGATTAAGGGTCATACCTTCAGAGGTAAACGCAGCCAAAGCAGTAGCTCTATTGATTGGCACAACAAAATGGTGGTAGGTTCCATTAAAGTGAAGGTCATTCAGCTTCCTGGCGAACGTAAATGCAACTGGACCCTTAACTTTGCAATGCCTGCTAATAAAACACTTACGTTTTCCTAAATATTGAGACCTGAACACCTCAGTGACCTCCAGATGCCTTCTGTTTTCCATCGTAGTGACCCCTTGGCCACACACCCTAAATCAGCCTTTCTCCAGCCGCAGTAGCCGCTCCACCAGAGCGTCCGGTCGCACTCGCGGACAGAGATAAATCACCGGTGGTGAACACGCTCTCCAAGTGGATCTGTTAAGGTTCTCAGATATGGCAGGAATCCTCGGAGCGGAAACCATAAGCATCAGGGCGAACAGGATCTGTGACGGGAGGGTTTAATGGATAAATCACGTTTAGCCTGAGCCGTGAGGCCGGCGGAGGCGAAGCCCCCAACTTCCTGTGCCTGAAGCCTTGACTTCCCTCCACCGTAACGGGAACAGGACCTGTCAGGAGATGATGGCTGGGGTCAAAGAAGCCTGAAGAACCATAAACTATTTCCCTCTAAATTTCACACAGAATAGCAAGTAATGAATTATGAACGAAACAACGATAATGATGCACCAGGACTGCAGTCGAACTGACCGCATTCTGCTGAACTGGAGCCACCATGATGTTTCGAACGTTTCCACAGTGCAACCACAAGGCTTTTTTTGCCCGGATGAATGTCTCTGGTAAGTAGCCTCAAGGTCATTCCAGTAAATCGGTAGAGATTGTAAATAATTTATAAATATCTGGACGCAATCAATAATCATTTTTGGCTTTTTTTATGCTTTCGATTAGCTATTCCTAAGAGACTTGTGGATAATGAAATATGGACGTATATTATCTTTACTGTGATGTTACAATCTAGACACACATAATCAAACAGCAGTACTGCCAAGGCCTGAATAATAATGGCTTGTAGGTCCAAACCGAACTTAAATCGGAAAGAAAACAACTGTTCTTTATTAAGTAAAAGAATTGGCTATACTGTGCAAACATCCCTGGAAACTAGATTCTGTAGTCCCTACAGTCCACATATGGAAACTATACTGCAGTTTGAATTCATCATGGTTGCGATGTCACAATCATGAATACACTGTAATATGCCCTTAGTCACTCTAAATCAGAGTGAAGTGATAAGAAGTGTTGTTACTGCCCAGTTTAGCCCCACAGTGGCCATTCAGAACGAGGTCATTTACATACTGTTGTATGCAAATGTTTGGACACCCCTGGTCAGAGGAGCTAAACATGATGACCACTCACAGATGCATGTCAAGGTACAGGGTATATTATATGGTAAGCAAACACCTTGTTCTTATAGTTGACATTTTACAAGGCAACTTTGACAAGGACCACACCTGTATGACCAGACGACTGGATCAGAACATCTCTGAATCAGCAGTGGTGAGTACCTACGGTCACACATCACAAACTAATGACAACATATTGGATGGCCAAGGCTCATGGAAATGTGAGGACAAGCCACCAGAAGGACTGGTGCATCCAGAAGGAACATGCAAAGGACATTAGAACAATGGAAGAAGCTCAGCTGGTCCCATTTTCTTTCACCTTACATGGATGGCTGGGTATGTGTGCACCATTCACCTGGGGAAGTGTTAAGAGTTTAACACTCTGGACAGTGTGATGTGTGCCACCTACCCTAACATAGGTAGAGTCCTACATGGCTAAGGTGTTCCCTGATGGCAGTGGCCCCCTACAACACTGCACTTGTTGTTCAGGAATAGTTTGGGGAGCATTGCAAAGGGATCAAAGTGCTGCCATGACCTTCAAATTCTTCAGATCTCATGCATCTTTGGGATGTGATGGAACAACAAACCTGATCTACAGCAACTTATGGATATGCTGCTAACGTCTTGGGATCATATGCCAGTGGGCACCTTCAGAAGTCTGGTAGAGTCCATACCTCTGCAGGTTGGAGCTATTTTGGAGGCATGTGGAGAACCAACAGCATGTTTGTTTTTATTATTTTCAATACTATTTTTTTGGCTTTGTAAATGTTAATAAATATTTCATGCACAATAATTGTTTTTGTTTATTTTTTGCACAATTTAACATATTGGTCTGTGTAAACTACAGAAATTTATTTATATCCTATTTTTTATGCTCTGTTTTTCACCCAATATTTCCAATGGAGTGGTGGCACAGTTGCGTATTGGTTAGCACTGTCGCCTCCCAGCAAGATGATCTGGGTTGGATTCCCGGTCTGGGTCGTTATGCGCGGAGTGTGTATGTTCTCCCTGTGCTTGAGTGGGTTTCCTCTGGGTACTCTGGTTTCCTCCCACAGTCCAAACACATACATGTTAGGTTGATTGGTCACTCTAAATTGTCCATAGGTGTGAGTGTGTGTTGGCTGTGCAATGGACTGGTGACTTGTCCATGGTGTGCTCCGCCTTCGCCCCATGACGCTGGGATTGGCTCCAGCGCCCAAATGACTTTGACTAATGGGGTAAAACGGGAGATTATGGATGGATAGATGGATATTTCTTATGGAAACATTTCTCTGTGGAGGATGTGTTAACATTTTTCTCTCCAAAAATAAAAAAATATGTAATTTGACCAACAAAAACAACCTGTTTAATCCTAAAGAATAAAGAGAGGTCAGAAAAATGACCATGCTAAATTCGGTTTCTGCCCATAAAACCACCCAAACCATATAAATGGATTCCAAAGAAACACATGGGGCTGTTTCCCCAACAGATATGCACCATTAATGTGCCACGCTTAAAGTTCAGGTCTCTTGCAGCGCATCCTGGACGGATCACATGGCGGCTAAAGCAAAGGACAGTTAATTAGGAACACGTTCCATAATGACTTGATGGACTGTGGCTGCGCTTTCTCCTCCTCACTCTCCCACTCCTCTGATGTGTGTCAGTTTCCCTGCACTCGGTAGCCTTTTCGGAATTATGAATCCAATTACAGTCCGGCAGACGGCTGCAGAGCTCTGGCAGCAGGGAAAAAAAAGAACGGGTGAGAAGCAAGAGAGAGGCGTTTTTGACAGCAGCAGTCAGAGTGTGTATACGTCTCATTGTGGTCGAACGTAAATCACATGCTCTTGTCGAGCGCGGACCTGGATCTCTCTCCTGACTCCTCAGTCATCCTCTCCACCTCTCCTGGCTAATGAGAGCTAAGAGGAGGGAAAAATCAAGCCCGATCCCCCAGGATTGGCAAGCTGACGCCGCGCCAGGCTCCCTTTTCTCTTTAACTGCTATCCGCCCGCCTTGCATGGAACATATTACCCCTAATCACAGCCCCAGATGTTGGCTACACTTATTGATACGTGCGGCCGACTTAGCCGAGGAAATGCCTAGACAACAGCGTGCCAGTAACAATGTGATTGAGGTGTTTAAAGGTGGTTTATGTGGGGGATCACGAACATGGGCGAGCGCAGTCGTGCTAAAAGGTGAATTTGTTTATGATGAAAGACGGTTTTAAAGCCCCACTGCTGAGGAATCACTGCAAGTTTACAGTAGCTCCTAGATTAGCAACAGCAGCCATGTTCATAATGCATGATAAAAATCTCCATGAATAAAAATAACACTGTGCCGGTTGGGCTGCCAAAGCTTTGACAGTTCCTGATTTCAAAACTTCAAGTTTGATCTGGATATCTCCAAGAATATGTCTTCAGTAACTTCAACTCAGGGCTTAGCGTGTCTGTCCACATATTCACGCTAGCTTTCTTACTATGGTTCTGTAACAGCTTGCTGCAACATTTCGAACACACAAACTCTAATTTCTAATTTCAACAACTGTTCTTACCTTAAATAATGTCAAGATGCCGAGACATATTTGGTAACCTCAAGTTGTTTCTCTAGTTTTGCTAAGGCTAATGATTAGCATTGCGCAAACCACAATCTAAACTAATCATTAGCATCAAGTCTAAGAGCAGAAATTGTTTAACAATCTCAAATAATCTTTCTTATGTGGTTTCCGACACTTTTGACATACTGGTATCTTCGACATACTGGTAACAAACAAAAGCTTCTCTTAAGCTTCCATTAATTGTTAGCGAACTAAAGCACAGACTTAGCACGGCTGATCCCCAGCAAAACCAGCATATGGTGTGTTTGGATGCATATATGCTGGTCACCAGCAGTGGAAGATAATGAGCTGGTCACACCAGGAAAACCAGCAAATGTCAGTGTTTTGGAAGCTGGTATGCTGGTCACCAGCAATGAAATGGAATATGCTGACAACCCTGATATGCTGGTCACTAGCAAAACCAGCTTATGCTGTTTTTAGACGCTGGTATGTTGGTCACTAGCAATGGAAATTAATCCACTGGTCACCAGTAAAACCAACAAATGACAGCACTTTGCTGGCTAGTTAATATGCTGGTCAATAGCAAAAGTTGTGTTTTAGATGCTGGTTTATAGGTCACCAGCAGTGGAAGTTAATATGCTGGTCACCAGTAAAACCAGGAAAATGTCAATGTTTTGGATGCAGGTATGTTGGTCACAAGCAGTACAAGTTATATGCTAGTCACCATTTTTATGTTTTAGATGCTGGTATGTTGGTCACCAGCGGTGGAAGTTAATATATCAGTGTTTTGGGTACTAGTATGCATGTCAGCAATGGAAGTTAATACATTAGTCAGCAATGAAACTAGCATATGTTGTGTTTAAATGCTGGTTGACCAGTATGACTGGTTTTAGATACTGGTATGTTGGTCACAAGCAATGGAAATTAATACACTACTCACCAGTAAAACCAACAAATGACAGCACTTTGCTGGCTAGTTGTAATGCTGGTCAGTAGCAAAACCACCACAAGCTGTGTTTTAGATGCTGGTATGTTGGTCACCAGCAGTGGAAGTTAATGTGCTGGTCACCAGTAAAACCAGCATATGTTGTGTTTTGGATGCTGGTATGCTGGTCACCAGCAATAAAAGATAATAAGCTGGTCACCAGCAAAACCATCATATGTTGTGTTTAGGAAGCTGGTATGCTGGTCACCAGCAATAAAAGATAATATGCTGGTCACCAGCAAAACCATCATATGTTGTTTTTTAGATGCTGGTTTGTTGGTCACCGGCGGCATGGTGGTGTAGTGGTTAGTACGGTGGTGTAGTGGTTAGTATGGTGGTGTAGTGGTTAGTATGGTGGTGTAGTGGTTAGTAAGGTGGTGTAGTGGTTAGTATGGTGGTGTAGTGGTTAGTACGGTGGTGTAGTGGTTAGTACGGTGGTGTAGTGGTTAGTATGGTGGTGTAGTGGTTAGTACGGTGGTATAGTGGTTAGTATGGAGGTGTAGTGGTTAGTACGGTGGTGTAGTGGTCAGCACGGTGGTGTAGTGGTTAGTATGGTGGTGTAGTGGTCAGCATGGTGGTGTAGTGGTTAGTACGGTGGTGTAGTGGTTAGTATGGTGGTGTAGTGGTCAGCACGGTGGTGTAGTGGTCAGCATTGTCGCCTCACAGCAAGATGATCCGGGTTAGATTCCTGGTCCGGGCCATTCTGTGTGGAGTTTGCATGTTCTCTCCGTGCTTGAGTGGGTTTCCTCTGGGTACTCCGGTTTCCACCCACATGTCCAAAGATATATCCATAGGTGTGAGTGCGTGAGTGAGTCCAGTCCATGCGATGGACTGGCGAACTGTCCATGGTGTACCCCGCCTTCGCCCAATGACGCTGGGATTGGCTCCAGCCCCCATCCCGTCAACCCGACTAGCGGGATTAAG
This sequence comes from Megaleporinus macrocephalus, assembly GCA_021613375.1. NCBI lineage: Eukaryota > Metazoa > Chordata > Actinopteri > Characiformes > Anostomidae > Megaleporinus > Megaleporinus macrocephalus. Next base: position 8,988,641 of record CM038718.1, read on the forward strand.
TGGCAGATAATAGATGGATGGATGGCTGCTGGTCACCAGCAGTGGAAGTAAATATGTCAGTGTTTTGGGTACTAGTATGCAGGTCAGCAATGGAAGCTAATACATCAGTCAGCAATGAAACCAGCATATGTTGTGTTTAAATGCTGGTCAACCAGTGTGACTGGTTTTAGATACTGGAAGGTTGGTCACCAGCAGTGGAAGTTAATATGCTGGTTGCCAGTAAATTGTGCAACCTCTCCCATTGGTTGGGACTTTTGGAAGCTCCAATTGCCATTAACTTAGCACCAACAACCAGCTGGAATGCTATTGGGATGGCATGTTCACAGAGGTGAGTTCTGACCATTAGCTCTACCAGTCATGGTTTGCCACAGCATTGTATGCTACCGTTAGCACACATGGAGTTAGCGTTAGCTAGATCCTAGAAGAGACTTGAACTTCTTTCTCTAATCAGAGTGGAAGTGTAATATCACCCTAACGCTCTGCAGAGAGCGCCTGAGCTTAGTGGGCAATCAATCACCGGAGCTGGACATGCGATAGAGACGTAACTGTATTCGCACTGCTAGCAAAAGCAGGCTAAACAGATTAGCCCGAAGCGGGTCAGAGGTCGCCTCCGACGCACCTGGAGAGCTAAAAGCGCCGTCGTAAAACAAATAGCAGCATGATCACTTCATCGAGCTTGGCCATGTTTCCATCCCCGGCAGTAATGGAAGCTGAATGTGTTTTGCTATCATGTGTCCTGCTCTGATTGGAGCCCTGTGGTGAGGTCATTGGCAGTGATCCCTTTGAAAAAAAGAGAAAAAAAAAGAAAGGAAAAGAGGGAAAGGAGTGCAGGAGAAACAAAAACTCACATGGAGTTGTCTGTCATGGGCCTCCAAGCTCAGGAAATGACAAAAAAAAGGAGGAGAAGAGAAGAAAAGAAGGAGGAATTCATAACACGGCCATCATCTCCTCCAGTGATAATTGGCCGTGCTACATGAAGGAGATTTCAATCCAAATAAACACGGCGTCCCCCGAGCTTTACCGCGGGGAGGTTCACCTCCCGGAATTAACCTCACACAGACACATGACCACATACTGACATGTGCTCCGCTAGTATTACTTTTAAGACATCACCCCTCGGCCTCTTTCACCTATTATATCACGGGGGTTTTCATCTTTCACTCTTTGTCTTTCGCTACACATCTGCTCCTGCCTTTCCTTCCCGTCTCATTCTTTTTTTTCCTCCTCCTTGGCCTTTTCCTCGGCTTCTCGTTTTCATTTTCTCATGGCCTGTCTTTGACACCCGTTCCCTCTCGCCTCTCGGTGCCGGACTAACAGCCCCCCCGCCAGGCCGGCTTAAAGAAGGAGGTTTTGTGTGGTAATTGGCTCCATTTGGTCACCTTGAAGCTCCTGCGGTGACACTTTCGGCTTAATTCGCCCTCACCCCTCCTCCATAAACCCCTCCTTCTCCCTTTCTCTCCTTTCAAAGTCACCCCCCCCCCACACAATCCTTCGTCCCGGTCTGCTGATCTCTCCATGTCTCTGCTCTGGTCCACGTATGGAACCTTAACCCAAACCGCATTGGGCAAATTAAGAACGGTTTAGTCTGCTCCTTTGGCTTGGATCAGGAGACCGTAAACATGAAGTGCTTTGGTCATTTAAGAAGTGAGCCCCCACCACCACCACCCCCTCCCTGTGATTATCTCTGCTCTTTCAAATCATAAATTAAACTAAAGCTTTAGCCCCCCGGGGCCCTCCTGGGCCCTCGAAATGTCGGAGGTGTGTCTGCGTGGAAAGGAGATTGCAGTAAAAAGATACATGCGGTTCAGTTTCATGTGATGTGGCTGTCTTTTATTTACACAGGCATCAGCTACAGGTCAGTAGTGCTATGTAAGGGCCCCTGGTCAGATGTCCCATAAAGGGAAATGATGGGCTCTCTCTGGGCCCTTGTCTGATCAAAAAAAAAAGTGGTTTCCGCTAGCTTCAGAAAGACAAATGTTGCGAATTAAGGATGCGGGAGTGTCGTGCGGTGTCCAGGAGTTTTTCTTGAACTAAATGAATGACCGCTGAAGTGCTCCAAAGAAGGTTGATATTAGTCGTGGTGGTTCTATTGCTGGTTATGTGATTATATATATATATATATATATATATATATATATATATATATATATATATATATATATATATATATATATATATATATATATATATATAATATTATGCAGGTAAAGAAAAGACTACTTCTCCTTCTATAAACAACCCAGTATTATTTACAGTTCTCATCTAATACCTGCTCCGACTGCTCAGTACTTCATTAAGCTAAATCAAGATTGCTGCTGATGGAACTGAATACATTCATACAATGTTGGAGGCATCCAGGAGAAATCTGGAACTACACTTTGTTCTTCAAACTGGAGCTCAAGATATGATCTACTTCTCTCACAATAACATATTCATGTTACTTTGTATTGTATGTATGATTACTTACATCTGTTCTAATCAGATCTCATGAAAACAGCTGGGTGTGTCTCAAAACCCAGTGAGCTCCTACATAGGCAGCATTTTACGTCATAGTATGCGCTTCCGACATGTAGACTGTACCAATTCTTACATACCTTAAACATGCTGTTTACTGAGGAACCTTATTTAGACCTGAATTTAAGGAAGCATCAACGCTTCCTCAGCTGCTAAGACAATCCCATGATGCTACACAGGCTAATCTACGAGCAGTGAAGTGGTTTTAAAATGTGAGTTATTTTGATTCTCTCTGGAGTTTTAATGTGTTTCTTGTCATATAATCACACAAAACAGTTTTTTATTATCAACTCTGTAACGAGTCCTTCACCATTTAGCAGTTTTATACTCGAGCCATTAGCATTTATGCTAGTGGATTTTTAAGCCTCCGGCTATTTGTTATTGCTTAGCAACCAGCTAAACCACCGGTTGCGTGCTGCAGTGGGCGGGAACGCAGTCTCCCTCTAACTAGAGCGTCTCAGTAATCTGTTTTATGAGGAGAGATGAGGAGAGAACACTGCTACTTACACAGCTGCTACCTAGACAGCCTACTTACACACTCACTAGGTTTTAAGACAGACCCATAGTGTAGACATTTTTTTTTACTGAATGGACCAATAGGAATGGTGCAAACTTACTAACATTGCTTCATGACTTCATCAAAAGATTCCAGGAAAATGTATGTGCATAAAGGGCAATCCACAAGTGAAAACCTCAACCCCTCAGATAGCCATACATTAAAATCCATGGGCAATATTATAGAGGTTCATATTGTTGCTGTTTAAAAGAAATGTTCAAAGTTTCATGATAAATGGACCAATAGGAATGCTCCAAAATCACAAAACCTCTTTACGTCCACTTACATTAAAATTAAAGAAAGTTTTTGGCCTCTAGATACTTGATTTTCTTGGGAGAATGACGATACAAATTGAATATAAAGATTATATTCACATGTGCGTCAAAGTATGTGAAATTGGATGGAGCGGGCACTGCATTTATCTCAATATCCATCCATCCATCCATCCAGCCATTATCCAATCCCAGCGTCATCGGGCGAAGGTGGGGTACACCATGGACAGTTCACCAGTCCATCGCATGACCAACATTCACTCACGCACACACTCACACCTACGGGCAATTTAGAGTGACCAATCAACCTGTCATGCATGTGTTTGGACTGTGGGAGGAAACCCACTCAAGCACGGAGAGAACATACACATTCCACACAGAACCACCCGGACTAGGAATCAAACCCGGATCATCTTACTGTGAGGAGACAGTGCTGACCACTACACCACCATACTAACCACTACACCACCATACTAACCTCTACACCACCATACTAACCACTACACCACCGTACTAACCTCTACACCACCATACTAACCACTACACCACCATACTAACCACTACACCACCATACTAACCACTACACCTCCTTACTAACCACTACACCACCGTACTAACCACTACACCACCATACTAACCACTACAGCACCGTACTAACCACTACACCACCGTACTAACCACTACACCACCATACTAACCACTACACCACCGTACTAACTACTACACCACCGTACTAACCACTACACCACCATACTAACCACTACACCACCATACTAACCACTACACCACCGTACTAACCACTACACCACCGTACTAACTACTACACCACCGTGCTAACCACTACACCACCATACTAACCACTACACCACCATACTAACCACTACACCACTGTGCTAACCACTACACCAGCATACTAACCACTACACCACCGTACTAACCACTGCACAACCATACTAACCCCTACACCAATGTACTAACCACTACACCACCATACTAACCACTACACCACCGTACTAACTACTGCACAACCATACTAACCCCTACACCACCATACTAACCACTACACCACCATACTAACCACTACACCACCGTACTAACCACTACACCACCTTACTAACCACTACACCACCGTACTAACCACTACACCAATGTACTAACCACTACACCACCGTACTAACCACTACAGCACCGTACTAACCCCTACACCAATGTACTAACCACTACACCACAGTACTAACTACTACACCACCGTACTAACCACTACACCACCGTACTAACCACTACACCACCGTACTAACTACTACACCACCATACTAACCACTACACCACCATACTAACCACTACACCACCGTACTAACTACTACACCACCATACTAACCACTACACCACCGTACTAACCACTACACCAATGTACTAACCACTACACCACCGTACTAACCACTACAGCACCGTACTAACCCCTACACCAATGTACTAACCACTACACCACAGTACTAACCACTACACCACCGTACTAACCACTACACCACCGTACTAACCACTACACCACCGTGCCGCCGATATCTTAATATCATTATCTTTATTTTTATTTTTCATATGAAGGAACAGAAACTATGCCACAATCTGCTGATTCATCTCTACAGTTTTGTGTCATTGTTGTTGTGTTTAATGTGGTATATAAAATCAAAGGTATTCAAGGGTTAACATACCTTTGTCAAACTACTCACTGCTGCGCCCACAAATGCACAATAAGACAGAACTATGAACATCATCAAAATCCTTATGCACTGCTGACTTCTCTGGGCTTAAGCTCAATGGACAGTTGCACAGTGGAAACATGTATTGAGGTCAGATTATTTATGAAACTAATAATGGAACTACTCTGCACCAAAGAGTAAAAGGACCATCCAGACTGTTACCAGCATAAAGTTCAAATGCCGGAGTCTATGATGGCATCAGGGCATACTAGTATCTGTGAAAGCACCAATAATACTAAAATCTAAACAAATTTTGGAGCAACATACGTTGCCTTTTGTGATTATTTCAACACGACAGCATCTACATCCTGCACATGTTACAACAGCATATCTTGGCCACATGTCTTGGACCCATCCACTGTTAAAAACATGTGGCATATACATTTTCTATATATTTATGTTAGATTTTGTGTGGGGAGCACATGGTTACTCTTAATACGACGCGTTCAAGGTTTTTACAAGTGTTGCGATGAATTACGTGCCTTAATGCTCAGCCTGAAAAATGCTGGTTTAGTGTGCCGCCGTGATTGTCTATAATTTGAGCTGATCTACTGACATTAAGTTCTCCGTGGATCTCAGGGCGCCTGGTTAGTGTGAGACCAAATCGACACAAACAGACCATCATCAAAGGCCTCGGACTTCAAAAGCAAAGCTCAGTAATCATGCTAACTCGCTAATAGCTAATGATCCTCAAATGAGCTGCCAGGTCATGTTACGGAGCTGTGGACTTAACTAAAGCCTACAGCAGATTAGACCTGATGACTGAGAGCCGGCCTGGGAGTTTCGTTTAGAGGGTCTTGCTGACCTGCGCGTGGTGGAGGAGGTTAGGAACCCAGTTCAAAACAGGTAGAAAGTGGTTGAATGGGAAGACTTGCTTCTATGTATGGCACCCGGGGGTCTGTATCAAGGAGGAAGACACAATGTATAGTGAAAATCTTTTACTTATTAGTGTTTATTTGCTATTTAGGATTGTTTCTAATGACCACACTGTTTGTTTCGAGACCTCATCCTGACTTTAATTAGATTCGAGATACGGCCAGTGCTTAATTTGTGCCGGATCTTGCTGGAACAAGATCCAGCACCTCTCGTATTTCGAGAACCTGCGTTCCGGAACTTATTTATATGGATCCAGCACCTCTGGGACGTTTTTTGTTTTTATTATGGGGATTTATTTATAAAGTAAATTCAAATAAATCGCGAGTGCGAGCAGGTTTCTCCAAATGAACCTGATTTGCCAGTCACAGCTTGCGTCCATACGCACTTCCACGTTGTCTCTTCTGTTTATGAAGCTTGTTGGTCCACCACTCGTATAATTCAACCCTGTGACACGTGTGCGATCTTGGATTGTTAAAGGACGCCAAACTGCCACAGACAAGCAGAGCAAATCGTAAAATCAAGAGGAGACTGTAGATGCAATGACTGTGTTGTGGAGTAATTTGAATAATTAGAAGGTTGGACAGTCTTTGTATATGTATCGTTGTTTTTGTGCAACATAAATTTTTTTTTTTTTATTTGTAGGACACCATGTTCTAGCAAAAACTATTCCTCCAGTGGCATCTCTGAGATTTCATGGTTGCAGCTCCTTACTGCATTCATTAAAGTAAGGTTCTATCTTATTGCATAGAATGCTACTATGTGATGTGGACACTTGAAGCACTGTTGTGTATGTGTTCCAGGACCTTTTCCATCACTGCCCACTTGCTGGATCACCCCACCTTTAGTGTTCCATTACCTGATGTTTTACAAATTAAGCTCTGGATACGGCTGCGCCTGGCCTTGGTGGTCAGCGAGAGCAGCCGAACGCAGTTGGGGAAGGAGCCTCAACTCTGCAGCCTACGTGAACAACGAGGGGTCTCGCGGTGTTTGCTTTCTTTACAGCTGATGAAGCAGACGCAATAGAAAAATAGTGAAAAGAAAGAAAAGAATTAGAAAGAGTATAAATAAATAGATCTAAATGCAATAATGATGTAGTGCTCACTAGTGTAGACACTCACAAATCATAAGAGTATAAAGCTACAGCACTGGAGCCTCTTCATGATCTGAAATATTAACTATGAAAAAAGAAATATGTTGAATACTGAATAAAAACTGAACTATCATGCTAGGAGATATGATAGTATTAGTGTAAATATGAGGTCTTTAAAGAGCTTTAGAGAAAATATATATTAAGGTAAAAAGAGTCAAACGTCAGAGTTGTCCGCGGAGCTTCTGTCGTAAGCTCTGTCGTCATCAAGCCGTCTCTCGGCTCGCGCAGTTCGTGTGAAGGCAAACACGCCTTGTATGTTAGACCTCCACCTAAATGGTGATTTGTCCTAATCACCACATTGCTCGTTTTCAGACTTTCTCCTGTCTGTCATTGGTCCAAATGACCGTGTTGATTGTTCTGAGACCTCTTCCTAACTGTGATTGGTCCTAATCACAACATTGTTCATTCCAAGACCTTTGTTTGGCTCCGATTGGTCCTAATCATCACATCATTTGCGGTGAAACCTCCTCCTGCCTCAAATTACAGTATTGATTGTTGACTTCCCCCTGACTGATTGGTTCCAATCACCTTTATTGTTTGTTCTGAAACCTCCCCTTGCCTGTCACTGGTCCCATTTACAGTATTGATTGTTCAACACCTACCCCTAACTGTGATTGGTCCTAATCACCAAGTTGTTTGCACTGACACCCCCTCCCGCCTGTCAGACAGGCTGCTAATAGCTATGATATCATTAGTTTGAGACCACAAATACTGCATTGATTGTTTTGAGACCTCCTCCTGACTGTGATTGGCTCTAATAACCACACTGTTAGTTTTGAGTCCTCCTCCTGACTGTGATTGGTCCTAATAGCTGTGTTGTGTATTCTGAGACCTCCCTTAGACAGAGTTTGGTCTTAATTACTGCTTTGTTTGTCCAGAGACCTCCACATGACTATGATCTCATCACTACATCACTAATTTTTGAGATCTTTTTCTGACTGGTATTCATTCTAATCAATGCCTAATTCACTGTGAGACCCTCCCATGACTTTGATTCGTCCTGATCAGCTTGCAGACCATTTTTTGGGACCTCCACCCTGAAGGTAATTGATCCTAATTATCATCCCACTTGTTTTAAGACCGCCTTCTGCCTGTCATTGGTTCTAATCACCATGTGTCTTGATTTGAGACCTTCTCCTGCCTGTCATTGGTCCTAATCACCATGTGACTCGATTTGAGACCTTCTTCTGCCTGTCATTGGTCCTATTCAACAATGTGACTCGATTTGAGACCTTCTTCTGCCTGTCATTGGTCCTAATCACCATGTGACTCGATTTGAGACCTTCTTCTGCCGGCCATTGGTCCTAATCACCATGTGACTCGGTTTGAGACCTTCTTCTGCCTGTCATTGGTCCTAATCACCATGTGACTCAATTTGAGACCTTCTTCTGCCTGTCATTGGTCCTAATCACCATGTGACTCGATTTGAGACCTTCTTCTGCCGGCCATTGGTCCTAATCACCATGTGACTCGATTTGAGACCTTCTTCTGCCTGTCATTGGTCCTGATCATCGTGTGACTCGATTTGAGACCTTCTTCTGCCTGTCATTGGTCCTAATCACCATGTGACTCGATTTGAGACCTTCTTCTGCCTGTCATTGGTCCTGATCATTACATTGATAGTCCTGAGACCTCGAATTGTGATTTGCCCTGATCACTACAATGTTAGTTTTGAGACCAACTCTTGACTGCCACTTCATAATCATAGCGTTACTTGTTCTTCTGAAATTGTGGCCCTTGCTGGTTTGCTTGGGGTATTTCTTTGAGGCTTTGTTGTCAACTAAATGTCTTGTTAGCAGCCCTCCTATTTCACATACTTGTGAAAATGGCGAATGCCCTTGAATAGTAAGGTGAACGCAGATCCACCCTGTTCCTTCCTATTTAGCATCTGCATGGATTACCGTCATGACTGACTTGTTATCAGGATGAAAACCGCCCTGGTAATGCAGGGGTGGTCAACCCATCTATCATCTGCTTAAGGATGGGGTGGTGTGGCCTTGGTTGGTACTGTTCTAGTACTGTTCTAGAGAGAGAGAGAGCATGAAAAATGATTGATACCATGCGCCCTTCCTGTAGGCTGCCTGCCTTAAATGGCTCGTAAATATGATCCCTTTTTCCACATAGATTACTGGAGGAACGCGACGGCAGGCATGACAGCGAGGAACTGTAGGAGGCTACAAAGATGATATACTAGCTCAGCTCAGCAAGGCCACTGGCTCTCATCCATCTAGCCGTTTATCGTCCCATCCTTCCATCTATCCAGCTGACCGGCTTTTTGTCTGTCCACTCATTTGTCAAGCACAGTTCGGTCCTGCATGTCCTGCGGTTTGTCATTGGCTGGGGTTCTTGGCTTGATTTATAGCAGGTAAGAAACCAGAACAGCACATCTCTGTCTTTAACGTGACAGTTAAGATAGTTCAGAGTGGCTACTGTGCTTCAGGCAGGGTGTCTGAGGATGTGTTGCCAGATGTTTCAATAAAGAAATAGAAACAGTCTGCAGAAGGTTAATTTTTTTTGGAGCAGATAATTCCAGTACTAATGTGTCACAGCACACAGTGCAAGCGGTGGAGCAATTTGGGTTTCAATTTAGGGTTCAGGATAGTTGCTGTTACTGTTTTTAGCTGTGAGTCACTGGCCCACCCAAAAGTGAGTAAGGTGGGGGAATGATGCCTTCCCAGTTGTAATGAAGAGCTCAAAATAGTAGTAGTATTAAAACTGTGTTGAGAGCTGCTGCTACAGTGAAACTGCCTTTAAAGGTTTTCCAAGTGATGTTTTACTGGCTGGTTCTTTTCCTGTGTGGGGTTGCCAGATTTGTGTTTTTTTCCTGCAGAATTTAGCTACTTTACGTTTTTTTATTTATTTTTTTATTTAACCTTTTAATTTAACCAGGCGAGTCATTAAGAACATACTCTTATTTACAATAACAACCTGGCAAGCTACTTGAAGGAGACAGAGAGAGAACAAGGAAAGGGGATGAGGGAGAAAAAATAAAAAAACAATAAAAATAAATTAATAAATAATAATAATAAAATTAAAGAATTAAAAAAAATATAAAATAAATAAAACATTAAATTAATAGCAAAACAGTAGCAAGTATCAGTAAAAATATTCCTGATGCATTTTTTAAATTCCGTGATTGGAATAAATGTCTCTAATTTTAATGTTAGAAAAAGTAGAAATCATAAAATCGCTGGGTACCTTTTTTGTGGGGGGCTAGCTCCTAAAGATGTTGCGACTGCCAAAGAAAGGTTTGATGCTTTGACTACGGACGATAGATGACAAATCTTATGACGGCAGTGGCCTAAAAAATTAGGACACCCTGGTCAATATATATGTTTAAGTAAGTAACAGTTTATAAATAGAAGTTACATTGATTTCCAAAAAGCACAAAGTCAAAGATTTTTGTTGAGCTGGATTAGTGAATTAATTTTTATTATCTTACTATGAAATAAAATCTCACCACAGAGACGTTTGGGCAGCCCAAGAGACTTGAGATGTCAGATAAAATGTATTAAGCTCTCAGATTTTAATTATCTTATTGGGGTCTGGCTTGTTCACATTGTTAGGAGAAGCCAGGTGTAAATTTCAAAGCTTTATAAATACTCTGACTCTTCAAACCTGGATTCAGAATTACTGAACATTAGAATCAGAATAATTGATGCCACACAGCAATTGAAGCTATAAGAAGAAAGCTAAATATTAATGCAGTTGTCAGTTAACTATGGCTGGGGTCAAGCTGGGGAGGACCAAAATAAACTTCCAGAGAGTGCTGCTTATAGGACTACTAGAAAGGCTAATGAAGACGACCTTAAGGAAGATTTAGCAGACTCTGGATTGGTGGTGCACTGATCTACTGTGCAGTGTCGCCTGACCAACTATGAATCTTTATGGACGAGTCTTCAAAAGAAAAGTTATCGAGTTCTTGCCACAACAATTAGCATCCAAAGTTTGCAAAGGAACTTCTAAACACATTCTGTGTCAGTGAGTAGTGCTGCAGTCTCACAGCAAGATGGGCCTGGGCTTGATTTCTTGGCTGGGCTGAGTTTGTCTCCATGTCCGCCTGGGTTTCCTCTGAGTTCTCTGGGTATCTGGTTTCCTCCCACAGATCAGAGACATGCAGTCAGGTGAGTTGGAGATACTAAATTACACACCTCTAGGTGTGAGTGTGTGTTTCTGCCCTGTGATGGACTGGTGACCTGTCTTGGGATAGGCTCTAGAAGCCCCCTGCAACCCTGAAGGATAAGCGGCTTAAGAGATGAGAGTTATGATTCCTGTCATCAACTTTTGACCACAATAAGCAATGATATGTTTGGAGAGAAATGGGTGTAGAACACCTGGGGATGGATTGATTATGCTGCAACCAGTGGCCTGGAGAACATTTCACTGGTGGACATAAGTATAGATTCAATCAAAAAGCAAATTCTGCAGTCTATCATCATACAATCTGTAAAAATGCTGAGGATGAAAAGAGGATAATGATCCTAAACACACCTCTAAATCCACAAAGGACTCCATTTAGAGACGCAAGGTGAAGGTTTTGCAATGGCCCACACAGTCCTCCAACCTAGACATCATTGACAATCGGTGGATATGCCTCAAAACAGCAGTGCATGCAAGACAACCCAACAATCTTAAAGTTCTAAAAGATTGGGACGAAAGAATGACCGAAAACCTGCAAATCAAGAATTGATAGATTCTTAGCTGCTGCAAAAGTCGACTACTGATTACCAGGAAAGGTACCCATTTTTGGCTTTTATTTTGAAAATGTATAAGATGGAAATAATAAACAATGTTGCTTAAAATATTAAAGAAATGCATCAGCTTTGACTTATGATTTTGGAGATCAGTTAATCTTATATTCACTCAGTTAACGAAAATGGGATTTTAATATACAAACGAACGGGCAGATACAGAAACAAAGTTATGACAACAACAGAAATGTAAACAGAGGCACATGGGACTGACAGGACGTAAACAGACAGGCGAGGACAGGCAGGGTGTGACAGATGGCACCTTAACTGATAACAAAAACAAAAGAAATTATGAATAAGTTAAATATACTTATCTATATATACTTTCACTATATTCCTATTACCCCCCATTGATTTACCCCTTAGCTATTTATTTACAGAGACCAAACATTTAGGCTGATCTATTAAAATTCAGCATCAGAAGTCTAAACTCAAACAAAACTGATGTATTCAGCATTTTAAATAAGTGGGAAATTGTGTAGCCAAATTATCATGGCTGCTGTTGGGATGATGGGATTGAATGAATGGGATTGAAAATGTTCACCCACCTACTGTACTTCTGCTCAACTGACAGACACTGTTTTGCATAAATCCCAAGCAGACCCCAGGCATGAATTCAATGTTGGTCCAACCTCTACTCATCTGTTTGTCTTTACTTTTTTCTAACCTTTTTTCCTCCCACTCATTTCCAGACCCTGCCAAACCTTATGTTTCCTTCAACCCACAGCCTCCAAACTACATGTACTCACTAAGGGCAGATCCCCAACCTCTAACGCACAGCCATACTGACCTGCACTCCTCTATTTGTGGTTTATTCATCCTTCATTATCTCTCATAGACTCCCATTCAAGTTCAAGCAGATCCAGTTCTGATGGAAATGCTCAGGAGGCAGGAGTGAAGAAGATAATTTTTGTCCTGGATATGACTAAAGAATGTGAAAGACACAATTATATGGACTTTGACATAGACCCCATCCTGGGCCCAGGATTATCCTGCTGGACCGGGACCCTCTCTATACTTGTATTGGTCCAAACTTGTGGTGGTGGTGGGGAGGAAGGAGGGGAACAAACGTCAAAACATTGGTACTTGAAAGCAGATGAAGGGATCGGCAAGTAGGGTCACTTTAAAGACTGGAGTAGGCCAGTGATTGGTCAGGAGAAATGAATGAATGAATGAATGAATGGCGGAGCATTAGATTCTTCCTGGCAGAGCTTTAGAACTTGCCAGCCCCCAACGAAACCATGAAAAACTCTTTCTTCTATTCTTCTGCTTCATGCCCTCTCTCGCTGTCTCATCCATTTGGCACAAAGGGAAAGACTGTAACAGTGATATCTGCCGAGCCCACAATACATCCAGTATCTTTGCACGGCTGCAAATCACTGAATGCGGCCGTGTTCTGTTGGCGTGACTTACTCTTGGGCAGGTTGCAGATGTTATTTTGTAACCGAACGAAGCAGGAAATAACTAAGATACGGGCCCAGATGGTGTTTTTTTCCCTATCCAGCACTGAGTGCTTTACGAGCGTCCTACTTGAGTTTATTAGCCGATCTCACACCTCACATGTTTATTATGTCCCAAGCCTGCCTGCCTGCCTTCAAGGCCAAAAAGCAGCGCTAAATATTTAGCTAATGCTCGAGTAATACGAAGCCAGTGTTTTCAGGTGCCATATGCAGCGAGAACTCTGGGATGCTATCTTGAAGCGAACACCTGACTAAACATTAGCTGAAATCTGGATGCCTCCAGGCCAGTGAATCACGCTCCCCTCGTCAGTTTGAGTCGGTGATTGACGTGCGAAGACTTCGAGTGGATGGAACCTTCCAGAAAGAAAAAAAGAAGTTTTTAAATGCTGCGTAATTACATCAAAAAATGTAAACAGTCAAATCTTACCAAGCCAGGATTCTACATAGTGGTGGTGAATGGAACCAGACGTCTGGATCCAGAGTTTAACGCCTCCAACAGCTCCCTTGCATGAAGTTATCATATGCTGTTATGCAGTTGGTACACATATGTTGTCTGATGTCTGAGAATTAGTTTAATTATAGTTTTATGGTCTAAAAAGCATTATATTGAAAGTGTCAAGCCGTTTCTCTTGGTGAAATTTGCATACAATAATAAAAAGCAGCCTTTTTTGGTGGTCTAAGACAATGACAACACCAATGCGTACGCTTGCCACTGTGAGAAATCTGTCAGGCTGAGTGTGTGAATGTGAGTATTCAGTGTCTTGCCTTGCACGTGTTCTGTTCATAATGGGGCCACTGAGTCTCTCCGGCTCACCTCACACTTTCCCAGCGACACCTGCATCACTCTGCAAATTGGCAGGCGAGCACGCTTTAATATACTGCTCCGAGAGGACTGCGTAAATCACTCTTTCAGTGCGCTAATACCCCTACATCACGCCCTGGGAGCGCCAAGGGCAGCCAGCTACTCACACCCACGGCTCTCTTAATCACTTTACCATAAAGTCACACGTTCCAAAAAGCCACCGGAGCAAGCGTTCAGCCAAAGTTGGGCAAAACTTGAAAGAACGAAACGGTTGTTCACGGAAAGTGGCCTAACAATCTGGCGTGGTGGCAAAACCTATCGTCAGGTCTAGACTTCATTTCCTCACATACGTGAATTACGATATAGTTCTGTAGTAGCTGATAATAATACGTGTATTAAAGCCAAATACTCATCAGCGCCCTCTAAAGGAGATATTAAAAACATCAAATAAACACATTACTCACCACTGCCCTCTAAAAAAGTTATTAACAACAATCAAATAAACACACATCACTCACCACCGCCCTCTAAAGGAGTTATTAACAAATATCAAATAAACACACATCACTCACCACCGCCCTCTAAAGGAGTTATTAACAAACATCAAATAAACAAACATCACTCACCACCGCCCTCTAAAGGAGTTATTAACAAACATCAAATAAACACACATCACTCACCACCGCCCTCTAAAGAAGTTATTAACAAACATCAAATAAACACACATCACTCACCACCGCCCTCTAAAGGAGTTATTAACAAACATCAAATAAACAAACATCACTCACCACCGCCCTCTAAAGGAGTTATTAACAAACATCAAATAAACAAACATCACTCACCACCTCCCTCTAAATGAGTTATTAACAAACATCAAATAAACACACATCACTCACCACCACCCTGTAAAGGAGTTATTAACATCAAATAAACAAACATCACTCACCACCGCCCTCTAAAGGAGTTATTAACAAACATCAAATAAACACACATCACACAGCCCTCCAAAGGAGTTATTAGCATCAAATAAACACACATCACTCACCACCGCCCTCTAAAGGAGTTATTAACAAACATCAAATAAACACACATCACTCACCACCGCCCTCTAAAGGAGTTATTAACAAACATCAAATAAACACACATCACTCACCACCGCCCTCTAAAGGAGTTATTAACAAACATCAAATAAACACACATCACTCACCACCGCCCTCTAAAGGAGTTATTAACAAACATCAAATAAACACACATCACTCACCACCGCCCTCTAAAGGAGTTATTAACAAACATCAAATAAACACACATCACTCACCACCGCCCTCTAAAGGAGTTATTAACATCAAATAAACACACATCACTCACCACCGCCCTCTAAAGGAGTTATTAACAAACATCAAATAAACAAACATCACTCACCACCGCCCTCTAAAGGAGTTATTAACAAACATCAAATAAACAAACATCACTCACCACCGCCCTCTAAAGAATTTATTAACAAACATCAAATAAACACACATCACTCACCACCGCCCTCTAAAGGAGTTATTAACATCAAATAAACACACATCACTCACCACCGCCCTCTAAAGAAGTTATTAACAACAAATAAACAAACATCACTCACCACCGCGCTCTAAAGGAGTTATTAACAAACATCAAATAAACAAACATCACTCACCACCTCCCTCTAAAGGAGTTATTAACAAACATCAAATAAATACACATCACTCACCACCGCCCTCTAAAGGAGTTATTAACAAACATCAAATAAACACACATCACTCACCACCGCCCTCTAAAGGAGTTATTAACATCAAATAAACAAACATCACTCACCACCGCCCTCTAAAGGAGTTATTAACATTAAATAAACACACATCACTCACCACCGCCCTCTAAAGGAGTTATTAACATCAAATAAACAAACATCACTCACCACCGCCCTCTAAAGGAGTTATTAACATTAAATAAACACACATCACTCACCACCGCCCTCTAAAGGAGTTATTAACAAACATCAAATAAACACACATTACTCACCACCGCCCTCTAAAGGAGTTATTAACATCAAATAAACACACATCACTCACCACCGCCCTCTAAAGGAGTTATTAACAAACATCAAATAAACACACATCACTCACCACCGCCCTCTAAAGGAGTTATTAACAAACATCAAATAAACACACATCACTCACCACCGTCCTCTAAAGGAGTTATTAACAAACATCAAATAAACACACATCACTCACCACCGCCCTCTAAAGGAGTTATTAACAAACATCAAATAAACAAACATCACTCACCACCGCCCTCTAAAGGAGTTATTAACAAACATCAAATAAACAAACATCACTCACCACCGTCCTCTAAAGGAGTTATTAACAAACATCAAATAAACACACATCACTCACCACCGCCCTCTAAAGGAGTTATTAACAAACATCAAATAAACAAACATCACTCACCACCGCCCTCTAAAGGAGTTATTAACAAACATCAAATAAACACACATCACTCACCACCGCCCTCTAAAGAAGTTATTAACATCAAATAAACAAACATCACTCACCACCACCCCCTAAAGGAGTTATTAACATAAAATAAACACACATCACTCACCACCGCCCTCTAAAGGAGTTATTAACAAACATCAAATAAACAAACATCACTCACCACCACCCCCTAAAGGAGTTATTAACATCAAATAAACAAACATCACTCACCACCGCCCTCTAAAGGAGTTATTAAGTTATTAACATCAAATAAACAAACATCACTCACCACCGCCCTCTAAAGGAGTTATTAAGTTATTAACATCAAATAAACAAACATCACTCACCACATCACTCAACAAAGTTATTAACAAACATCAAATAAACAAACATCACTCACCACCGCCCTCTAAAGGAGTTATTAACAAACATCAAATAAACAAACATCACTCACCACCGCCTTCTAAAGGAGTTATTAACATCAAATAAACAAACATCACTCACCACCACCCCCTAAAGGAGTTATTAACATCAAATAAACAAACATCACTCACCACCACCCCCTAAAGGAGTTATTAACATCAAATAAACAAACATCACTCACCACCGCCCTCTAAAGGAGTTATTAACAAACATCAAATAAACACACATCACTCACCACCGCCTTCTAAAGGAGTTATTAACATCAAATAAACAAACATCACTCACCACCGCCCTCTAAAGGAGTTATTAACATCAAATAAACAAACATCACTCACCACCGCCCTCTAAAGAATTTATTAACAAACATCAAATAAACACACATCACTCACCACCGCCCTCTAAAGGAGTTATTAACATCAAATAAACACACATCACTCACCACCGCCCTCTAAAGAAGTTATTAACAACAAATAAACAAACATCACTCACCACCGCGCTCTAAAGGAGTTATTAACAAACATCAAATAAACAAACATCACTCACCACCTCCCTCTAAAGGAGTTATTAACAAACATCAAATAAATACACATCACTCACCACCGCCCTCTAAAGGAGTTATTAACAAACATCAAATAAACACACATCACTCACCACCGCCCTCTAAAGGAGTTATTAACATCAAATAAACAAACATCACTCACCACCGCCCTCTAAAGGAGTTATTAACATTAAATAAACACACATCACTCACCACCGCCCTCTAAAGGAGTTATTAACATCAAATAAACAAACATCACTCACCACCGCCCTCTAAAGGAGTTATTAACATTAAATAAACACACATCACTCACCACCGCCCTCTAAAGGAGTTATTAACAAACATCAAATAAACACACATTACTCACCACCGCCCTCTAAAGGAGTTATTAACATCAAATAAACACACATCACTCACCACCGCCCTCTAAAGGAGTTATTAACAAACATCAAATAAACACACATCACTCACCACCGCCCTCTAAAGGAGTTATTAACAAACATCAAATAAACACACATCACTCACCACCGTCCTCTAAAGGAGTTATTAACAAACATCAAATAAACACACATCACTCACCACCGCCCTCTAAAGGAGTTATTAACAAACATCAAATAAACAAACATCACTCACCACCGCCCTCTAAAGGAGTTATTAACAAACATCAAATAAACAAACATCACTCACCACCGTCCTCTAAAGGAGTTATTAACAAACATCAAATAAACACACATCACTCACCACCGCCCTCTAAAGGAGTTATTAACAAACATCAAATAAACAAACATCACTCACCACCGCCCTCTAAAGGAGTTATTAACAAACATCAAATAAACACACATCACTCACCACCGCCCTCTAAAGAAGTTATTAACATCAAATAAACAAACATCACTCACCACCACCCCCTAAAGGAGTTATTAACATAAAATAAACACACATCACTCACCACCGCCCTCTAAAGGAGTTATTAACAAACATCAAATAAACAAACATCACTCACCACCACCCCCTAAAGGAGTTATTAACATCAAATAAACAAACATCACTCACCACCGCCCTCTAAAGGAGTTATTAAGTTATTAACATCAAATAAACAAACATCACTCACCACCGCCCTCTAAAGGAGTTATTAAGTTATTAACATCAAATAAACAAACATCACTCACCACATCACTCAACAAAGTTATTAACAAACATCAAATAAACAAACATCACTCACCACCGCCCTCTAAAGGAGTTATTAACAAACATCAAATAAACAAACATCACTCACCACCGCCTTCTAAAGGAGTTATTAACATCAAATAAACAAACATCACTCACCACCACCCCCTAAAGGAGTTATTAACATCAAATAAACAAACATCACTCACCACCACCCCCTAAAGGAGTTATTAACATCAAATAAACAAACATCACTCACCACCGCCCTCTAAAGGAGTTATTAACAAACATCAAATAAACACACATCACTCACCACCGCCTTCTAAAGGAGTTATTAACATCAAATAAACAAACATCACTCACCACCGCCCTCTAAAGGAGTTATTAACATCAAATAAACAAACATCACTCACCACCGCCCTCTAAAGGAGTTATTAACAAACATCACTCAGAAGACTATGAACAGAAGACAATGTAATAATTGTAACAGGCCTAAAAGTTAGTTTTACGAGTTTATTAAGATTGACTTTATAGACTTAACGGTAAAGCAGCATGATTTATGAAGTAAAACCCTGAACGTGAGAAAGGTTGGAGGAAAGTTGGGAAGGTGGTTCATCGTTGACCTCTTGGCTACAAGGTCACGGCTAGAAGCGAATTAATGAAAAAGACTACACGTGCTGGGTTTCCGGCTGTAACGGGAACCTTAAGTAAATACTCACAAATCATTTGACTGAAGTGTCCAAGTACTGCTGCTACAGAGAGCGCTCTGATATCACTTGTCTGAACGAGTTGGCCTTCAGAGCAGGCAGGTAAATACACCTGTATATTTATAGTTAAGGGAGGTTAACGTATATAAACATTGTACATGATCTCTGGCATAAAGTTGGAGCGTGTTGAATAGCTAATGCTGTAGGTTCAGGGTCAGAGCATAAAGCCTTCACAAAGAGCTCTCTGTTACTTTACACACACACACACACACACACAGGACACACACTAGAATTTAACACTTGCCTGAGTTAAATTTCAGTGCAAATTTGCATGCACGTGCACATGCCTGGTCACGCTTCACGCTTGCAGACCACTCACACCAAGTCAAAACAGATGTAATTAAACTGATAGTTCAAGTAAAGTACTATATATAGTATTTAGACAAAATATATATTGAACTATCTGTTTATTTATTTATTTTTTTTTCATATTTTATATAATTATGTTCTATAGTTTGGCTCCTGAGCCAAACACATTTTCTCTCTTTACTCTTCCTGAGATAATGACTGTACCCCTGTCCTGTTGAACTCTGTTGGAAGACCCTTAGGGCCTCCTTCTCCTCACCTATCACCAACCAGCTCTACTGTTCACTTGTGCCAAATGCAACACCTCCAGTTACATCACTGTGCCATCCAGATGTACCAGCATTGAGATAGGATGGGACCGTTTCAGCTCACGCCCACTTTTCATAAAACCTCAGTCAGAGACTGCCTCAGTCAGAGACTGCCTCAGCCAGAGACTGCCTCTACCTGTGCAGCTTCTAAAGCTTTGCCATACAGACTTCAATCAGATGTTCTCTTAGCTTTTATTTGGTATTTAGCTTAATAAACTGTAAATACTGTTTGACCAGAGGAGGACGGGTCTTGGTTCCTCACAAGGTTTCTTCCTCCAGACTGAGGAAGTTTTTTCTTGCCACTGTTGCCTCTGGCTTGCTCACTGGGGGATCTATATGTTGTAACTGTCTGTTTTCAGAACTTCTGTAAAGCTGCTTTGTGACAACATTGTTGTAAACAGTGCTATACAAATAAACTTGAATTGATTCATATATAATAGAACTTGCTCCTTTCTTAGGGCTTCATAACACTATTAAGCCCTGCATAAGCATAGAATGTATATGTATAAAACAATACTCTTAAAGCATTTATGAACAGCTTATGCCGTAAATAGTCGAATGAAATTTAGATATTTTATGAAGTTGAAGACATTGCACTGACAAAAAAGGCCTAAAGTGATGCAAACGGTTATAACAACTTATAAAGCAGCAGAAACTTAGTTAAGTCCATATGTGGATCATTCAAATAAACTGATTCAATCAATCATAACACTACCTGAGCCTCTTCAGATGTTTCGGTGGTGACAATTTTAATACATTTTAAGCAGAACTTGAAAATGCTAGCCAGTGCAAGACTAGAAAACAAGGCTTTGAACAGTTGTGCACATATAAGATCACAATATTATTTTCATTAGAACCAAAAAAATACTTAGATTTGGTAATGACAATCATTAATGTTATACACTAATGTTCAGATTTGGCCAATTTGCATATCGTGCACATGCCCGCTCATGTTTAAAGACCATTCACATCAAGTAAAAACTGATAGTTCAAGTTCTACATCTGATCCATGTTCAATACAACTGTAAAAAATATATATAGCTCTTTTATAAAGTTTATGGCATTGCACTGACAAAAGAA
Organism: Megaleporinus macrocephalus; assembly: GCA_021613375.1. NCBI lineage: Eukaryota > Metazoa > Chordata > Actinopteri > Characiformes > Anostomidae > Megaleporinus > Megaleporinus macrocephalus. The sequence continues at coordinate 9,009,866 of CM038718.1, forward strand.
GCCTAAAGTGATATAAAAGATTATAACAACTTACAAAGCAGCAGCTTAATTAAGTCCATATATAGATTGTTCAACCAAACTTTCAAAGATGAAAGTACTTAGATTTTTAACTGACCTTGAACTCAAGACTAAAAACCATAATTCATTCATTAAAATAAATGATAGAAAATTCCATTTTGTCTTTACAAAAACGATCATAACGCTACCAGAACCTCTCCAGATGTTTCGGTGGTGAAAATTTTAGTTACCTTTGAGCGAAGCATGAAAACACTAGCCAATGCATGATTAGTTGTACATACATATTGTAATACATTTTCATTAGAACACAAAAAATGTATGTGATTGCAGAAAATATGTGTTTTGGTAATGACAAACATGAATGTTACACACTGATGTTCACATGACACATTTACTTTAAAACACTGGGATCTAACTGCTCACCATGTGGCCACGAGGTACTGGGATGCAGTCTTGTATGATCTGTTTACTGATCTGTATATATTACACTATAAAAATATGTTTTTCAACACTAATGTATGTGTAGTGACAAGTTGTTATCAGGGTTGGGATTTCACGTGATACAAGTATTCAGAATACAGTAATAAAGCATTTGGTTTAAAGATGAAAGTACTTACAAAGATGAAAAGAAGGCAATATTCAGAAATTACGTTTACATTTTATGAGAGTATGTTTCAGTGTTAATTTTGACAGCAAAATTTGATTTAGTCTTAGTCTATTGACTAAAATGTCACTTAGTTTTAGTCATAATTCTTGAAAATGCTAGCCAGTGCAAGACTAGAAAACAAGGCTTTGAACAGTTGTGCACATATAAGATCACAATATTATTTTCATTAGAACCAAAAAAATACTTAGATTTGGTAATGACAATCATTAATGTTATACACTAATGTTCAGATTTGGCCAATTTGCATATCGTGCACATGCCCGCTCATGTTTAAAGACCATTCACATCAAGTAAAAACTGATAGTTCAAGTTCTACATCTGATCCATGTTCAATACAACTGTAAAAAATATATATAGCTCTTTTATAAAGTTTATGGCATTGCACTGACAAAAGAAGCCCAAAGTGATATAAAAGATTATAACAACTTACAAAGCAGCAGCTTAATTAAGTCCATATATAGATTGTTCAACCAAACTTTCAAAGATGAAAGTACTTAGATTTTTAACTGACCTTGAACTCAAGACTAAAAACCATAATTCATTCATTAAAATAAATGATAGAAAATTCCATTTTGTCTTTACAAAAACGATCATAACGCTACCAGAACCTCTCCAGATGTTTCGGTGGTGAAAATTTGAGTTACCTTTGAGCAAAGCATGAAAACACTAGCCAATGCATGATTAGTTGTACATACATATTGTAATACATTTTCATTAGAACACAAAAAATGTATGTGATTGCAGAAAATATGTGTTTTGGTAATGACAAACATGAATGTTACACACTGATGTTCACATGACACATTTACTTTAAAACACTGGGATCTAACTGCTCACCATGTGGCCACGAGGTACTGGGATGCAGTCTTGTATGATCTGTTTACTGATCTGTATATATTACACTATAAAAATATGTTTTTCAACACTAATGTATGTGTAGTGACAAGTTGTTATCAGGGTTGGGATTTCACGTGATACAAGTATTCAGAATACAGTAATAAAGCATTTGGGTTTAAAGATGAAAGTACTTACAAAGATGAAAAAATATTCAGAAATTACGTTTACATTTTATGAGAGTATGTTTCAGTGTTAATTTTGACAGCAAAATTTGATTTAGTCTTAGTCTTTTGACTAAAATGTCACTTAGTTTTAGTCATAATTTAGTCATCTGAATTGTTTTTAGTTTTAGTCTAGTTTTAGTCGACTAATTATCATAAGAATATAGTCTAGACTAAATCTACGGTAATGTAATGCAGTTCCCTTGAATTACTTAAGTCATTATATACACTTACACTTACTGTTTTGTGAGATTTGGGACATGGTCATCAAACGCAGATGGTTGGGGTTAGCTAGCTAGTCTCCCGACTCTGGCTCTGCACATATAGCGTTTCACCTGCTTCCTACATACCTGATCCAACTAATCTTAATACCGATTTTACAGCAGAACACGCTCTGAAATGTAAAGGGCAGTGTGCTTTCAGGACTAGGATTAAGCAAGGCTATGCTAGCGTTAGCAGTGGTAAAGCTAGTTAACGGTGGTGCTGGGGGGCTGATGTCCAGCACGGTGGTGATTTTCTCTAAACACAAACTCTAAACTCTCTTTCTCTCTGCTGACATTGTCTAGATAACTTAGTTCCATCATGAATAGCGACAGTTCACAGGCTCGTATGGTCTTCCCGGGTTTAGACCAAAGCTTTAGACTCAGCTTGTCCCGCCTCTCCATATACCCCGAAGTAGTTATGATTGGATGTTTTCCTAACTTGTCCCCGCTTTTACAAAACTAAATGGATTGGATGTCGTCCCTGCCAAACATGTCTCGTTTTTATTCTTTGACTAAAGTGTCAATCAATTTCGTCATAGTTTTTATCTTTTCTGTAGATTTTATTTAGTTATCGTCTCTATTTCGTCATGAAAAAAGGTTAGTTGATGAAAACTATGACGAAAATAGGTAGTCAACGAAATAAACACTGGTATGTTTCCAATACCTCAAAAACATCCCACCTTTAAACGAAAGCCTGTGTTTTGTTTTAAAAAGAAAGCATAAGATGAAGCGAAAACACATTACGGCACTCAACAAACAGTGTTGCGTTTGCTGCTAAAGCCTGAGTAGACTGATAAATCAATACATAAATCAGTTAAAACCTCAAAGTAACACTGAGCTGTATTGTAAGTTGATTGAACCATACAGTCTGCTCATTGGGGTCGTTCATGACTAATAAGCTTTGCTTTGGCTCTGTACTGGACTCGCAATGTACTGGATGTTAATTAAGTTCACAGTTTCCTTTACAAAGTCAGATTTGCAAGACTTTGATATTGGCGTTCACTGAAAATTCTTTATAGAACAAGTTTGCAAAACATTGATTTCAACAAAAGTGAGACACAGTGTATTCAATAATCATCATCGTCCAATACATGTACAGTAGTGTGCAAAAGTTTGAGGCACTTTGGGGCAATATTATATTAAAAAAGCCATTTTTAAGCTATTTTTTCCAGACAGGAAGCTTTTATTTGCCCCATCAAACAGTATTAACACAGTAATTAGGCTTTTCCATACGTCACAGTGTTTATTTAACCCTTTCCAAGCTTCTGCTTGTGGAAACAGCCCAGTATTATTTACAGTTCTCATTTAATACCTGCTTTGACTGCTCAGTACTTCATTAAGCTAAATCAAGATTGCTGCTAAAGGAACTGAATCCATTCATACAATGTCTGGGGCGTCCAGGAGAAATCTGGAACTACACTTTGTTCTTCAAACTGGAGCTCAAGATATACTCTACTTCTCTCACAATAAGATATTCATGTTACTTTGTATTGTATGTATGATTATTTACATCTGTTCTAATGATATCTGGTGGTGTGTATACACTTATTAATAAGATAAAGGCTCTTACACAATCAGCTAAGGTGCTCCAGACTTTTGCACAATCACAATAGTGTGTATTATAAAGAATCCGTCATATGGTCTCTCATGGTGTGTTGCTTTATTTGCATACTGTAGGTACTCATGTGCCCTCTCAGGTTTCCCAAAACTTGATTTATTTATATTCTCTTTCTTCAGGGCCAGGAAGGTCAGGAATGTTTGGAGCATGTTGGTCCCCAGAACACTACAGAGCCTGTGTGTTTGCATGTACATGTATGTGTGTGTGTGTGTTCCCTTCGACCATGTGCTAGTGATTTGACTGTGTGTTCATCAGTCTGAGAGGTTCATATGTTTTGGCTGCCTCGTTCACGGCACTGCTCATGTCAAACAGAGATCCGCGAGATGATTGGCCGTGATATAAATCTACCCTGATGAAAAGGAGGCACACCGGCCTCTGGTTGGCCGATCACCATTCTGAGGTTTCACCCCGAGTGCTCTGGCCCGCTCTAGTACAGCTTGGAACGGGGATGGCGGGGGGAGGGTTATCCAGCGAACAGTCCCTCAGGGGCCCGTGCTAGGCCCATTCCCGTTTTCTAATTGGATCTGGACCGTGTGAGAAATAGTGCTTCGACGCCCATTCCTGGGTGCGAAGTTTATTCAGGAGGTGCGTGCCGCCGATAGAGGTGTGGTCGGGGTCCGCTTCGGGACCGTCCGGAGCAGGTGCAGAATTCCGCCTGGTCCTTGTAATCCCTCTTCGCGCGCTAGCTTAGCTCATGAGTTTTTGCGGCTTAGGCGAATGCGCCTAGATTCCAGGAATGTCACGGTGAAGGGCTCTAATTTGTGGCGGTCGTTATTTCTAGGCCGATGTCCCTCTCCCGCTGTCACGGACTTTCCACTGCAGGTTTTGTTTGGCATCAATCAGTTTCCAACGAGCCGAGGAGAAGAGGTGCTAACAGCGGAGACGGAGAGACAGAAGAAGGGGAAACATTTCCATGCACTCATAATAAGCTATTGTCAGTGATCCTCAAATGTGTGTTTCTACAGGGGGTTCTGAGAGGCTGCTCAGTGGAGCTTTACCTGGTTGTTCAGTCTTTTAATACAAAAAAAAAAAAATACTTTGTTATGAAGGTGGTGTAGGACGTTGGGGACATTATTATATGTAAAAAGCTGTTTTTTCCAGTCAGGAACCTTTATTTCTTAAATATCCAAACACTATTAATACAGTAGGTAGTGCTTTTACATATATCAGTGTGTTCATTTAACCTTTCCAAGCTTCTCCTTGTGGAAACAACCCAGCTTTGTTTGCAGTTATCATCTACACTGTGTCCTCCAGATGTACCAGCATGAAGATATGATGGGACTGTTTCAGTTCACTCCCACTTCCAACAAAGACTCAAACAGAGACTGCCTCCGTCAGACATTGCCTCTATATGTGCAGTTTCTAAAGCTTTCACCATTGAGAATTCTCATAGTTCTATTTTTTAACTGGGCTTAATAACCTCTTAAATAAATATTTTGGACCAGAGGACGGGTCTCCACTTATGAGTCTTGGTTCCTCCCAAGGTTTCTTCCTCCTTCCTTTTCCTTGCCACCATTGCTTGCTCACAGGAGGATACATACTGTGACTTTATGTTTTCAAGTTTTTAAACTTCTGTAAAACTGCTTTGTAACAACATTGCTGTAAAAAGTGCTATACGAATAAACTTGGCTTGACTAATACTAACTGCTTTGATTACTCAGTACTTCATTAAGCTAAATCAAGATGGTTGTACTACATCTATAGTACTACCTGAGCTGCTGCTCACCGTGGCTTTACCAGATGCTCAGTGTGGCTTTACTAGATTGTTTATTCTTTACTTGATAGAATTGCTAGCAATGTGGCAAAAAAAGAAATGTACACAATGTGAGCATAAATATATTGTGTTATAAATATATTGTGTTATAAATGTATTGTGCAGTCTGATGCTGAGCAACTGCCCATCCTGTGTGGTCTGATGTTGCTTCTTCACCTACCTTGCCCGGTTGCCCGTGTTCATCTGTATTCTGGACCAGTTTGCCCATCATGGAGTTGCTGCAGTCCAGTGCCTGGTGGACAGATTCACCTGCATGGTGTTGACCCTCCCGAACATCTTGCTTGCTTTAATTAATCACAGATGTTTTCTGAAACTAATCTTCTACCACTTTACAAAACACTGAGCTGGTTCTGAAGGCTACTCTGATGGGTCTTCAACAGTTTTCTTCCTTCTTTTCTAGACTCATTGATGCATATAGTTTACATTTAGTTACATTTGTGTACATGTGTGTGTGGACCGGTGGAGGATGGGTACCACTTTTTGATTTTTGATGGGTTCTTCTCGAGTCTGGTTCTTCTCTTCTGCTCTGTGGGAGGTTTTCCTTGGCTTGTTTATTGCAGGGCTTGGACCTGGATGTTCTGTAGCTGCTTTGTGACAACATCTGTTGTAAAAAGCACATATAAATAAACCTTGACTTGACTTGACTGTATGATCTTGATCGCCATTGCTGGTATGAATACAGGACTGCTAAATACACACTGACATTAAATTGTATTAAATATTTTGATTTGTTGAAACGTTTACTTTCAGCAATGTAAGTTGTAATGTAATGTGGCATTTGATCTCCAATTCGTTAAAATGATTAGTGGTCTAGGTTCATTAATGGTGTAGGGTCTACCTTTGATATTACAGTAATTTTTCTTTACCTCGTGTCCAGCGAAGGCCCAAGCAGTGTCCGTCACTGGCGCTACTATTGTTTATAGGTATGTAATATAGTTTGAAGCCGACCTCAGGCAGCAAACATGTCTTGGCTGATCTATTACATTCGGGGTAAAGGGAAAATAGTGTAAATTTGATTTTTGGCCGAGGCTTTGCTTCAAGTGTACTATACCACCCAAATTAATGGCACCGCAAGGCTTGGCCTCTCTGCGACTGATCGGCTGAAGACAGCTCCGACACGCCAGCCATGAATCATCCGCGCCGTGTTTTACAGGAGCGGAACTGAAACTGAAGCTTTTATATCCTGCTTTACAGCTCCTGGAGCCCAAGGAGGCCAATTCGGCAACTCGAGCCTGGCTGGCTTACCTTCACGAGGGCCGAGGTCCAAACCCGGGTTTGTTTGGTGTTCCTGTTGCAGTGTGACTGGGCCTTTGAAACCTTAGGGGACGGGCGGGTATTCACTATTTTCAAGTGTGCCATTGCTTTCTGATTTGTTTCGCCCTCGTTGTTGCTAAAGAACCAGTGTTTGCAGAGGCAATGCCAGACTCCTGGCCTTTGCTGGTTTTGTCTATGATGGTGCAACATCTTCTCCACAATGAAGCACATTCACGCCATCAAGTCACTATAGCAGAAACGCCAAGAAAACGACAGACCTCCCGACATGGTCTTTGTCGGCTATGAAAAGCCATTTGATATGGTAGAGACACATTCAGTCGGAGAAGCATTCAGTCAGTGGCAAACAGACATGCTGAAGGTCATCTAAACTCCATATGCTACTGTGACATCACAACAAAGGAGACAGAAAAATCAAGAGCATAAAAGGTGAAAGAGGGTGAGACTCAACAAACCCCAGCATAACCTTTGGTTAAGTAGCAGAAAGTTCCTCTTATTCAGTAACAGCCATCGCTGGTTTTCCAAAAGGAGCAGTTAGTCATGCATGTAGGTGGAGCGCCATCCCGAGTGTTCAGAGATGTTCCATTAGATGGCAGTATGTGGCAGCAGTACTTGTGGAAACTGAAAGAGATGCTCAGCCAGGAATGATGCTGACCTGCCTCGGAGCTCCAGACGTTCTTGAAAATTACAGGACGGTTTAGTTCTTGGTTGCATAAGCACTGCGAGGTACGTGGTATCATTAGCCGAGCTCAATTAATTCCTAAATTCATTTCACCTGGAAACTGTCTTAAGAGCAGTGAGCACTGGTGACTTTGCCATGGCTTTAAATCTTCCTAAAACAATGTGCTTACAAGGACTTAAACACCATATAAGGCCAAATAAATATAAAAACATTTATATAAACAACAAAAAGTGGTGAAGAACACTCAGGGACTTCTGGGGCTTCAGAGATGGAGCGCCTGATGATTTATGGAACCTAAAAAATACATTCCGTAAAAAATACATACTTTTTATTTTGAAAATTCAAATTTTCAAATTCATATTCAGAAGGATAATAATAATGCTTGTTGTATTTATGCATATTAAAATATGTGCTTCAGTATAAGTAAGCACATACTGACACACTTAGACTTACCAAGTAGGTACATTTTAGATTTATTAAGGTACAAACTATGTAAATGTACCATCACATGTGTCGCCAATGGTTTTATGGTCCGACTGTGTAGTTTTTTCCTGGGTGAAAGGTACATACTGAAATATATGTGCATCAGTATATGTGTTATATGTGTGTTAAATGTATTAAAAAATACATGCTTTTTTTTTGAAAATTAAATTTTTCAAATTTCAAATTCATATTCAGAAGGATAAAAATAATGCTTGTTGTATTTATGCATATTAAAATATGTGCTTCCGTATAAATAAGCACATACTGACACACTTAGATTTACCAAGTAGGTACATTTTAGATTTATTAAGGTACAAACTATGTAAATGTACCATCACATGTATCGTCAACGGTTTTAAGGTCCGACTGTGTACCTGTTTTGTTTTTTCCCAGGTGAAAGGTACATACTTTTCATAACTAGACTTTTAAAACCAATAAAAAAGACTGGGGACTAGACAGGGTGTGTGGAGTCAGTACAGCTTTAAAAATATCATTTCAATTAAATACAGTACTAAAGGTAATGACATGTAACCTTGAAGGTACCACATCAGAGACACCATACTGTAATAATTTTGTTGTTGAATTGTTGAAACAGAACTTCGTACATGCATAGATACAACCAATCAAGCTCTCCCTACAAGAAAAGACAGCAAAACCAGCATGTGTGGTGTTCTAAATGGTAATCAGCCTCAATGGAAGTTGCTATGCTGATCACTGCTACAACCAGTGTATGTTCTGTTTTAGACACGGGTATAGCATAACTACGCTGGCTGACCAGCTAAACCAGCATCAGAGGATCACCATACCAGCACAAACCAGATACAGATTCCCTTTTTCTCAGCAGAGCTCCAATTAAATTAATCACCAACATTAATAAGAGCTGACAGTGGAATAAAATAAATCATGTTTTGATTTCCAATAGGTGGGACCAGTTTCGAGGCCTTCTGGAAGTTCCAGATACGTCACTGACTGTGAATAGTCTAACCATGATTCAGTTATAAATGGAAAACACCAGCAGCAGCAGCAGCAGGTCTTCGCCAGAGCTTCGTAGCAGTCAATGTAAAACTACAGCATACAAGTTAAAATAAACTTACTGCAAGATTCAAATGAAACATGTTTAAACCAAAGTTGCAAAGAAGAGGTTATGTGCATCCCTGTTAGCTTAGCGCTGACATACTCTGTGAATCCCATAGTAGCACTAGCTCAAATTAGCAGGTTATTTGGATCTTAAACTGAAGAACTGGCTCTAGTAGACATAGTTCACCACTGATTAAGAGCGGTGGCAGACAGCAGACAGATTTCTGGTGGTACATTTCTGATGATTAGCTATGAATCTAAGCTTCTATTGCTATTTAGCTACGTTAGCCTCATAGCTCCACTTCAAACCCAATGGCTCATTGATGCTCCCTCTACGTGCGGAAATATCTGCGTACGTTTCAAGCAATATAACCGTCACTGCCCACATGATTCACTGCGTCAGCTCCGTTAACATGGTTGTTGAGCAACACTTCCAGTAGACGGCAGTTCAGTGTAAATCAAACACGGTGGCGGTGGAGGAGCTCAACAATGGTTTGTCTTCGCGCCACAGCGAAGTTACATCATGTTTAAAATTTCTAACCAACTCGCACAACCAGTTTTCAAAAAGTCCCACCGTTTCTTTACGCTGTGTCCGTATCCGGGTGATTCTTCAATTGCGGGCTCTCTTTGCCATCTTAACTTATATAGTATATTATAGTATTATATATTAGTAATATAGTAATATAAGTAATGCATTTTACTTGAACTTCATTATGAAATCATACTGTTAGACTTAATTATATTTCATTTCTAAATCATTTAAAAGATACTGATGGTGAAATTGAAAACCTGTCATTACCATCAACAAATGTCGTTATCATCTTAACAGGTAATGTGTTGGTAATGACGTGTTGAGGTAATGACAATTTTCAATTTTATAGTAAAAAAACTGGATGCCATGGATTTGCTAAAATTAGTTAACAGCTAGTATGAGATGCACTTTAAATACACATAAATAAATAAATAAATAATGTGTAAATGTAATGTTTAGTTGTAAATAAATTAATAAATAATGTGTAAATGTAATGTTTAGTTGTAAATAAATAATGTGTAAATGTAATGTTTAGTTATAAATAAATAAATAATGTGTAAATGTAATGTTTAGTTGTAAATAAATTAATAAATAATGTGTAAATGTAATGTTTAGTTATAAATAAATAAATAATGTGTAAATGTAATGTTTAGTTATAAATAAATAAATAATGTGTAAATGTAATGTTTTGTTGTAAATAAATAAATAATGTGTAAATGTAATGTTTAGTTGTAAATAAATAAATAATGTGTAAATGTAATGTTTTGTTGTAAATAAATAAATAATGGGTAAATGTAATGTTTAGTTATAAATAAATAAATAATGTGTAAATGTAATGTTTAGTTGTAAATAAATAAATAATGTGTAAATGTAATGTTTAGTTATAAATAAATAAATAATGTGTAAATGTAATGTTTAGTTATAAATAAATATATAATGTGTAAATGTAATGTTTAGTTATAAATAAATAAATAATGTGTAAATGTAATGTTTAGTTGTAAATAAATAAATAATGTGTAAATGTAATGTTTAGTTATAAATAAATAAATAATGTGTAAATGTAATGTTTTGTTGTAAAGTGCTGCCGTACTGATGTAAACGGTAATGACTCAGGATGATGGTATGATCAGGAGCAATACACAATTCAGTTACTCCCATTTACACACATTAACATGTCAGTCTTCACTCATGTCTGCTCCTTTGTGAGTCTTTGTTTCCATGGTTACAACATAAACAAGTGCTACCTTTAAAAAATTCCTTGCAGAAGTCATACACTGTTGCGGTAATGACAATGTTGGAGATGATAATATATTGCTCAAAAATATGCATAGGTACAAATATGAAACTAAAATGTACATTTTGGTTTTTTTAAGATATTATGAAACTCATATTGTGATATTTTTCATAAATTGATCACTTTTTAGCATTTTATTGGGGCCCAGAAGTTTTAAAGTCTGGGTTGGGGACAATGGCTTGGGGACTTTATGGCTGCTGCTCTTCATACTTGCACATAAAAGCACACATAACCATTATTTTTTATTTTTTAACTATATATATATACTTTTAGTTACTTCAACTTATATTGTTATACATTATATATTTTGTATATATTTTTATTGTTTCTTTTATTTATTTTTTTATCTTATCTATTGGTGAATGGAGGAACAGCAACGTAAGAATTTCATTGTACAGTGTAATTGTCTGTTGAGCTGTGCATATGACAATAAAACTCTTGAATGTTAAATGCCAAAGTTTTTTTTGTGATGAAAGGAATTATCTTTTTAATACCAAAAATGTTTGTTTTGTATTAAAGTAATTTTAACACAAATATATAACCTAGGGACGTAAAAGTAACAACAATCAAACTAATTGAAGAACCACCCATCCGTATTTACTGTTAAGTATAAATGAGCCTTAATGATGCTAATTTCCGAGCCCAGCATGTTGGTAGGTGGTTGTTTGACTGACTACATGTGAGGACTAAGTGGAGGATAGTAAACATTTCTATCTTTACATTGCAAATCTTTCCCGTTCTTGCTGAATGTTTACTTCATGTCAATGATATCCACCCAGTATTGGCGTCTGTGACAGGTCTGGAAGTGGGAAAACTCATAACCGCGGATCTTGTTTGCGTTTAAGCTCTCCGGTCCGAAGCTGTTAGCGGAAGGGACCCTTGACGGAATTCTCCATACTTGCCCTGGTTCCCTTTCTTCACAGCTCCTAACCGTGCACAGGCCTCGGTGGTCATGCTCTTTCAATCTTCGTCCAATCTCCTTCAAACGCAGCTTACAATTCAATTGATGCACGTGTTAAAAGGGCTCCACAAGGCTTGGCCGCTGATGTCATGTCCTGTGATAATGAATTTGCTGTGGACAGAATCTGGTCCAGGTTTGACATAGATTAAACTGAGAGCTCACGGTACGCAGGTGAGACCAATGGCAAACTTCAAAGTTGGATTGATACTGGGATCTGCAAGTCACATATGCTGAGCTGCAGTTGAGCCTAAAGGAGTCATAACCGGATCAGTAATGTTTAAGTAATGTTTTTTTATATATTCAAGCTATGTTCGAAAATATCGCTCAACGTCAAGCCTCGCATCATGGCCTCCTTTGATATTTTATTGGATTTGAGAAAGTGAATGCACCAAAATGTGGTTCATGTTTGAGACAGAAACCACATCCTGGTTGTAAATCAGGGCTAATTGAATCATGTCAGGATATGGCACCGCGCGCTCGCCGTAATACGGCTGAATCAATCAGACAACTGTGGTTATTTTCGTCCTCGCAAGGCCGAGAGACACGCTCCACCAAACGGCACGTATGTTCACTTGTCCTCTGTCGCGCTGGAATGCGAATTGAAGGTAGATTTACGGAGGCATTCGAGAAAACCGCGCTCGTAATCTAGAGCAGAGGTCAGAGCACAATCTGCGATCAATGTCAGATACAACACAGCCTTCACAAACATTTACTGCAACCTTTTTTCACCACGCGACCTCATTCGTCCCGCATGAGCTTGATCCCGAAATGATCATTCGCTGAAATCGGCGCTCAAGAAAGGATTTACATGAAAAGAAAAACAGAATCTAAAGCAGCACCGAGTCCCAACCTGACATGCAAATGTTTAACATCACTGAACATCAGTGCTAAGCAATGCTGTCTTACTGAACAAAGTTTCAAAGTCATATCACAACCTTTCTGTCCACTTTCTATAAAACTTTAATGGAATAAACTCATGTTATATTACTTACATCAAAAGTTAAACCTTTACTGCTTGAAGTAATAGTCATTTAAAAGTATTTTAGTATTTTTTTCTTATAGAACTATGCAAGAGCAGTAAATCTTGAATCTGACAGTAAACCAAAATGTATTAATATGTAAGATAATATATAATAATATAATATATAATAGCATTAAAGCTAGATTTAGGTTTGAACATATTTGATATAACACCTTACTTTTACTTGGAACTCAAATTTTTGAGACAGCATCAACACAAACGGAAGATCTGACCATGTGATATGATCTTTGTCCAGGTTATCAGCTCCACTGACCATATAGTAGCACTTTGTAGTTCTACACTTACAGACTGTAGTTCATCTGATTCCCTGTATACTTTGTTACCCTGTCCTTCAATGATCAGGACCCCCACAGGACCATCACAGAGCAGGTACCATTTGGGTGGAGGATCATTCTCAGCATTCTCAGTTGTCCTGGTGTGAGTGGATTAGACACAGCAGTGCTGCTGGAGTGTTTAAACACTGTGTTCACTCACTGTCCACTCTATTAGACACTCCTACTACTTGCTGCTCCATCTTGTAGATGTAGAAGTCAGAGACAATAGATCATCTGTTGCTGCACAGGTTGGGTTGGTTGTCCTCATTAGTGGACACAGGACGCTGGCCACAGGTACGGTGGCCGAGAAGACTCTGCAAAACCGTTCACAACACAACGGAAGTGTTTCTGGAGGACACTTAAGGGATGTGGGACCATATATGGCAACTAGATATATGTCCTGCAGCGATGCCGCCTATATTGATAGAAACTACTCAGAGAAATTGAAAGATTGGGAACTTTGACGAAATGTAAACGATTGTAGATTGTTCCCTGGTTTACTTAGAAAATGTAATTTCAGAGATTTTACAAAGTTGTTTGTGAGTTGCAGCAGCGGCGAAACCCAAATATCCGCTGAATATCCAATATCAACCCAACTTTACCGAGCCCTCATTTGAAATGAAAAATTCACTCTAAATATAGCTACTGTGATATATAACCTGTGAGTTCTACAGCTTGTCTACAAGCTTGTGTAGTCTAGGAACATTAGCTTACAATTCCTTATCCTATAACAGCAGATGCGCAAAACGAATGAAATATGTATTTTTTGGCTTTAGGGGTATGCAAGCATCATTTTCCCACTTCATTTCTAAGCCTGTAATAAAACCATGATAATTATAGTTAGCAAATATAACCGGCGTCGCTGTATATGGTCCCACGTCCTACGGAAACAATTTTGTTGTATTGTAAACAGTTTTGCAGCACATTTGTGAACTTGCTGTTTGTTAAATGTGGTGCCCGTGTTGTTTTTTTGATAAAAGTGTTTTCCGTTTGCAGCGCATTTGTGAATCTGCAGCCGGTTGGGTCTTCTCTGCCACCATACAAAGGACACTGTTGGCTGGATAGTTTTGGTTGGTGGGGTATGGTTGGTTGGTTGGTGTCCTGATTATTGAAGAACAGGGTAATAAAGTATACAGAGAAATTGATGGACTACAGTCTGTAGGTGTAGAACTACAAAGACCTACTCCTATATGGTCAGTGGAGCTGATATAATGTCAGTGAGTCAGAAAACACTTAAAGTTGACTTTTATTTTATAGTTTTAGGGAAACATTCCTCATTCTCAACCCAACAAACGACTATAAACACTGCTCTCTATTGTATGACCTCATGCTTATGGTGAACTCGTAACCCAGGCCTTGTCTCTGGCTTCTGACCTCTCGCGGCTGTGGCAGGACTTTAACTTCACACATGTGACGGCGGTTCACGACCCCAGGCTTGTCTCTGGTTTATGACCTCAGGACTCCGCCAGGTTATTAGCGGAGGAACATGTTGTTTGTGGCACTGTGCTTCTTACTGACCTCCCTGTAGGGGCCCTTAGTCATAGGGACCACCATAGACCTTCTCATTGACCAGCACGTCAGGCTTTTGTATGGCTGCAGTGCAATCTTGTGTGCTGGAGGCAAAAATTGATCGAGATCAATTGTACTCTTGACCTTCAATCCCAGTAGACAGAAAGCCTCGCATGGGTTCTAACAAGGGCTTTCTTCCCTCCCTTTGAGTCACTGTTATCCTACGTTCTCTTTCATTCCACTTGAGGCTTTGAAATCGTTGGCACTTTGACACGACGCATGTTCTCACCAACAAGACCAGAATGAGACGAAACGCGGACCCTCAGATGTTTTTTTTCGGACTCGTGTAACCTACACCCAAAATTGCGCCGGATTGCTTCCAGAACATTCCTCCTGTTCTGCTCCTGCGTAGAGTCTATATGTGAGCCGTGAGCTTATTACCCAGCCGTATATGTGAAAGGAACCTGTGCCGAACGTGGGGTTCGCGGCGGCCCGCTTTTCAGAAATGTGAGAATTTGGTCAATTCTCTGCACGTGCTTATGTAAGTAAGCCATACCTCAACAGCGGCCTGTGCGGCCTCCAGAGAGAGCGTAATGAAACGCAGATCGCTTCATCACACGACGAAGGAAGAAGTGAGAAAAAACACGACGCCTCGCTTTCGTAATCAAAGCTGACGACAAGTGACAGCCTGCCATTAGTCTACGAACGCGCCAATGAACGTTTGGCTCCTGAGCAGGGCCAAAAGCCATGGTGGTGGGGCCTCTGAACCCTTCATGGAAGCTATTATCTGCCCCGGCCGGCCCTGACGGGGGGAAGAGATCAGAGGTCAACTCGGCCATTAGCGGCCTCATTACAGGGCTTCACTTCACATTTCCAATGGAGTTCAGTGTGCAGTAGCCACAGCGTTCGGGCTAGATACTCCATCACGCACATACACGTTAACACCACAACACCCTGCAGAGAGAACCAGAGCTGAACAGGATCACTTTAGAATTTTATTTAATGCAATTCATGCAATTTTCATGGAATTCACAAACAGTATTGTCCATTTCACAATTAATGTAAGTGTATCAGATGATTTTTAAAGAATAACAATGTTTGTATTAAAGCCTATTTTTGTATAGAGGCTTATTTTGCATTTAGTTCTATTATCAGCAATTCTCAGTCCTCTGTCTAAATCTCCTGGTACGACCACCAATCCAAGTTGTGATGTTGTTGGGCAAATTGGTTATTAGGACACTCTTGCTTAATTGTGATGCACAGCTGAAAAACATTCTACTAATAAGTGAGTATAAAAGGGAGAACAACATTCTAGGTTAGTTTAGTATCTGAAGCATCAGCAGTTGATGACTTGCTGACCGACTCACAATGACCAGAAAGAAACAACTTTCTTTAGAGACCCGTCAGTCCATTGTTGTGTTAAGGAAGAAGATACTCCATTGAAAACAAGAACATTTCACTGTGATCCCAAACTTTTGAGTGGTAGTGTGTATATCCTTTCAGAACAATCGTGGGTGACAGAGAATAGATTTATTCAACTAACAAAACTAGTATATACACTATTTATGCTCTGTTTACACAGGTCACAGTTCTCAAGCTAGAGCTGTGATCATAGAGCCTATAAGGGAACAGTGGTTACGACTGTACATACTGTTTACATACAGAGATTGCGTGAAAATGATATAATTATAAAAAGTTTTTCTTCTTCAAGACTTAAAGTTTGTTTAACCTTCTAGTAGAGAGAAAACATATTACGCAGGAGACAAACAGACATAATGGGACATAATAGGAAAATCCCTACAATTAGCATATATGTATATAAAGTGACTTTATACGATGCCTAGCCCTGTCCATTGTGTACCCCACCTTCACTCAATGACATTGGGATTGGCTCCAACTCCCCCGTGACCCCAGCTAGTGGGATAAAGTGGAAGATGATGGATGGATGGACTTTGTGTTATTGTTCGTAGTGGCGATATACAAATAAATAATATTGCAAAGTGGCTGAGTAAAATGGTTTTAGGGTTGAAACTGTGAAGCTGCAAGACCCTAAAACCATTTCACTCAGGCCACTTTGCAATACTATTTATTTATATATCACTGCTACATATATGTATGTATATATATATATATATATATATATATATATATATATATATTATCTTAATATTTTTGTTTATTTAGTGTTATTATGTTTGTACTGTTTTTACTATATATACTATTATATATACTTTATATATAATGCTGCCCTGCTGTAAAGTGATTATCTGAGCCTCACCCCAATGCATGTATGTGCTGACATAATGTGCAAATGGCAAATAAACTTGAAACTTGATTTATTTTGGAACTTATGACTTATTCTTACTCTAAATTTGAAAAGGGTAATATAAACCACACAAAAAATACAAATTAACTGACTATACTCTACTATGTAATAAATTCCCATTTGCTATTTATTTCTATTATTTATATTACAGTATTTGTGTGAAAACTGGATGAAAGCTCACTTTCCTTGTATCATAACTCCAATTTCTGGGGAGAAAAAGCTCAACTGTATGTAAAAGATTGACCAACAGGTGCATGGAGAGGTTTGTGTGCCCTCTACTGTGTTTTGTTGATACACAGAGGACACAAATTAATGTTTATTTGCTGAAATGAAGATGTTCGGGAAAAACTAAAACATCACTTGTGCAAATGTTATGGCATATTTTTTTACCAGTATTGGTCACTTTAAAGTCTGTTCCCTGATTATATAAAAACTTCAGATCAACATTTGAACAAGACATGTTCAAATGTTGGTTATATTGTCACAATCATTGTTTCTATGCAAAACTTTGATAAAAGTATGTAATAAATTACCATTACATTTTTCCCACTGGACTGCATATGTCCCATAATGAATATAAACAGAAAGGAAAACCTTCAGGATTGTATTTGCAATGCATAAACTTGCATAATGACATGATTCTTAATATGTTGCAGGTTATTTATGCCACTGTAGTCTTTAGGTTTAGGTAGTCTTTTAAGTTGTTACTTGCTAGCTAGGCTAGTCCTGCTGACTGCGTTCAGCTTAATTATAGCCATTTGCTATGTTAAAACCCTGATGGTTGGTGGGGCTTATTGTAGTGCTTCAGTGTTGCAGAAGTAGAAGCGGGTAAGGAATGTAGGAAATTAAACTGTACATCTGTCTAAAGGAATTATTGTCAATATTTCTAATAAATCACTCATCTATTTGGAGTACTATTTGCTTACATATCAACATACAACACATCCCTAACACCTCTATTCGTTGTAGCTGTATATATACTTTCACAGTCCAAAGACATTAATGTTAGGTTGATCGCTTACTCTAAATTGCCCGTAGGTGTGAATGTGTGCGTGAGTGTGCGTTGGCCATGAGATGGACTTGCGACTTGTCCATGGTATACTGATGAAACTGGGATTGGCTCCAGCCCTCCCATGACCCTACTATAGGGATATAGGGACCCTACTAGTTGGATAAAGCAAAAGATGATGAATGAATGGATGGATGGAACACTTTATTTTTAAATATTATAAATATTAACGGTATTAATACAGTAAGTAGTGGTTTTACCTACGTCGTAGTGTTTATTTAACCCTTTCCAAGCCCATTGCAAATACACAAAGCCTATAAGAGTAAGGCTTCTATACAATCAGATTACTTTTGCACATCAGCGTACATGTGCAGCACACAAGGTAGTGCATTCAGGGTAAACTTTTTTCCTTGCTTGCGCAAATAAAGCATATAGTGGGTTTAATAGTGGGTTTAATAGTGGGTTTAATTATGGGTTTAATAGTGGGTTTAATAGTGGGTTTAGTGGGGCGTGATTGGTTTGACTCCACCGAATGACTCCTTGATGTTGGTCCTTTTCATACACGTGGGCCATACATATGAATTATCTACTACAGGCCTCTCTGCCACTCTCAGGCTGCTCTCTCTGCATGGTGGGAGCAGCTAAGCTAAGAATACTCCAGCCTCAGAAAATAAAACACTGATAATAATCTCACTGATCACCACAAACTCCTTCTCTCACTTACAGGCTTAAAATCTCTTATTAACTGATCCGTGCTCAGCCCCAGAGGGACCAGAGAGGCTTATAGGCATTAATAGAGGACTTTGGCAAAATAAGCCTTAGACAAAACACCACGAAGAGCGCTGGGTATGCGGTTATAGATGACTAGCGGGGCAGCTGAGGTGGGGAGGGGGGGATAAATATAGCGGCGTGGCTTTTGTGGCGTTTTTGATCCCGTCCGTGGCTCTCAGGGGCTTTGGGTTCTCCTGATAATGCTACATAAACACAAAGAGCGCTGAGCCCCAAGGCCACTTGTCTCGGGCTCTGTTTTTGTAGAAAGGTGAGAATGGCCCTCCATGTTTATGATCTTTGAGACAGAGTCTGAGTTCGAGCTGGATGGAAGGATATGGGTGAGTGACAGTCAGCTTGAAAGCATGGCTGTGTCCCAATTCAATGCTAATCACTAATTGTAGCTGTTTCATGATTACATGGTAGGTCAGCATTGTACAGTCTGAATATATATACAGGTAAGTGTTATATATGGTAGGTTGTGTATTCAAAACTGAATGCGTGGGTGAGTGACAGCCAGGCATGGAAACAAAATCCTTGGGTGTCCCAAGTGAATAATAATCACTTATTGTAGCTGTTTTTTGGGAATGTTGGATATTCACAGCTATGACATCACTGTAACCCTAACCGCTAATACAAAACAATGCAGTAGGTTACTATTTTACATACTGCCATGTAGGGCCAGACATGAAATATGGTAGTCCTGGTACTCAGTGTAGCCTTTCACACCAGTCATCAAGCATAATGCACAGTGCTAATGTAAAGCAATGCACAATTCAAGGGTTCCAAAAGCTAACAGTACTGAATCTTCCAAGTGATAAACTTGATTTGGACCACTTGTAATATGATCTCATTATCAGCTTATTATGACCACCAGCTAATATCCAGAGTAACTGCCGTGTGCAGCACGGAGAGCAGCTGGACGGACTGGGAGACTTAATAAGGTCCTGGTAGGTTGTTACAGATGTTTGGAGCCATCCTAACTGCAGTGCCTCCCACAGCTGCTGGAGGGAGCATGGGGAAGAATCCATAGAGCCAACATCACCATCCAAGTGGTTCCACAGATGCTCACTTGGGTTAATGTCTGGAGAATTAGGGGTCCATGGTAGTACGTGGAAGTCTTGGTGAGCTCTTCCAACCAATGTGGGACATTTCTAGCTGAGTGATGTGTTGCATTGTCTTGCTGGAGGATCCCATCCACCCCAGAGAAGACAATCAGCATGTATGGCGTACGTAAGCAGCAAGGATGGATTCATACCTAAATTTGTTGAAGTGTCTACATCTACTTGCAGCCACCATCAATAATATCATAATAATGTGACTCACTGCCCACATACTTCTAAGCATCTTTTACATTGACAAAGATGTTAAGCAGATGTTAAGCATCCACTAGAGGGCAGCTCAGAGTCCTACTTTGTTGGACTACATGATTGCAAAGTATGGGCAGAAAGCTCTATCTGTATCCGTATCCATATTCATATTGAACATTGAGCATAAATGAGCTCACCACTCACCATGACACACCACTACATGCGTAATTGAAATTTGGACTTTTCAGCCATGCCTTACTTTAGTTACATGCATAGACAATGTTGATGAGAGCACCACTGCTCCCTACTTTAAGTATCAACTTCAAAATGTTAAGATTTCATTCTTGGTTTTGTTCCCATGAGTCTACATTTGCACATACATTTAGACCAGAATTTATCATGGTGTACCCAGACATTCTTATCAGGTCACAACTAGCCCCATAACACTTAACAGTTAAACAAACTCTCTTTCAAATTGTTATAGCTACTCTCAATCGCAGAGTGAAGAGTAAGACACAGGAAAGGTCATGGTTCTGCTACAAGTACTGCTCACCAGCAGAAAAGCACACACATACATACACATAACTTGTGGTGGAGACCTCCAGCTGCCACAGGGTTCACCCTGAACCCTCCCTCACACACAAAACACGCCTAACTCAACACATTCCTCAACAGAATAACACTCTAAACACATAGCACACACCTTTAACTAATGAATATCAACATAAACCTGGCGTGGCTGTCAGCATGGCCACACCTCATTAGCTACTAGTGCTAGCCAGGCCAGTAGTGGGTCACTACAATATAATATTAATATTGATGTCAATTATTATTCAATTAAAAATATTTAATTGTATTTCTGGCCTGGTGGCACGGTGGTGTAGTGGTTAGTACAGTGGTGTAGTGGTTAATACGGTGGTGTAGTGGTTAGTATGGTGGTGTAGTGGTTAGTATGGTGGTATAGTGGTTAGTATGATGGTGTAGAGGTTAGTATGGTGGTGTAGTGGTTAGTACGGTGGTGTAGTGGTTAGTATGGTGGTGTATTGGTTAGTATGGTAGTGTAGTGGTTAGTATGGTGGTGTATTGGTTAGTATGGTGGTGTATTGGTTAGTATGGTGGTGTAGTGGTTAGTATGGTGGTGTAGTGGTTAGTAAGGTGGTGTAGTGGTTAGTATAGTGGTGTAGTGGTTAGTATGATGGTGTAGTGGTTAGTATGGTGGTGTGGTGGTTAGTATGGTGGTTTAGTGGTTAGTATGGTGGTGTAGTGGTTAGTATGGTGGTGTAGTGGTTAGTACGGTGATATAGTGTTAGTATAGTGGTGTAGTGGTTAGTATGGTGGTGTAGTGGTTAGTATGGTGGTGTAGTCCAAACACATGCATGTTAGGTTGATCAGTCACTCTAAATTGTTCGTAGGTGTGAGTGAGTGAGTGTTGGCCACGCAATGGACTGGCGATCTGTCCATGGTGTACCCTGCCTTTGCCTGATGATGCTGGGACTGGCTCCAGCCCCCATGAAGATAATGGATGATTGGATGGTTGGTTTTCTGGGCTGCTTGGCTTTCCTTTTTCCTTCATTTTGTGTGACTATTATATGAAAGCAATAGAACAATGGATGTGATGATCTACGAGTGAATTACAGCAATGCTGTTGGTGATAACACGCTCCTTAGTGTGTTCTATGCTTGTGATCTCGTGTTTAAGTATATTCCTTTAGCGTTACTGTTTATCAGACCACTGGGACACAGCAATCACATAGTGGAATTTATAGTCAGTTGCTGATGCTGTAGCATATTTATGGTGAGAATCTGCTTCTCTCTCTCTTTCTCTCTCTCTCTCTCTTTCTCACTCTCTCTGTCTCTCTCTCTCTCTCTCTACTTTACATGATAAATCTGAGGCCTGATGACATTCCTTTACTAAATGGACACTTTCCCACTCTCTGTCCACATCTTTCATCTTCCTCACCCTATGGGACAGATGTATGGATGAATTGTGTGTGTGTGTGTGTGTCTGTGTGTGTGTTCTTTCTCTCTCTCCCCTTTGGCTTTTGAAATGGGGGTGGGCCGGTGTGTGTGGGGGGGTCATTGTGTCTGTGCTTAGAGTGTCACAGTCAATAAAAGTTCATTATGGCTGACAGTGGGGTTAGGGGGGAGTTAGAGGGGTCAGGGGGAGGCAGCACACACACACACACACACACAATCCCAAGTTTGTTCCCGCCATGTGTACACTGAGACACTTTTACACTCCCTCTCTCCGTTTCACACACACATGGACAAACACGGGCTAAACCCCTGACTATTCGTTCTGACCATGCATCCTGTGTAGGAAATGACTCATGAAATCACATAAAAATGACCATAATATGCAAAATGGCCAGAGGAACTACACACAGAGTAGCAGTGCTGCCGCCAGAATTTGACTTTAGGGGCCACCTAGCAAGCCTCACGTCCCAGAGATATCACTGTAGTGAGGATGACCACCGGCAGCCGGCCTACTTACTCAATTGTAGCTAAATTGTTAGAAAATGGCCCACCCCATTACCATAATCATAGCTGGCTAACTTGGCTTAGTATAACAACTGACAGCAAGCTAATGTTGGCTTCTTGGCTACATGACCGGTACAGCAGTTACGCTTTTACAGATGCCAAAATGTAACAGCTCCACCATCATTTACAGTGGAACACAATATTTTAACTAGAGACCAGGGAATCAGAAGCCAACTGTACTACCCCCATGTACTCTAGTGAGTAAGGTTAGAGCTGAAGCTGGACTGGAGATCAGAAGGTTGCTGGTTTGATGCACTGAACCGACCAGACACCTGAAGTACCGCTTGAGCAAGAACCCCCAACTGCTCTTCGAGCACTGTGAACACTGCCTCCTAATGTGTGTGTGTGTATGTGGGTGTTTCACTGCACGGAGGGGTTAAAACTAAAATGGCAAATATTTCTAAACCAGTGGAGCAAGCTAATGCTGTTTTCATGACCAATGGCAGCAGTATAAGTCGTTGGTAGAGTTTAGTAGGTTGTAGTAGGTTACACAGCTGCCCTCCATGCTGTAGACTAGGGTTCAATTCCCCACCCGGGCAACCACCTTACACTATACCAATAAGAGTCTTTGGGTAAGACTCTTAACTCTATCTTTACTGTAACACTACCTTTACCTACCTGTATACAGGTAAACTGTAACACTACCTTCACCTACCTGTGTACAGGTAAACTGTAACACTACTTTCATCTACCTGTGTACAGAAAAACTGTAACACTACTTTCACCTACCTGTGTACAGATAAACTGTAACACTACTTTCATCTGCCTGTAGACAGGTAAACTGTAACACTACCTTCACCTACCTGTGTACAGATATACTGTAACACTACCTTCACCTACCTGTGTACAGATAAACTGTAACACTACTTTCACCTACCTGTGTACAGGTAAACTGTAACACTACTTTAATCTACCTGTATACAGGTAAACTGTAACACAATCTTCATCTACTTGTGTACCGATAAACTGTAACACTACCTTCACCTACCTGTGTACAGGTAAACTGTAGCACTACCTTCACCTACCTGTGTACAGGTAAACTGTAACAGTACCTTCACCTACCTGTGTACAGGTAATCTGTGATGTTGCCATGATGACACACCCACGGAAGCAGAGCTTTGTCTGTTTCTTTTTTAATTACTTAAAGCAGCTTCACTTCGTGGAGTGTAGATCACTTAAACACCACTGTTGTAAATACAAACGATACTCTGAGTTTACTGTAGAAAATGACACAAGCATGCAGGAACCTATTCTTTTAACAGGCTTAGAAGTGAGAGCCCCCCGCCCACTTAACATGCTCATCTGAAGTGCTGCAGTTAACTCTCTAATGCATGATGTTGCCTTCAGGTAACAAAGTCATTTTCTTCATTTAGCATTGACGTCATTCATACAATGATAATAACATGGTTAAGAGAGAGAGATGTAAGAGAATGTTTGTACTGGGACACACCTTGTGGGTATTGTAAACCTCTTGTTGACATGGTGGAGCTTGTGGATGGAGGACATCTGCAGCAGACAGTTTTAAAAGGCAAAAAAATCAAGATTTTAGATTTAGATTTTTTTCATTAATCCAAAAATAAATTACACCTGTTGAAATGTGAAACTCACCATAACATTCAGTATTATATATTTTTATGCCTGTATGTATATATGTATGTATATGTATTTAACATTCATAGAGTATAGCAAGTGAAAACTTTAGTCAGTTCTAGTAACTATGTTTCATTGATGTTTTCAGTTTTTAGAAAACATGCCAACTTAACAGTTTGTTAAGAAACCAATTGAAATAATTCTGGTTCCATTGACTTACCTTGTAAGTAAAAAAGTTTTTGGCCTCTCCTGTCCTCTATTTCATTGGACAGTGATGATATATAATGTAAATGTTTATTAATACATACATTTTAGTAAGTTCTAGTAAGTATATGTCATTGCCGTGGCCAGTTTTATTCATATTTTGGTTTAGACAAAATACCAACTTAACAATTATTTCTTCATGGTCCTAAGAAAAACACATATCTACATGTTTGTTCATTTTAATTTTTAAACGTCATTTGGGCACGACAGCTGCTGTTTACATTGTGTAAAAAATTCAGGATGAATGGACCAATAGAAGCACTTCAAATTGGTTTAGAAAAAAATCTGGTCCCATTGACTTACATCGTAAGTAAAGACAGTTTTTGGCCTCTCCTGTAAAGTTATTTTGGAGATACTTGTATTTCATTGGACAACAACGATATATAATGTAAATGTATATACATACAAACATTTTAGTGAATTCTAGTAAGTGTATTTCCTTGCCGTGGCCAGTTTTGTTCATATTTTGGTGTAGATAAAATGCCAACTTAACAATTATTTCTTCATGGTCCTAAGAAAAACATGAGTCTCCATTTTCATTTTAATTTTTAAATGTCATTTGGGAACGACAGCTGCTGTTTACATTGTGTAAAAAATTCATGATGAATGGACCAATAGAAAGGCTTCAAATTGGCTTAGAAATAATTTTGGTTCCGTTGACTTACATTGTAAGTAAAGACAGTTTTTGGCCTCTCCTGTAAAGTTATTTTAGAGATACTTGTATTTCATTGGACAACAACGACATATAATGTAAATGTATAAACATACAAACATTTTAGTGAATTCTAGTAAGTCTATTTCATTGCTGTGGCCATTTTTTTTCATATTTTGGTGTAGACAAAATGCCAACTTAACAATTATTTCTTCATGGTCCTAAGAAAAACACGTCTCCATTTTTATTCATTTTAATTTTTAAATGTCATTTGGGCACGACAGCTGCTGTTTACATTGTGTACAAAATTCAGGATAAATGGACCAATAGAAGGGCTTCAAATTGGTTTAGAAAAAAATCTGGTTCCATTGACTTACATTAAATGTGAAGACCTCTTTTGGCCTCTCCTGTAAAGTTATTTTGGAGACACTTGATTTTCATTGGACAGCAATGATTTGATTGTAGTATTGTATTAAATGTTACTGTATTAAATGTTAAAGGATGCTCGCCTTGTATAGTTGCTCAGTTTCCTTCTAAATGTTGAATATTTAAAAATATATATCTGTTTTTTTAAATACTGTATCTTTTTATTACATTGATTCACAGTGTTGCCTCAAGCCAACATATCCAGAAAGTATGTTGCCAATTTAGGTATCAGAACAGTGTCATCCCATCTCTAATTAGACCTGACTCTTTAATTCTAATCCTTCTGAAATTGATGCACTTGACTTGCCACCCTTTGATGCATTTTTATACCCTGATGCTTTGGTTGAGACCGCTGGACCCTCCATATGAGGTCCATTTTCTGGAAAAGGACCAAGCAAAGGTCGAGGGCATGATTGGCTGTGTTTGTGTAAAACTAGCTGAGGTTATGACAACCCCCTACATACATGAAACACGGCGAGTTCAACCGAGCTGCCCAATGCTCAGAGCTCGATTGCCCTGGCCCTTAATGTGACCTCCATCAGGTAGCATTTGTGTCTGCGGGAAGCGTGTAATTGCAGGGTTGCAGCTGATTATCCGCGCAGCCGAGTGGCCTTAGTGAGGCAGAAAACGAGCTGTGATTTAATTAGTGGCGCGCTCTCGTGCACTGAGCACTGCCACGCTCTATTAAACAGCTTTACTTTATCCAACCTGCTGTACTGCTCTGTCACTCACCCACAGTCATAACATCCTCCTGACCCCACTCTTACCCACCACTGCACTCCAGCAACCCCACCCAGAGGGACACGTTGTAAGGCAGAGCCACAGAAAGACAGGAAATCATGTTTGTGACCTCGTATTGGCCCCCCGCATTATGTGTCCTTGAGTTTGTGACATCAGAAAGGTCCTCCTAATCCTTTGCATCTGTACATATGAGACAATTCTAAAGTTTTCCAGTAATATAAAAACCAGTTTGGGTTAAATATGTATTTAATTTCTTTCAATTTTAAGGTACGGTCTCTATTTATGTGCAGAGTTGAAGAGTTTAACGGCAGTCGCTAATAGGGCGAGTGATTTGAACACTTATTAGGTATTTGCAGTACAGAGTCGCTGGCCACTTTATCAGAAACGCCCATCTTGTAGCTCCACATTCTTAGATTACATTTAAAGACCGTAGCCCATCTGCTGCCATGCCCAATTTGTTTTAGCCGTCTTGTAGCCCTTCATCAATGGTCAGTCTCTGACCACAGAACTGCACTTGGCTGGGTATTTTCGGGTAGCAGACCATTCTCGACCTCTGTTTTTAATAACATAGATGATGAGGGTATGTTCGGTCAGAAGCTGGTCAATTTTGCCCGTCCAGAAAAATATGATATGCAGTAAAGGCATACTTCTCCAACAGTATCTATTTCCCCATTCGGGCAGAAGCTCCCTGCAGCCCATCAAACGCTGGTGTAGGTTTGGACGGAGCGTTCCTCTTAAAGAGCAGTCTGGCTGCATGGCTGTTCTCCATAAAGGCCAGCTCCAGTCTCTGGACCGCAGTGATCCGGAGCACTCCGGCATGCTCTTGGCCTCCACCGCAGCTCCATGTGCCAGAGGAGTGTTTCCCTCATCTTGAAGAGCAGCCCGGCGCTCCCTGCGGCCTCCTTCGCCATAACGGTGTTTAAATGAGCTGTTTACCATGGCAGCGCGTAACAGGAACGCTGGCTTTCTGAATGAGGCAGGCCTGCTGTTTGGATTGGGGAAAATCCACGAAAAGGCATCTGGTGGATTCCTGATAAGGCAGGTCAGTTGGCACCAGGTATCTCTGGAATGGTACGCTTCAATGTCTCGTCGGCCTGCCATCACTGGGGTGTTCCACCCCTTACTTAGGCCAAAGCCTTGTGCAGTTGTCCTAGAGTACTCTGGTCTCAGCACTGGACGCCACGAGTCCTGCAAGGAAATGTATACGTTGCAATTGGATAGACTGGATATCCCATTGCATGTCTGACAGAAGAAAGTCTCTGGATGAACGCCCAGAGAGTCTGTCCCTCAAACCAGCCACGCCAACAGTCAATGTTAGCTTTGTTTTTGTGGCTGTAATCTGAAAAAAAAAACAAAAAAAACCCCAAAAAAACAGGCATTCTTCCAAAAGTAGGCCTGATTCCACAGCAATGGCTATTACAACACAGGCTATGTTATATCATCTACAATCCAAAGCTAGGAGAATCCATAGTTTCAGCCTCAGACTGGACTGGACCAGGTCGATTGACTAATTTACTGATCTATTGACTTTGTCAGTTGCATTCTAATTGGCTATGCGTCCATGTAGGTACTCCTGAGCATCAGTTTTCTTCAATTCAAAGGTTTGAGGCTGGTTATTTTGTATGCCAGTCAGGCTTCTTTTCCTGCCAAAGTAGGCGGTTCTTCACCACGTTAAGTTTTAAGCACTGGACTCTCTGACAATAGGTTTTTGAGACTATAAATTAGTACCCCTGCCCACTGCTACTTAGAAAAGAAGTGTTGATGAACCTGTCAATGGTCAACCCACAAATATGTTCTATGAACAGCTGAAACACTGTGTTGGAATTGAGGGTTTTACACTAGTTAGTTCTGATATGGGGTTCCACAATGGTCTATTTTGGGGCCTACATAAGCAAACTATTTATTTTTATTGTTACCTTGCTATTGTTCCTTAGCAGCTCCACATCGACTCTCAGTTTATTACACAATTAAGTATACAGTGATTTCAAATTTCTCCTCCTGCATTCATTATGAACACACTCTGTTTAAATGCTCCTTCAAGATCTTTAAGGTCAGCGTCTTAGTTTTGGCTTCATCTGAAAGCAGGTTGTGCCTTTGCTGTAGCTGTGCCTGGACTTTGGAACAGTCTACGAACTGACATCGGACAGGTATTCACAGTAACTGTATTAAAATCAATGCTCAAAACCCGTTTCTAGAACAAAAGTATACTTGGCCTTCTAGCACAGCTAGAATGTCAACACGCTGACCCGCCTCGTCCAGCTCGAATGCCAGCATGGCCTTCTGATACATGTTGAGATCAATGCGCCCAACAGGGCCTCTGAATGTAGGCTGAGGAACGGCAGCCAACCCAACCAATTAGTGCTGGGTGTGAATACAAGTAGTTCCATTCTCAGGGTTATGCTCTCTGCCTCTCAAGCCCCTGCCATATCAACACCGCCTAACATAATTCATGGGCCTGCTCACGACGAAGGCAGAGATGAAGTTCCCAGCACCTTTAACTGCACGGTCATATTTCACCGCAACCCAGGAGTCTCTGGAGAAGCTTTTAAACGCTTTCTATTGCCTCGCCGCCCCTAAAACCCACCCGTTCTCTCTCCCCTCTCGCCCCTTCTCTTCGCTCCCTCTCTGCGGTGGGTAACAGGTAATTGGTTGAGATTTTTTTCCATCACCCTTAGAGACGGCCCGAGCCAGGCTCTAATAGGGCCCCTAAAGACACTAGCGAGCATTCAAAAACAAATGTACCAGCCTCCCCCACCCCCCAAAAGGAAGAGCAAAATTACTCCCCCATTTCTAGATAAAAGGCTTCTTCGGGAACAATCGGGAGCCTTGATAGATGAGGTTCGGGTTCAAATGTGGCTAGTTAGGAACCCTAATGAAGGAGAAAGGGCCCTTTCCCTGCGGGCCCAGGCAAGGTCCCTAACAAGGGCTTAGAATAAAGGGCATATTCTTGGAATGGAAAGCCCCACCGGACCTCTTCTACTCAACTGTGGTCAAGCGTTGCTGGCTTCACCGTTAATTGACTTCAATTTCAGCTGGCAGGGATAATAAAGTATCAATTTGAGGCACTAATTGAGATTTATTTGCGTGAAATCGCCTCGTTTTTATGCTTGTCCCGAGGCTCGAGTTGAGTCGCCGTCTCCTTTGCTTTCTTTGGAGGTTTCGCAGTTACGATGTTTATGTTTCTCTCGCTTCCAAGCAATGGCATGCGGGGCGGGAAGCCACGCCAACCAAGAAGTGGGCTTGCACTGCCTATATGCGTCGGACTTCCAGACGAAGGGAACGAGTCACCGAAGGTTGGGCTTTCTCTGGAGGACCACTTTATAGGGGTCCCGCTCACCAAAGCATGCAATTCCGCTGTTGATTTTAGCCGGAGCTACAACTGGCACGCTCAGCGATGCCGTTCAGAGCGCGCTCTGTCAGCTCCGTCTCCGGAGGGCTGTGAATGCCTCATAAAAAGCGCATGGTAATGACCACAGGCCAGGCTGGCTGTGCCCTTCCAGTACATGCAGTCACATAATACCATTTACTGCAATGCACGGCCACTTACGCTGTTTATTATAATACACACAGGAGCAGGAACACTTGTCAGGTACTTTTCACTCTAGTGAATGTGCATTGTTGAACCAACTAAATGCACAGCTAATTGGACTCCGTACAATGTAGGAGAAAGAAAATGCTTGGCCATTACTTTTCAGTACCTTCTGAATGACATTGGGAATAGGTCTAAATGTCATGGGTGATAAATCTGGCTGTTTCACATAAAAACAGTTCGGAGAAACATCTAAATTACACAGTTTTCCCTTTACAAACTGAATTTAAATGAGCAAAAGTATGGACCAAGTTCACCCTTGAAGATGGTTGCTACCAGTTTTATAGACAACAGTATGCTATACATTACCGTGAACCACATAAGCAAGATTATTCAAGGCTAGTCAACTACTCTGCAAGCTTTAAAGCAAGTGTGAAAGGATTTTTGTATGTTGTGGGTTTACAGCAACAGCTTCCAAATGCAAACGCCACACCTGGAATCAACTCAGCCTTTTACCTGCTTAACTGATGATGGGATAATAAGGGAAAAGCCCATGACATAGCTTTTGAAATAATTGTCCAATTACTTTTGCCCCATTGAAAAAAAAAACACTCTTCCTCCAAATTAGGATGTGAATACCCCTAAATTAAAGCTGAGAGTCTGCACTCTAAGCCCACATTAATTATATAACAGTATCTAGTAAACAGTTAAAAAGCCAAACCTTGTGTCATTGTCCAATTATTTCTGGGCATATATATATATATATATATATATATATATATATATATATATATATATATATATATATATATATATATATATATACCAATTGGCCATAACATTAAATCAACTCCCTTACATCTACACAGACCTCCACTTACTATTTAGGAGCACTTGTTGTTTGGCTATCACAGACTGTAGTCCATCTGATTCGCTACATGCATTGTTTATTCCCTTTCATCCTGTTCTTCAATGATCAGGACCACCACAGGACCACCACAGAGCAGGTATGAGTGGTGGATCATTCTCAGCACTGCAGTGACAGTAACTGGTGTGGTAGTGTGTGGTGTGCTGGTATGAGTGGATCAGACAGTTTTTAGACTGTCTGCTGGACTGCATCCAGCCAACAGTGTTCTGTGGGCAGCGTCCTGTTACCACTCATGAGGAACTAAAGGATGACCAACACTGTACACTGTGCAGCAAGAGATGAGCTATCGTTAAAAAGCCAAACCTTGTGTCATTGTCCAATTATTTCTGTCCAATTATTGTCCAATTATATATATATATATATATATTTATATATATATATATATATATATATATATATATTTATATATATATAAAAATTCCAGCCACACTGCTGTGTCTGTTCCACTCTTAGCAGCACAACAGTCTGTAAGTGTACAACCACAAAAGGCACCTGTATTGTAAACAGAGCAGATACAAGGAGGTGTTTTTTTGTTATGGCTGATGTGTATTGCGGGACTATTTCTTTAGAAGCAGCATAATGATTATGAGGGAGGAAAATTAATGTGATCATCAAATGCTTAGACTTCTAGAGCCAACCCAGTGATTAAAGAACAGCTTAGAGGTTTAAAATCTGGTTAAAAACCAATCCCCTGCAGCCAGGCCCAGTGGCATTGTTCCCAGGAGACATTGTTTATTGATTTGAACATGGAATTCTGGTGCACTCAGAGACTTCAATTCAGGGCTAATTGCTGTGGAATTGTTTAGTTCAGCAACCACACCAATACAATGTCCACATATTTGTTTAACCGCTGTGGTTTAGCATGCCAAGTTCAAAAGGTCAGCGTGTATGAAGTCTTTGTTTTCATCTATTTATAAATAGAGGCCATTCTAGAAACCTTACCCGTCACTTGCCCATACAGGTCCATGAGGGTGGGTGGTGCATGGACCCCTATAACTGGCACTTACTATATGGATTTTATATGGATCTATATGGAT
The DNA here is from genome assembly GCA_021613375.1 of Megaleporinus macrocephalus. Lineage (NCBI taxonomy): Eukaryota > Metazoa > Chordata > Actinopteri > Characiformes > Anostomidae > Megaleporinus > Megaleporinus macrocephalus. The sequence continues at coordinate 9,041,550 of CM038718.1, forward strand.
TCTTTGTGTGTGACCTCCACGGAGTCAGATCCTCATTTACTGCCAGCTTGAGTCATTTGATCAGTATTGCAGCACTGCATATGTGACTTAAGCCACATTGTACCAGCTGGTATCAGTCCATTGGTTTCAGAGCATTATCCGCCCAATACCTGATACTAGTATCAGTTTCGGTGCATCCTTAGTAGCTATAAATGATATATTTCACCTGTTTTTCACTTACCATTCAAAACTAAGAGGTCTCGAAGTTGAATGTTCATTCAACAGTCAAATGTTCACCACCAGTCACTCACCAGATTTGTCAAAAAACTGATTCCAGTGATGGTCTTTGTTGATATAAGCACCCCGCTGTATAGATCAAGCCAAAATAATTACAGTAAAATCCTCTAAACTCTGTTTTAATCCAAAACTGTATACGCCTCACTGCTCATTTAATCTCATTCAGCTACTTTAAGGGAAATTCCAGTTCTGTTGCGGAGGAACGCAACATCTGATTGCTCCACAGACATGTGACTGGTCTTCAGTGCATACGATGAAAAAGCAATAAAAAAAAAGTATAATTACACGTTGATGAACGAGGCAGAGCGGTACACCTACCATCAAGCAGATCGCTAACATACGCATGCCTGGAAACATTCCGCGTTCCCCATAACCACCACAGTGCCTGCTTTACAACACTGTTTCAAAGCTTGGGCCTGTGAAACACTCAGCACAGTCTCTCTGAATAAAGACGTCTATGATAGATTTATGGCTCGTCTCTGCCCAAGTGGGCAGGCAGGAAAGAAGCGGATCTCTCCAACCCGGCTCGCATCATAACCCAGAGACGGCAGCCAAGCCTGGGCTGGCACATCCGCCACAGCAGCTTAAGAATGTCGGAGTGAAGAACTGTCATGTGAAGGTCTTCGGGGTGCCAAACGCTGGTGAAGGGTCGCTGCTTAGTTCTAGCGTGGTATCCTCACTTCCTACAGTTAATGCAGCCTTCAGGATCAACTGTGAGTGAGACGTATTAACACATTTTTTTGTGCCAGTGTGCTTAAACTACCACAACTCGCTTCAACATAACATTAAAAAAGCTAACTCATTTAGCTTTTCGTTCCTTCCCCTCAAAAATGTTGATGGATACCAACATCAGCATGACAGCATTCCATCAACTTCCCAACAAATCACACGAACACGCAGACCACCAGCTTATTATATGCAATTTTAAAGTCTGCTTGAGTTGTTACAGCCTAAAATCCTGAATAACTTGATTAAGATTAAATGAAATTAAATAAAAATAAATAAAACAATAATTTTATGTGGATTTGTGCTGTGGAAGTCTGCACAGGTTCACTTGCTTCCCGACAGCCAGGAACAACACAATGTTTAATCATTCACATCAATGCAAACACATGGCTAATTTATGTTCCCATCTGAGCGTCTGTTTGGACTGAGGAGTGAATGGTATGTTGTGGACCAAAAAATATCAGCATGATTTGTGTATATGTATACAAACGTATATAAAGTTATTCGTAGTGGATGTAAAAATGGTTTATGGTAGACACTCACTTGGACGTAGCAACCAACATATGTGTAATGTTGAAAGTAAAAATATTGATTTAGAGACTATTTTGCCTACAGTTACCTCCCTGTATGTCATAAATGGTTTATATATATATATATATATATATATATATATATATATATATATATATATATATATATATATATATATATATATATATATATGCTTTTGGACAAAAGGTTATGTCAAACTATCAAATAGTCTGTCCGGTATGTGTAACTTTTACATGACATGTTTTTAGAGACATTAAGCACCTCAGATGTCTGGTTACTGGAAGTTTCTCTATTATGCATTTTTCTATATTCACTTCAAATATATATATATATGAATCTCTATTTGAACAAAATGTACTTCAATTCACCAAAACCCATTAAAACATCTACTCAAAAATGTAAGCAGTATGCAACTGTAAAAACAAATTAGACTTTCCATTTGAGCACAAACTTGCCTACAGCTGCATCCAGGTGTGCTACATGCCTTTGGGCTGCTGCTGTTGCCTCATGAATGATCTTCCTTTTCTATCCTCCATTCTCTACATCATCTGTATGATTCTCTAACAGAGTACCCGTCCACCTATATAAATAATTAGAAACAGAGCACATTAACTAACTTGAAAACCTGATAACAGCTTATAATCTATCTGTATGTTTGCATTACAGCAGTGGGTTGCTAAGGCATTGCTGAGGTGTTGCCAGACCAGTGCTGTGGCATCCCAGGTGGTTGCTAAGGCGTTGCAAAGACATAGCTACGCCAGTGCTATGGTACTCCAGGTAGTTGCTCAGGTGTTGCTATCATGCTTGTGTGATGGTGAGAAAAGAAGAGTGTTAAAAAAATAGGCTACAGATTGTACAGTACAGTATAGTACAGTACAGAATAGTGTAGTGCAGTACAGTACAGTATAGTACAGCATAGTTTAACACAGTATAGCATAGTATAGTTTAGTATAATACAGTATAGAATAGTGTGGTACAGTACAGTATAGAATAATACAGTACAGTTTTGTTCTGCCAAAAAGACTCCAGGAGTAGAGGAATGTAAAACAAGGTTTAATCTTCAATAGGGTGTACAATTAGAAGGTTAGTTATTGTAGAACATGAAGAAACAGTCTTTGGCATAAGTCCTAGGTCCAGGTTTTTAGCATGCAGATCCTGCTGGATATGGACAGCAGGGGTGAAGCTGGTGGTGGTGGGGAGGAGGGGGCATGAGTTGCATGGAGCATGAGTTGAAATTTTTAAAGACAGGTGGCAGCCTGCGATTGACTGGAGTAATGGATGAGAGAGTGACATAGCATTGGAGTCTAAAGCTTTCATTTCAGAATAGTATAGTACAGTGCAGTATAGTACAATACAGTACTGTGTTGTTCAGAATAGTATAGTATAGCACAGTATAGTATAGAATGGTATAGTACAGTAAAATACAGTATAGTACACTCAAGTACAGTATAGTATGGTATAGTGTACTGACTGTGGTGGATTATCAGGTAGAGATATAAGCATTATATAAATGGAATAACTCATAATCAGGATTACACAATTCAATTAATTTTTTGGTTAAAAATATAAACTAGTTGGGTATAGACTCTACAGTCCTGCAAAGATTCATGGTTTGAGCTTGAAAGCTATAAGAGTCATATCTATAATAGTCAAATTCTTGATCATAGAATACTAAGAAGCCAACTAAACAATTTTAGAAAGAGAGAGATAGAGGAATATCTTAAGTAGGACCAGGATTTACCAAGGTGAAGTAGCAACTGGCTGAACTTCTGACTTTTCAAGGACTTTGAACAGAATCTTAAGCTCCCATTATATCAGGACTTTGCATATATCGAGATTTGGAACTCATTGGAATTTCATGCACTCTCCATTGTGATCAGGCACAGAAGATACCCTCTTTCACTTAGCACTCTATTAAAGAGCAGATTAAGATTTACACTAAAATGAGATTAGCTGTGGTTGCATGTCTGCTGAAACGAACCGGGGGCCACGGCGATCGCGATAAGAAGACGGAACACGAGACGCTTTCGCTACTCATCATCTGCTGGTGTTAGCCATCATCAGACTGGCAGTTAGTCCTGCATTGCCTTTCTCCCCCAAACGAGTTCAATTATCGCAGTCTGAGCGGGGGGTCTGATCAAATCGGCTCTGACATCTATTAAGTCCAGAGTTTTATGGAGCAAGAGGGTTGGCGGGGTGGGGAGGAGGGGTGATTCCCATTGGAGCGATTAAGCTAGCCATTCCCACCAGAGTCTCGGAAACAGAAAGAGGACCGGCTCCAGAAGTTAGGGGGTGACGTGTTGACGCCCCTTTCACTCTTTTTTCTCTCAGCGGTCAATTAAAGCGGATAAACAGAAACTGAACGGATTCCTAATCGAATGGAGCTGCGGTCCTGGTTGGACAAAGGAGGTCAAAGGGTTTTGGTGTGTGTGTGTTTGCTGTGGAGCCACAGTAGCTGCATTTAGAAGCCTCCAAAGCCAAGACACGGTGACACCCTCTTCTATTGGGCTGAGGTGAAGACCTACCAGCGCTGAATAGGCCAAAACCAGCTCCTTCTTTTAACAGCGTGTGAAAAAAACACAACTTTTATCACCCTCACTGTGAAGCAACGGCGCATTGAGGTTTGGATACATTTACGAGGCGGATGCAGCCTGTTTTGTCACCGCCGCGCTCACCATCACGAGGGCGGATGGAGATATTGACGTCTGTGCGAGTTGCTGATTAATTAGGCATTTCTCAGCCTCTGGTGAGGAAAAGCAGGGAAGAGTGAAAGATCAATGCTGAATCGCCTCCGAGGGGAAAACAAATGTGGGCCAAATTAGCGTTAGTGAATAAGAGACAGATTCTCTTGGCTTTGGATTTGCCTATTTACAGCAGGCCTCTGGAAACCCCCCCACACGCCCCCCATTGATCGGTTGACATCACTTTCCCAGATAAGAAAACATGAGGTCATAACTTGCACAGCTTCTAGCAACCATGCTCGTTTTTCACAACTGTTTCGGTTGGCGCCGGAGCATTTGCACGTTATGCATGAAGTTTAACACGTCATGTCGTTCAGCAGCGTACCTGCTAACACTCAAGTAGTGCAATCACTGTGAACATATTTGATATAAGAGTAATATGTTCCATCGGTGGTGTTGGTGGTGGTAGGGGTGGGGGGTTATTTAAGTGTTGCCCACTTTGAAGAGCTGTTGGTCTATAATTCTTATGATAATTAGTCAGTGATTGATCCCTAGGAGTTTAAAAACTGTTCTCGCTGTATAGATGCAATCACTATGTCCTAGAAGGTTGTAAAGAAAGAAAGAAGAAATAAGGATCACCCTGCCTTTTTTGGAGAAGACCAAATAGACCAGTTATTTTATAAGCAATTAACATGGGAAGCATCTCACATGTTTAAAAAATTAAGGAAAACTGATTTTCCCATGTGCTGTATTTTTTTCTGGCTAGGCCATTATTTATTAAACATATTTCCGCCAATATATTAAATTCAGCAAATAAACGTATTTTTATAATAAAATATGCACTTACTATTAACTTACTATCACTTAGATAACCAACTAAACATCAAAGCATTAAACTTTACTATATATCAATTTGACATTAAACTTGACTATAAAGATAAATGCAGATCCCAGGTGGATGTGGCCAGGCCATTGCTTTGGTATCCCAGGTGGTTGTTAAGGTGTTCCTAGCATGCTTGTGTAATCCATGTGTCTCCAGGTCCATGTGTCTCTGTTGCCTGTGCAAACATACCTCCAGTCTGCTCCTTACAGAGCTGGCCTGCCTGTGGACGGACCCTCAGACGCCATTAATCCGCTCCGTTAGCAGCCGTTTAGCATCTCGCTGTGGCCCAGGAAGTTGGAACCTCCTTGAGTCTTTCTGTCCAGAAGGCCAGGCCATTGCTTTTGTATCCCAGGTGGGTGTTAATGTGTTACTAGCATGCTTGTGGGATGGTGACAAAAGAGGAGGTTTTAGATTGTACAATACTGTGCAGTATAGTACAGTACAGTATATTACAGTATGGTATAGTTCAGTACAGTATAGTACACTACAGTATAATTTAGAACAGTACAGTGTAGTACACGGTAGAATAGTACAGCACAGTGGAGTACATTACAATATAGTACATTATTGTACAGTATAGTATAGTACAGTAAATTACAATGTTGTATAGTTTAATACAATGTAGTACAAAATAGTATAGTATAATCTAGTACAGTATTGTATAGTACAGCACAGTATGTTATACTATAGTTCAGTACAGTACACTACAGTATAATATACTACAGTACATTATAGGGCATATAGTATAGTATAGTACAGTATAGTATAATTTAGAACAGTACAGTATAGTACACTGTAGTATAGTACAGCACAGTGCAGTACATTACAATATAGTACAGCATTGTATAGTATAGTACAGTAAATTACAACATTGTTTAGTCCAGTATATTACAATATAGTATAGTACAGTACAATCTAGTACAGTATTGTGTAGTACAGCACAGTACAATATAGTATAGTATAGTACAGTCCAGCACACTACAGTATAATATACTAAAATACAGTATAGGACATATAGTATAGTACAATACAGTATAGTACAGTACAATCTAGTACAGTATTGTATAGTACAGCACAGTACAATATAGTATATTTCAGAACAGTACAGTACACTTCAGTATAATATACCACAGTACAGTATAGAACATTTAGTATAGTATAGTACAGTGCAGTATAGTACAGTATAGTATACTGTAGTACAATATAGTACAGTAAAGTGTACTGTACTGTTGCAATGCCACTGCATGCTAGTAACATAAACGTGTTCTGTACTGTCTATAGCAAGTTCTGTAATTGTATGTGCCGTAACATAAAACAAATTATCTCTTAAGAAGAACTTCAACTGGTGTAAAGACTGAACCAGTACATCAACCAATACTTCTCTTCCTCTATGCTTTTGTTTGTATGTGGTTGTTGCTATGTCTAAATGGTCTGGAACACTTGTTATGTTCTTATTTGTATATGACAATAACAATATGATCAAAAACATACATCTGATCTATTAATCCCAGCAGGCCATGGTGCTGAGCCTGGTTATGCAAGCTCAGCAACAATGAAGAGAAGCAGGCGATGGAGTGGTTCCCAACACAGCGCTGTCAAACAATATTCTTGTCCTTTTAATGTTTCTTGACTTTTTATAGAAAACCCAAGTTTATTGCTTCTTTACGTGATTCCATTTTATTGCTATTGAGAAAAGGCTGCTCTCAGTCGGAGATCTCGGGGATGGGAGACGTCGTGATGGGAATGAGGTGAACCGCTTGAGTGAGAATCACGAGCGCCGCTGGGCCTGCACAAGCCGCGTGTGTTACATACCCCTGCTTGCGTTGGAATCATGCACGCATACCTCTGAGCCAGGCACAGGTGCTGCTTGCCAGAACCCCAGCGCCTGTAACCCGACCACTCAGCAAGCGCTGGCTTTCTAATCTTGAACTCTGTGAAGGCATCGGGTAAGTTTTGGGGTTTCAACAGGCGCATGAGTCCACTTCTGGCCCAGGTCCATGTGTCTCTGTTGCCTGTACAAACATACCTCCAGTCTGCTCTTTACAGCGCTGGCCTGCCTGTGGATGGACCCTCAGACACCATTAACCCGCTCTGTTAGCAGCCGTTTAGCATCTCGCTGTGGCCCAGGGAGTTGGCACCTCCTTGAGTCTTTCCATCCAGAAAATGGTGAGAGAAGAGGGAGAGAGATGATGCCAAGATGCCTGTAACAGATACTGAAGAACATATTAGAATAAAACACACTTAATGAGCTACAAATTAAAAAAAGCTACAAGATTTCACTGCATGTTGAACCAGCTACAAGATTTCACTGCACACTCAATTTGGTATCAAGACTTTGTTACAGACTTAATCTTAAAGATTGCACTACACTCTATGCTAACTATAAGATTTCACTACACTCTAAATATAAGATTTTACTACACTTTATTAACTATAAGATTTCACTACACTGTATACTATATTAAAGATTTCACTACACTCTACTAAATATAAGATTTCACTAACCTCTATACCAGCAAATGTCACTACACTCTATACTAACTCTAAGATTTTACTACAATGTATACTATCTCTAAGATTTCACTCCACTCTATGCTATCTATAAGATTTCACTACACTCTATACCAGCAGATTTCACTACACTCTATACTAACTCTAAAATTTCACTACACTGTATATTATCTATAAAATTTCACTACACTGTATACTATCTATAAGATTTCACTCCACTGTATACTATCTGTAAGATTTCACTACACTCTATACCAGCAGATTTCACTCCACTCTATACTAACTCTAATATTTCACTCCACTCTATACTATCTATAAAATGTCACTACACTGTACACTATCTATAAGATTTCACTACACTCTATACCAGCAGATTTCACTACACTCTATACTAAATATAAGATTTCACTACACTCTATATCAGCAAATTTTACTCCACTCTATACTATCTGTAAAATTTCACTACACTGTATATTATCTGTAAAATGTCACTACACTGTATACTATATATACAATTTCACTACACTGTATACTATCTTTAAGATTTCGCTACACCCTATACTATCTTTTATAAAATTTCACTACACTGTATACTATCTATAAGATTTCACTATACTCTATACTACATATAAAATTTCACTACACTGTATACTATCTATAAAATTTCACTACACTGTATACTATCTATAAAATGTCACTACACTGTACACTATCTATAAAATTTCACTACACTCTATACCAGCAGATTTCACTACACTCTATACTAAATATAAGATTTTACTACACTCTATATCAGCAAATTTTACTCCACTCTATACTATCTGTAAAATTTCACTACACTGTATATTATCTATAAAATGTCACTACACTGTATACTATATATACAATTTCACTACACTGTATACTATCTTTAAGATTTCGCTACACCCTATACTATCTATAAAATTTCACTACACTGTATACTATCTATAAGATTTCACTATACGCTATACTACATATAAAATTTCACTACACTGTATACTATCTATAAAATTTCACTACACTGTATACTATCTATAAGATTTCACTATACTGTATACTACATATAAAATTTCACTACACTGTATACTATCCATAAAATTTCACTACACTGTATACTATCTATAAATTTCACTACACTGTATACTATCTATAAAATATCACTACACTGTATACTATCTATAAGATTTCACTATACTGTATACTACATATAAAATTTCACTACACTGTATACTATCCACAAAATTTCACTACAATGTATACTATCTATAAATTTCACTACACTGTATACTATCTATAAGATTTTACTACACTCTAAACTAGCAACAAGGTCTGATTACATTCAGTTCACTTTAAGATATTAAACAGCACCCTCAATTAGCAGCATACCCCACACAAGATGACTATGAGGACTCTCTCTGAGCTCATACCCCCCCCGTCCTCGTCCTCGTCTTCGTTTTTCCGTAGTTATTGTGTATGTTATCCTTTCTTTTTCATTACAAAGTTCATGTCGAGTTTTTCCAGATCATAATCTGTTTCTCTCTCTCTCACTTTGTCTCTCTCTCTCTCTTCCATTCCTTCATCCCAGCTTTGTCTCTTTCTCTCCTCCTCCCTCATTTCTTCAACTCTCGCTGTCTTATTCACTCTCTCTATCCTGCTGGCACACTTTCACATTAGTGGATGTGATCCACTCACTTCCCCCCCATATAAATGATTAAGCATGTCATTAGCGATAGCTGATACGGCTGCGGTGCAGTGTCTTGAAAAAGAGATGGACCGAAGGGAAAGAGTGAGAGCGTGAGAGAGAGAGAGGGAGAGAGAGACAAAGACTTTGTGGTCATTGTTTACTGTGCTGATGTCATCACTCTTGGCTCCGTGAAAGCCGTAATTGCAGACTATGTAAAAGAAGGGAAGGCAAGATGATGCAGGGACTTCGAATGCTATCAGAAAATGATATTATAGACGTCCTGTTTTAAAGACTAGGCTTCTTGTCAAAAGTTTGGGGACACCCAGCTGTTTTAACATGTTTGTATTTTATCGCTGTCCATCTCCATTTTGGTCAATTTTTATTTTTTTATTTTTTTTTACGACATCTGTTATTTATATCATATATATATATATATATATATATATATATATATATATATATATATATATATATATATATATTTATCACTTGGACAAAATTCTGGTTCCATTGACTTACATTGAAAGCAGAGAAGGTTTTTGGTCTCTCCTGTAAAGTTGCTATTGTGGAAATACTTGTTTTTCTTTGGGCAGCGCCGGTATGTTTCTGTGTTGTTGGGTTTTTTTTTTGCGATTGTCAATAAATTAATCTAATAACTCTAATAAATTAATCTAATAACTTCATTCATCCATTTCAAGTTTAGTTAAATTAAATGATTTAGTTTGAATAAACCAAGGCATTGATAGTGACTTGTTCACAGCAGTAGTGATAGGAACCAGATGTCTGAAGACTTTAATGCCTCTAAGAGCTATGTCACAGACAAGTATTTATGATTTGTGGTATAACACACATTTTCTTACTTATATAAAAAGCAAGTATACATTTTTACGGGGTCCATATCATATATCTTTTGTATTCTATTTTCTACGCTGAGGTCCACGTATGCATTTGCATGCACGTTTGCATTTATGCAACAAAAAACTGTCATTGTTTATTAAATTATGACTATTTTCCAACCGCTGTCCAGGTTTTATCTCCTACTATAAAACAGACTGTTTTTGTCACTTATATGTAAATGACCTCTGTTCTGATAGGCTGTTCTGTATTGTGCCTTGCTTTAAAAGTAGTCTGGGCTGAAACACTCCTTATAACTTCATAGCCTTTCAGAGTGGCTGGTGTTAAACTGATGTAAGAAAAACAGGCAAATATATATATATATATATATATATATATATATATATATATATATATAATTTTTTTTTTATTTATAGGTTGAATGTTATGTGCATTTACAAAAATAAAAAAGATTTCACTACACTCTATACTAACTATAACATTTCCTGTATACTATCTATAAGATCGCACTACACTCTAAACTAGCTATAGGATTTTACGACACTCTACATTTTCTGTAAGATTTTACTACATTTTACCAACTAAAAGATTTCACTACACTCTATACTTTTTTGTCACTACACTCTATACTAAATATAAGATTTCAGTACACTATATTTTTTGTAAGATTTTACTACACTTTATTAACTATAAGATTTCACTGTGCTGTATACTATATTAAAGATTGCACCTTACTCTAAACTAAATATGAGATTATACTACACTCTATACTAAATATAAGATTTCAGCACACTCTATATTTTCTTTTAGATTTTACTACACTTTATTAACTATAAGATTTCACTATGCTGTATACTATATTAAAGACTGCACTGCACTCTAAACTAAATATAAGATTTTAGCACACTCTATATTTTCTGTAAGAGTTTACAACACTATTAACTATAAGTTTTTTTACTATGCTGTATACTTTATTAAAGATTGCACTGCACTCTAAACTAAATATAAGATTTTAGCACACTCTATATTTCTGTAAGAGTTTACAACACTTTATTTACTATAAGATTTCACTCTGCTGTATACTATATTAAAGATTGCACTACACTCTAAACTAAATATAAGATTTTAGCACACTATATTTTCTGTGAGATTTTACTACACTTTATTAACTGTAAGATTTTACTATGCTGTATACTATATTAAAGATTGCACTACACTCTAAACTAAATATAAGATTTTAGCACACTATATTTTCTGTGAGATTTTACTACACTTTATTAACTGTAAGATTTTACTATGCTGTATACTATATTAAAGATTGCACTACACTCTAAACTAAATATAAGATTTCACTACACTCTATACTAAATATAAGATTTCAGCACACTATACTTTCTGTGAGATTTTACTACACTTTATTAACTATAAGATTTTACTATGCTGTATACTTTATTAAAAATTGCACTACACTCTAAACTACACTCTAAACTAAATATAAGATTTCACTACACTTTATGCTAAGATTTCACTACACTATAAACTAAATATAAGATTTCATTACACTCTACTAACTCTAAGATTTCACTACACTGTATACTATCTATAAGATTTCACTACACTATAAACTAAATATAAGATTTCACTACACTCTATACTAACTCTAAGATTTCACTACACTGTATACTATCTATAAGATTTCACTACACTATAAACTAAATATAAGATTTCACTACACTCTATACTAACTCTAAGATTTCACTACACTGTATACTATCCATAAGATTTCACTAGACTCTAAATATAAGATTTTACTACACTGTATGAATAATAAATAAATTTTAAAAAAGTTAATTAGGTGGCGTTATATTTATTACAGTCATGCAAGGTAACATTAGATGACATAGGCCACCTGAGCAAGACAGAGAGATGTTTGTTTTCAGCTCCGAGACGCTGGGCAGTGACCCGCCTAATGAAGGCTGAAATCTACTTGCTACCTGGACAACGTCCACCTTACACCTGGGAATGCAAACACACTGTTTTTCAAACGAGTTTTGGATTCGGCCGTCTGTAGGTCCAGCTGTTTCCAGTCACCTGATAAGAGAGTCACTTCATAATACAAACTGGCCATTTGTGTACAACAGACTTCATAATTTTTTTTTTGTTTCATTTTCAAAACTCACAATAAACTGGTGGATATAAAATTCACTACTGTTATCAAAGTATACCAGACTGGAATGCTGCGTGAAGTCAATACAGAAGCAGGTGTTACAACAGCAGTGAGTGCAAGTAGCTTCATTTCACCTCATTGCACCAATAATGATTAACCCTGAGCCAACAGACTGGCTTACTGAAGACGTGCCCGACTGCCTGTTTGTGCGAACACCTGTGTTTACTTCTCGGACCACCTCTGTGCTTCTCAAACACTGGGTTAATGCGGGGACACCCGGAGATAAAGTGAACTGTTAGCTATTGCTGCTTTCTTAGACCAAAGAAAACAAAGAACAATGAGGTTAAAGGGAAATTACACTGACGCTCTGCTTAATTACACAGTTGAGAAAGTCATTCTGAGTGAAGTTCTTCACTTTAGAGAAACTTAGAGAGTCTGAACTGTTCACAGTGGAGGTGATTGATAGGAACCAGACGTCTATAGAACTGACTGCTTGTGAAAACTATTGTACAGAAAACTGTTAAGTGAATTGGTTATCAATACGCCACCTGTTGACACTGTTTCCACAGATTTTAGTTTGTTTACAGCTAAACTACTGAATTATGTTGAATTTAATAAAAAACAAATTAGTCCAATAAACAGAATAAGCTTTAATGCTGTGGACCCAACACTAACACTTATCATATGACACCTGCTCTTTACATTGTTCATAAAGGATATTTTACTTAATTGTTAATATTGATGATATTTCTGTGTCATTTATCTCTTTAACTGGATCAATTCCCAACATCTCTGCACCGTCTTAAGACTGATACACACCATGTAAATAAAACCAGTTCTGATTGGCTGGTCTGTTATATGCTTTATTCAAAAATAGCTTAGTTTCCATATTAAGAGTTTATAGAGGGTATGCACTGAAGTCACTTTCCCGCCAGAATAAGCCCCCTCAGTCGGACCGAGCAAAACACTACCAAGGCCTGTGAATGAAATAAGCGCTTATCTGCTGAAATTAAAGGCAGCTGGACTCGATGGTGAAATATACATTCTTGTGGTAACTGGGATCTTGAATGGTTAACTGTCCAAGAACACTGGGTTTGTATGGGCTCTAGCCAACACTAACCGTCGTCCCTTTGTTTGTTTGATGAACACAAGATCATAAGCATGGATGTTTTACATAAATCTGGTGAAAAACTTTTATTCAGTTATACCGAATATAAACACGGAAACCAAAGATGCGAAATATTTGATAAGTAGTCAAAAGTAGTCACAGCGTATAACTTTTGATTTTACCTCAAAATCCAGCCACAAAATGGCAACTGGAAATCCATGTTTTGGTACCCATTCTAGCCTCGATACATATGAAGCTGGAGTCCCTGTTCGCCAGCTTCTTGTTGGAATGTTTCCGCTTCACCCTAAACGGTGTAGCAGTTGTATTATGTACAGTGGCCGAGAAGACTCAACGCGTCCACAACACAACGAAAGTGTTTCCGGACCATATACGGTGATGCAATGTAAACAGAACCACGGGTAGCGTCTAATAGTGATGGGCAAATGATACCGATGCTTTGGAGCTTGTGTTGAGAAATCCAGGAGGTCGTTTATGAAGCGCGTATGGAAGCTTGCTTGGTTAAGGGCGAGTGATGTCACTGATGACGTCTGAAGCCTCGCTGGTTCAGGACGTGGTTCAAGTGTTGCCGTCATTTATTGTTTCTTAATAAAAATTTAAGTCATCATCACCCCCCAATCACTGTCCCATCTCCTAAAACCACTGCAACAGTTTTAACATCCATATCTCACGTCCTATTGGATTTATTTACTGACTGAAATCAGACTGGCTGTTTTTTTAATTAACAGACCCACACAATCCAACACAGATCAGAATAACAAATGAATTAACCGAAGAAAATGAATTGAAGGTGTTTTATGTATATACTTGTTTCCATTCTGACAACGTTGCAAGAGGCCATCGCAAATAGTTGAAATGACAATAAAAGTTTTGGCCAGCAGGGGGGGTTTGTGTGCACATGAAGCTTCGAGTAATGAACCTTTTTTGAACCAGCTGGAGGGAAAGCTTCAACGCTTCAAGAGGCTAATCTGGCCATCACTAGCATCTAATGAGAAGAAAGTCTGGATACTTAGCAAATATAGCCAAACTTACTTCTCTTTAGACGCTTCCGTGGCTTGGCGTGGTTCTGTTTACATTGCGTCGCTGTATACAGTCCCATGTCTTTTAAGTGTCCTCTGGAAACACTTCTGTTGTGTTCTGGACATTTTTGCAGCGCGTTGGGTCGTCTCGGCCACCGAAATTCTGACCTGAGGTGCCAGAATGGATTTAAGGTGGAAAGCTTAGAAGATGCTTGATTCAGCCTTGTGTGATCTATTTGCCATTCTTTCTGAATCTATATGTACAGTCAATCATCATACAACATCCATCAATCCATCCATCCATCCATTATCTTCCGCTTTATCCCGCTAGTTGGGGTCACGGGGGCTGGAGCCAATCTTAGCATCATCGGGCGAAGGCAGGGTACACCATGGACAGGTCCCCAGTCCATCTCATGGCCAACATTCACTCACACCTACGGGCAATTTAGAGTGAGCGATCAACCTAACATGCATGTGTTTGGACTGTGGGAGGAGACCGGAGTACCCGGAGGAAACCCAATAAGGTCCTAGTAGGTGGTCACAGGTATCTGGAGCCATGCTGACTGCAGTGCATCCAACAGCTGCTGGAGGGAGCGTGGATTAGGGTCTATAGAGCCAACACCACCATCCACAGATGCTCAATCGGGTTCAAGTCTGGGGAATTAGGGGTCCAGAGTAGTACTTGGAAGTCCTGGTCAGCTTTTCCATCCAATGTGGGGCATTTCTAGCCAGAAGATCCCACCCCCCCCAGAAAAGACAATCAGCATCGGTTGTGAGCGTCTTCCACTTGGATGAGTGGGTCCAGAGAATGCCACGAAAGCATTCCCCAGACCATAACACTGCCACCTAGTCATGATGTATTTTCAGACCATATCAAACTATTTTACTTCAAAGTTACTTCACAGTTTTTCATTATATTGGCTTTTGTTTCGTCCCGCTTCCCTATTTAACCTTCTGGGGAAAAGTTTTCAGCTTTCATTAAAGTCTGTGTCCTCATCAACCTTGATGAGTGTTTATCCCCAAAGCAGGATGCCTGGCAGTAAGCTTTATTCCGGGCTCTCCTGGTCATACGCTGGTTTAACCGATGAATTAAAAATAAAACTGTTGATAGTAATTAGCGGTGGCAGGCCCTGCGTCCATTATGCAGGGACTGATGGGCAGTGACACCGGTCGCCTTCCTCCAGCTCGTGTCTGTAGGTTGAGTTTTTTTTTATTTGCCTAAGCTCATTCTTCACATTCCCTCGCCGTATTTTGGATTTTGTCTCTCATGACAGATTATAATTATTTGGCATCGCCGGCTGGTTTCACCATGTTATTAAAGGTCGCTGGCGGTTTACAGTTTCTTTGCCGGAGGGATGTATGCATACCTGATAGCTGAGGAATTAAAGAATGCTCTCGTAAGACTAAGAGCGTCGTTTTATGGGGAAAATAATAAGCCGGTCGGGGTGTGTGCGCTTGTGCAATGTGCAAGCCCTGCAAATTATTCTCTATATGATTTCAACAAAGGGAGCTTATCAAGCAGCAAGGATCGGGGCTAACGGTCCATATTCGCCACCACCAACAGGCCCCTACAGAGCTAAATAAGAGAATCCATTAGGCTGCAGAGATCAGATGATTGCAGGAGGCTCCACTTTAGATTCATGTCCTACAGTATGAGCTGGAAATAGATTTTTTTTTGTGAGCATGGATGTGCTTTATTGTTATCTGTCACACGCTGTACAGTACCATGGGCAACCATCTGTCAGTCCCAGTGGCTCTGGTTGTGATTGACATGTTGGGCTTTTGTACTAGAGGCTGATTTGCAGGATAGGGGTTCTGGTTATAAGGGCCCTGTGGTGGTGCAGGGTAAGCCCATCACTGATATTAACAGTACCAACCTGAATATGTAACTTAAAATGGTTGTGTTAAATGTTTTATGTGCTTACCTTGATGTCCTGGTATAGAAGGGGATGCAGGGCAAATGGGAGGTAAAGGGAACTGGGGCTTCTTATTCCTGTTGGGCGGATCCACCTTCGAGGGGGTAAAACCTGTAAAGAGAAAGGGGATTAGTGAATGAATACTTACCGGTAACGTGTAAAGAAGAGTCGTGGCTATGTAACAGCTGTATATATGTATGTGTGTATGTGTATAACTAACATTTCGGGACATCAACCATGGCAGCATGGTGGTGTAGTGGTTAGTACGGTGGTTTAGTGGTTAGTATGGTGGTGTAGAGGTTAGTATGGTGGTGTATTGGTTAGTAAGGTGGTTTAGTGGTTAGTATGGTGGTGTATTGGTTAGTATTATGGTGTAGTGGTTAGTATGGTGGTGTAGTGGTTAGTATGGTAGTGTAGTGGTTAGTACGGTGGTGTAGTGGTTAGTACGGTGGTGTAGTGGTTAGTACGGTGGTGTAGAAGTTAGTATGGTGGTGTAGTGGTTAGTATGGTGGTGTAGTGGTTAGTACGGTGGTGTAGTGGTTAGTACGGTGGTTTAGTGGTTAGCACGGTGGTGTAGTGGTTAGTATGGTGGTGTAGTGGTTAGTACGGTGGTGTAGTGGTTAGTATGGTGGTGTAGTGGTTAGTATGGTGGTGTAGTGGTTAGTACGGTGGTGTAGAGGTTAGTACGGTGGTGTAGTGGTTAGTACGGTGGTGTAGTGGTTAGTATGGTGGTGTAGTGGTTAGTACGGTGGTGTAGTGGTTAGTACGGTGGTGTAGTGGTTAGCACGGTGGTGTAGTGGTTAGTATGGTGGTGTAGTGGTTAGTACGGTGGTGTAGTGGTTAGTATGGTGGTGTAGTGGTTAGTATGGTGGTGTAGTGGTTAGTACGGTGGTGTAGAGGTTAGTACGGTGGTGTAGTGGTTAGTACGGTGGTGTAGTGGTTAGTATGGTGGTGTAGTGGTTAGTACGGTGGTTTAGTGGTTAGTACGGTGGTGTAGTGGTTAGTACGGTGGTTTAGTGGTTAGCACGGTGGTGTAGTGGTTAGTATGGTGGTTTAGTGGTTAGCACGGTGGTGTAGTGGTTAGTATGGTGGTGTAGTGGTTAGTACGGTGGTGTAGTGGCTAGTACTGTGGTGTAGTGGTTAGAATGGTGGTGTAGTGGTTAGTACGGTGGTTTAGTGGTTAGCACGGTGGTGTAGTGGTTAGTATGGTGGTGTAGTGGTTAGTACGGTGGTGTAGTGGCTAGTACTGTGGTGTAGTGGTTAGTACGGTGGTGTAGTGGTTAGTATGGTGGTGTAGTGGTTAGTATGGTGGTGTAGTGTTTAGTATGGTGGTGTAGAGGTAAGTACAGTGGTGTAGTGGTTAGTACGGTGGTGTAGTGGCTAGTACTGTGGTGTAGTGGTTAGTACGATGGTGTAGTGGTTAGTTCGGTGGTTTAGTGGTTAGTACGGTGGTGTAGTGGTTAGTATGGTGGTTTAGTGGTTAGTACGGTGGTGTAGTGGCTAGTACTGTGGTGTAGTGGTTAGTACGGTGGTGTAGTGGTTAGTATTGTGGTGTAGTGGATAGCATGGTGGTGTAGTGGTTAGTACGGTGGTGTAGTGGTTGGCACTGTGGTGTAGTGGTTAGTACGGTGGTGTAGTGGTTAGCACTGTGGTGTAGTGGTTAGTATGGTGGTTTAGTGGTTACTACGGTGGTGTAGTGGTTAGTACGGTGGTATAGTGGTTAGTACGGTGGTGTAGTGGTTAGCACTGTGGTGTAGTGGTTAGTACGGTGGTGTAGTGGTTAGCACTGTGGTGTAGTGGTTAGTATGGTGGTTTAGTGGTTACTACGGTGGTGTAGTGGTTAGTACGGTGGTGTAGTGGTTAGTACAGTGGTGTAGTGGTTAGTACGGTGGTGTAGTGGTTGGCACAGTGGTGTAGACTAGGATCTTGTCTCCTCGTGTCCACTCCCACACCCATAGTGCCAACACAGTTGTACGCAAATCCCAGTGAATTTCCTTTTCGTGGCCCAAACAGGCCCATATTCTATATTTGTCCCCTTCTTAATTGATTTTCCACATGATCATGGTTCCACCTCTCTTTATACATTGGGTTATATGTCTAGTGCACATGATTTACTTGGTAATGGTGGAATATGCATTGGGCTGTGGTGTAGTGGTCTGTGCAGGAAGACATTTTTTTGGGTCTTGGGGTCTTCCTAAAATTCTGGCAAAGAAGTCAGAAAAGAAAAAGCCATGTTCCCACTAGAATTCATCACACGCCCACCTCCCGCAGCGTAGACGTCGTCTACAGTGTTGTATGAGTGTAAATGACCTCCAATATTTTTAAATTATTAATTCACAAATAAATCATCATCTGACTGGACCCGACTGCCTTGTATCAGACTTTAGCCTTGGACTTAATTGTGGTCTATTAGCCTTACTTTAGATTCCACTGGCCACCTAAAGGCTCCAACAGTTCTGTAGCAATTCAAGTGTTCATGTGATTGGTTCATGTGATTGGCTGCTATCCTCTATGTTAATTATGCATGCTGTTGCCTGATTATTACCAATTATTATTATACAGACTATTAATTCACTTCTACATGTATATACTGGTTAATCACTCATTCCCATGCTGGACCTTTAGATTTAGTCCTAGACTGCAAAAAAATTTGGTGGGACCTACTACAGTGGGCTGTCCAGCAGCTCAAAACTTTACTTGTGACAAGTTTCAACTCCAGGCAAATTAGAAGAGGCAGCCACAGAGCGTTGAGCAGTCAGTCTAAAGCAGCAAGTTTGTGCCTACAAAGCTAAAAACGCTATGGACAACCAAATTCAAAGTCAGTCCTGGGTTCTGCTGGGAAGTCTAATTCGGCACTACTCCGGCAAAGACAGCATCAGTAGAGAAAGCAACATGTGAGAGATTGATGACATGAGATTGATTACAACTGACCAAACTTTCTGGCATGAGATAAATGTATTTCTATGCTCGCGAGCCTGAAACAGGACGACTTAGTCGAGGTTAGATGACTTTTGGCATCTGGAGATAAGGTTACAGCCCACATCCCAAACTTTCCTGAAGACATTTGACAGGGATTACGCTCTACTGTCAGTTTTCCATTGTCTTCCCATTAGCCGTCTGATTGTCTTGCATCCTTTTATCTCTTCACCAATGAATGAAAGCCAGTCCGATATATATTTACTCTTGTCTGGTCTCTTACTCGGTCACTCTCTTTTTTTCTCTTGCTCGCTTCCTCTGACAGCATCTTCTTCGCAGCCTCTGCCATGACATCCATTCTGGGAATACTGGGCTTGTTTCTTCTTGTAGCTAGCTGATGTAGTTGTGGGTATGTGATGTAGTGCTGTAAAGTGTTTCGCAGTTCTAGAACGAGATCTCGTGCCATTTCTCCAAAGTTAGTAGTGCTACATAGTGCTACAGCAGGTGTTCCTGGAGTGTTCCTGGAGCAGGAATGACAGAAATTCCATTCTCTCTATTATGATTGTGCACCGTCAAAATGGTTATGAAGCTAAACTGTTACACAATGTTGCTGTAAATCCATGATTTGTTGACTGGTGGGATTGTTTGGCATTGGGAGGCACTGGCATCATTTCCATCCATCCATCCATCCATCCATCCATCCATCCATCCATCCATCCATCCATCCATCCATCCATCCATCCATCCATCCATCCATCCATCCATCCATCCATCCATCCATCCATCCATCCATCCATCCATCCTCTGCTTTAATCTGCTAGTCAGTGTCATGGAGGGCTGGAATCAATCCCAGCGCCATTGGGTGAAGGCAGGGTACACCATGGACAGTCACCAGTCCATCGCATGGCCAACACACACAGAAGACAACATCCACATCACATGGGGGTCATTTGTGGCCATCCACCCATCCATCCATCCATCCATCCATCCATTATCTTCTACTTTATTCTGCTAGTCGGGGTCATGGAGGACTGGAATCAATCCCAGCGCCATTGGGTGAAGGCAGGGTACACCATAGACAGTCACCAGTCCATCGCATGGCCAACACACACAGAAGACAACATCCACATCACATGGGGGTCTTTTGTGGCCATCCACCCATCCATCCATCCATCCATCCATCCATTATCTTCTGCTTCATTCTGCTAGACGGGGTCAGGGAGGGCTGGAAATAATCCCAGCGCCATTGGGCGAAGGCGGGGTACACCATGGACAGTCGCCAGTCCCTCGCATGGCCAACACACACTCACGCACATCAAACCTGGATCATCTTGCTGTGAGGCGACAGTGCTAACCACCATTTCGCTTCTATATTTGTTATTCTTTTCTTTTATTGCTGGTGTGTTATTGCTATCAAGTGACATGAAAAAGTCTTATTAATAACTGGAAAACTTGGAATTCTGGATGATACACGAGTCTATGAAAGCTTTAACCTTTTACATGAGTGGAAAAAAATTCTAGACTTACAGTAAAGGTGTAAAACTACAGAACTGACTCGCTTCTATTAGATCTCTGAGCTTTTTAACACAGCAACCACAAAAACAGGACCACATTCTCTGGATCTTCATATACAACCTTCCAATGAGCTTCCTGACGCAACATATGCTTGGAGTTTGCCAGCAGGGTTTGATTCTAGCTTATACAAACCGGCCTGTCTCTGTCTAATCTGTAAATGTTTCCCTCCTGTAGATATGCACTGAACTAATTATCAAAAATATGGAACAAATCACCTCACATACCAGTTCAATAGGCAACAGGTCTTTTAGTTTCCAAATAAGAGATGATTCCATATTTTACCGTTGGCAACCTTACTACCTGCTGTCTGCAGTAACACCACCTCTTATCACTTCAGTGGGACTAGAATAGCCAGCTGTAGGCTGTGTGGGTGGTTATATGTAAATGTGGTCATAGTGACAGTATCAGACACTGATGACTTCAGTACCGTCTGCTCTCACAGTGCAGTGAACAGCCTGGTTTGATGGTAATCAGTGATAATGTCTGGATGTTGAGAATAACAAGCACATCTTGGCTACACATTGCAGTAGTGTAGGTGATGTGGTGTGCTCATTAAGAAGGTCCTACGGCGAGATGTGTTGACACACTGAGGGTGGTTTTTATTTTTAGTGCTTTCTTCATTGCGCCTGAACGGCCCATTAGCAACCCGAGCGCTAACTTTCCCCTGCAGAGAGACGAGAAGCCGCTCACTGAAATCAATAACACCACTCAACATTCATCAGTGCAATTTAAAACCTCTGAGGACGAACAGGCTGAAGATCCACCGTCACACCCAACTGCCTCACCCAGCTCTCACCCAACTGCCTCACCCAGCTGTCTCACCCGGCTGCCTCACCCAGCTGTCTCACTCAACTGCCTTACCCAGCTGTCTCACCCAACTGTCCTATCCAAATGCCTCACTCAACTGTCTCACCCTACTGTCTCACCAAATTGCCTTGCCCAACCATCACAGCCTACTGCCTCACCAAACTGTCCCAACAACCGTCTCTCCCAACTATCTCACACTAGTGTTTCACCCAACCATCACACCGAGCTGTCTCACCCAGCTGTCTCACCCAACTGTCCTATCCAAATGCCTCACTCAACTGTCTCACCCTACTGTCTCACCAAATTGCCTCACACAACCATCAACCATCACAACCTATTGCCTCACCAAACTGTCCCAACAACCGTCTCACCCAACCATCACACGCAGCTGTCTGACCCAGCTGCCTCACCCAACTGTCCTATCCAAATGCCTCACTCAATTATCTCACCCTACTGTCTCACCAAATTGCCTTGCCCAACCATCACAGCCTACTGCCTCACCAAACTGTCCCAACAACCGTCTCACCCAACTATCTCACACTAGTGTTTCACCCAACCATCACACCCAGCTGTCTTATCCAAATACCTCACTCAACTGTCTCACCCCACTGTCTCACCAACTTGCCTCACACAACCATCAACCATCACAACCTATTGCCTCACCAAACTGTCCCAACAACCGTCTTACCCAACCATCACACGCAGCTGTCTCACCCAGCTGCCTCACCCAACTGTCCTATCCAAATGCCTCACTCAATTGTCTCACCCTACTGTCTCACCAAATTGCCTTGCCCAACCATCACAGCCTACTGCCTCACCAAACTGTCCCAACAACCGTCTCTCCCAACTATCTCACACTAGTGTTTCACCCAACCATCACACCGAGCTGTCTCACCCAGCTGTCTCACCCAACTGTCCTATCCAAATGCCTCACTCAACTGTCTCACCCTACTGTCTTACCAAATTGCCTTACCCAACCATCAACCATCACAGCCTACTGCCTCACTAAACTGTCCCAACCAACCATCTCACCCAATTATCTCACACTAATGTCTCACCCTACCATCACACCCCAGCTGTCTCACCCTACTGCCTTGTCTCTGATCCACTCACCTTTTCTTTCTCTCTATTTTTTTCTGTCCCCTCTATTTATGCCTCTTTTTTTGTTTTTCTGTCTCGGCCTCTCTTTCTTTCTTTCTCACGTTCTATTTCTCCCCTATCTCTTTTCTCTCTGTTGATCCTTCTTTCACTTCTTCTTGCTTTTTTCTTTCTGTCCTCATCTCTCTCTCTTTTTTTCTGTAGCTCTATTTCATTGTCTCTCTCTCTCAAATTCTTTCTAGCTTTCAAAAGCTCTCTCACGTCCTTTTCTTTTACCATTCTGTCCTTCACTCTTTTTTTCTATTTTCTTTCTATCCCCCCCCCACATTTTTAGATATTTCTCTCCTTCTTTATCTTTGTCTTTCTTTCTATCTTTCTGTCTCTG
Source organism: Megaleporinus macrocephalus (assembly GCA_021613375.1). Taxonomy (NCBI): domain Eukaryota; kingdom Metazoa; phylum Chordata; class Actinopteri; order Characiformes; family Anostomidae; genus Megaleporinus; species Megaleporinus macrocephalus. The sequence continues at coordinate 9,064,748 of CM038718.1, forward strand.
GATGTCTCCAACCTCTCTCTTTTCTTTCTCTTCTCTTTCTCTGTTTCTTTCTGTCTCTCTCTCTGTCCTTCTAGCTCTTGCTTAAACTTTTTTTTACCGGTATATCTTTTCTCTTGCTCTTCTCTCTCTCTATTTAAAACATCCCCTTTTTTCTCTTTCTTGGTTTCTTGGTTTATTTCTTTCCTTGTGTCTTTCTCTTTCTTTTTATCTCTTGCTCTCTTTGCTCTCTCTCTTTTCTAACTTCCTCTCTCTTTCTCTCCCTCTCTCTCTCTCCCTCTCTCTCTCGGTCTGCAGTAGGCGGTAAAGGGGAATTTTTGTAAAGGGGAAGCTGTAAAAGGTGGGCAGTGTTTTAAAAGAGCTCGCTGGCCGTTACATTGCGTTTAACACACGCCTTCTGAAGCAGCGGTCAGAAGCCACATTCTGTTGCCCTGGCAGCTCCGCATACACAACTCTTTTTCCAGCTCACTGTTTGATAACAGCTCTTCGTAACTACGCGCTGCTGGTCATGAGGTACCGCTGTGTTTGGGTTGTAGAGCTACTGCAGACTCTTTAATATAACACCACTGTCGCAAGAGAACCTCCAAAAATCTCCCAAATTATAACTTTACAGGAGGCCCAAAGAACACACTTCACTTTTATGGTAAGTCAATGGAACCAGGCATTTAACCAGATCATCTTGAGATACTTCTTTCCACACAGTGTAAAGAGCAACAGGCAAGTTCAAATTCTATTAATAACTGAAAAATAAAAAAAAAACAAAGGTTTTGCTCCGATATATTGTATTCATGTGGCGTAGTGCAAGTAGATAAAAGCCTATTCTCAGTCAGTGGAATATTTTTTATTGGAAATGTGTCTGATTTGCAAAATCAGAGTCAAAGTCAACATACATTAAATGTCTACCCAACGTTGGATCTCAATGTCGACATTTGGTTTTGGCGTCAACCCGATTTTCATTTCCAACTAAAATTTAACGAGCTTGACGTCAACCTGAGCTAATATCTGACTTTGATAACCAACCTTAATAAAATATCTACCCAACGTTGGATCTCGATATCACCCCAACATTTGGTTTTGACATCTACACGATTTTCATTTCCAACTAAAATTCAAAGTCTATATAACATTGGAGCTCATTTTTGAGTGATATCTGACTTTGATAACCAACCTTAATAAAATGTCTACCCAACGTTAGATCTTGATGTCACCCCAACATTTGGTTTTGACGTCAACCTGATTTTTATTTCCAACTAAAATTTAACGAACTTGACAGCAACCTGATGTTCATTTTTGAGTGATATCTGACTTTGATAACCAACCTTAAAGAAATGTCTACCCAACGTTAGATCTTGATGTTACCCCAACATTTGGTTTTGACGTCAACCCGATTTTCATTTCCAACTAGTATTTAATGTCTATATAACAATGGAGCTTGACGTCAACCTGACGTTCATTTTTGAGTGATATCTGACTTTGATAACCAACCTTAAAGAAATGTCTACCCAACGTTAGATCTTGATGTTACCCCAACATTTGGTTTTGACGTCAACCCGATTTTCATTTCCAACTAGTATTTAATGTCTATATAACAATGGAGCTTGACATCAACCTGATGTTCATTTTTGAGTGATACTTGACTTTGATAACCAACCTTAATGAAATGTCTACCCAACGTTGGATCTTGATGTCACCCCAACATTTGGTTTTGACGTCAACCCAATTTTCATTTCCAACTAAAATGTTACATCTATATAACATTGGAGCTCATTTTTGAGTGATATCTGACTTTGATAACCAACCTTAATTAAATGTCTACCCAACGTTGGATCTTGAAGTCACCCCGACATTTGGTTTTCATTTCCAACTAAAATTTTACGTCTGCCCAACGTTTTTTTGATGCCAAAGTTACGTCCTGTGCCTGCTGGGTAATGACTGAAATGCAAGCCACCAAATCAGCAAACCCCAACATTGATAGGTTCATGTGAGCGTGTGAGACCGTATGTAGCTGTAGTAGATGGGACTTTGTCTGAACATGTGCTGCGCGAGCGTAAAAGAACCGGTGAGTATATCTCACCTTCGCGGGCAGCAGGAGGCCGTGTCGAAGTGCGGTGGCGGCCAGGCCTCATGAAAGGAATCCAGCGCTCCGCTCCAGAGCCCTCTCCAAACCTGCACTCATCCATCAAAGCATGCAGAGTGCCATTACGGAGCCTGCACCCTACTGCGGCCCAGCAGCGTGATAACAAGACAGCAGCAAACCAGATGTGTGCGCGAGGGTCCGGGAGCGCGCCTGTGCAGAGCGCGTACTGTATGCCAGGATGTTTGTGCGTGCGTGCGTCCGGAACTGAGGGGCATATGTTTTATGTGACACAGGTAGACCAGAACATCCGTGAAAGTTAGAATAACAAACCATGGTGCTTCAATATGGCGATGCCTCAGAAGGGTAGGAAATAACTTCCTTTCAAAGGAACAGTTTGGCAAAAAATCTAATTTACCGCATTTCCCTCGTAACCCCAACATGTAGAGGACCATCCAGAAAAAAACTGATAAAGTTCATGCTATGAGATGCTGCAGCTACTGGTTTTTATAAACACTATATACTTTTGTCCTCCTTCACAGACCTCTCAGGCCCTTTTAGGCCTTCAGGGAATCCATAATAAGTTTTTACATACATGTCCTTCATTCTTAGTTCATTTTTAATGGGATCGTCATGCTTTTTGTAGTTGGAATAATATAGCAGTCTACATTTTATATCACTATTTCAATATACCCAATAAATCAGTGAAAATTTATTGTTTTGCTTGGAAATAAAAAGCTGCAATTTAGAGACATCAATCAGAAACAAGTCCAGTGAGTCCAATGAGGCAGACAGCCAAGTGAGCTATTCCTTTAGTTAGGACTTGAGGAGATGGACTGATCCCCTTAATGCATTACTAGCAACATAATTAGGAAGCAGGAGTGGAACCAGTCAGTCACAGTTTAATTTCCAAGCTACAAGCATTGTTATGAAGAATGGAAGTATCTGATACAACTCTAATCTAACCAGCTTCCAGTCAGTCATGATAAACTGATAACAGCTCTATTGCAGGGCTCTTAATGTATTAAAGTACATTATACGTTAACATCTGTTCCATACTTCATATAAAACCTACAGAATGTCTTTTACAGGCATCAGATGTCACTGTTTATTGTAGAATGTCAAAGAAAAAACAAGACCTATGAGCACCAGTGCCAGTTTAGTGCTAACATACTATTAGAAATCCCATAGAGAGTCTAACAAATTTATTAGCATTACAGGTTTTGGAGTGAGCTTTTATATTTATGGGCCAAACTGAAATACTAGCCACTGGATAACAGTAGTGTTGTAGTATCCAGTCTGGTCTCAGTGCTCTTCACTCATAATACTTCCCTCATGTTCAGCAGAAACATCAGCACCATCATAGTAAGAGTCCCGCGTAACACTGCTGGTACATGTATATTTGTTATTTCAAGTGAACTGCCTATAATAATAATAATAATAATAATAATAATAATAATAATAATAATAATAATAATAATAATAATAATAATCAGTAGTAGTAGTGGTTTTCAGTGCAAAGCATAACTTCAAATGCATTCAAAGTATATATGTACTTCAAATTCATACTTTTTCCACAGTTTTTTTCTACCAGCCACTCTTTGAGAACACCTCCTGGGTAGTGACCCCAGGTAATTTGAGGTTGAGACCCCAGCTCTACATGTTTGTTTGGTCAAGAATCAAACTGATTTCTTCCATGATGGATAAACTGGGGAGATCAGAAAATATTTGGCTTTACATTGTTGACTTTAGGTGGTGATTCAAAATAAGTTTTGGGGAAAAGGGGATAGAGACTAACTCCACATTCATCATACATAATAGCCTTTATATATATAAAAGCATTAAAATAAAATAATTACTATATATATATATATATATATGATGTGTAATGTTATAAAAACATTTAAAAATTATATATATAATTTTTAAATGTTTTTATAACATTACACATCATGTATAATAAATGCTGACTGAATTTCATTTACCTTTTTATTTATATACTCAAACTAAATCTGAGTCTTGTCTCTAGATAATATCTTGTAGAGTGTCAGAAAGTACAGTCTAAGAGGACTTTGAGAAAGGTTTTTCTGCTATTAGAGAGAAGTGTAACGCTTCGGATAAGAGGTTTACATAAAGTTAATTGGTGCAGCAGTGCATGTTATCTACAACAGCCTCCTGACTTCAGTGCAAATCCAAAGAAGCAGCCATATCTTGGCCGATCAACCTACATTACTTGCAAGAGGGAAATTACATTAGATTTTCTACTATTGCTTTAGCTACAGGATGGAAACTTTTAGTTCCACATTCACTGGAGAACTCCCGTCCCCTTTGACCCCTTAATGCAGTCTGATATATTGTGCCATAAAGCCCGTTTACCAGCATCTGTCTGGATGCTGACTGGGAATGCTAGAGATGGTCGTACCCATGGGAAACTGCCCCAGCTCCTGCTTCCTGGGTCATGTGACCTCATTGTGTTGCTTTAACAGTTCCTGCGGCCTTCAGTGATAAAACCATTCCTGTCTTTCTCTTTTCCTCTTTTTATTCCCTCCATCCGTGGGGAAGATGGACAGTGCTGTGGTCCAGAGAGCACTCTAGGGATTGGTTTACGCCTGGTCACAGGAAGGTCACAGCCAAATCAATGAGGAAACAGCAATCCTGAGAGAGAGAGAGAGAGAGAGAGAGAGAGAGGGAGAGAGAGAGAGGGAGAGAGAGAGAGGGAGAGAGGGAGAGAAAAAAAGAGTGAGAGAGACAGAAAGAGGGAAAAAGAAAAGAGAGAAAGAGAGGGAGAGAGAAATAGAAAGGAGGGTGAGGGAGAGAGGGGAAGAGAGAAAGAGAATGAGAAGGAGAGAGAGGGAGAAAGAGAAAGAGGGAGAAAAAGAGAGAAAGACGGTAAGAGAGAGTGAGAGGAAAAGAGAGAGAGACAGAGAGAGAGAAATAGAGATAAATATACATAGAGAGAGAGGAAAGTAGAGATAGAGAGTGAGGGAGTGAGAGAGAGTGAGAAAAGAAAGGAGAAATAGGTGCAGAGAGAGAGAAAGGAAAGGAAAGGAGAAATAGAGAGAGGGAGAGAGAGACAGAGACAGAAAGAGAGGGAAAGAGAGAGAGAAAGAAAAAGAGAGAAAGAGGAGAAGAGAGAAAGAAATATATATATCGAGAGAGAGAGAGGAAAGTAGAGACAGAGGTAGAGAGATAGGAAGTGAGAGAGAGAGAAAGAAAGGGATAGATAGAGGTAGAAAGAGAGAGAGAGAAAGAAAGAAAATGAGATATAGAGAAAGAGAGAGAGGGAGAGAGGGAGAGCAACAGAGAGAGAGGGAGAAAAAGAGAGAAAGACGGGAAGGAGAGTGAAAGGAAAAGAGAGAGAGACAGAGAGAGAGAGAGAAATAGAGAGAAATATACATAGAGAGAGAAAAGTGGATATAGAGGTAGAGAGAGAGTGAGCAAGGAAAGGAGAGAGAGAGAAAGGAAAGGAGAGAGAGAGAGAAAGGAAAGGAGAGCTCGAGATAGAGAGAGGAAAGGAGAGAGAGATAGAGAAAGAGAGAGAGAGAGAGAGAGAGAGCAACAGAGAGCACCAAATGCTTATTTGGATGATTCCTTCGTAAGAAGTCCAACAATTTGTCAGGATGTTCCACTGGTTCACTTTTCCGTATCATTTTACATGAAGTCTTTATGGAACCTGGAGAGGCACATTGAGAGTAATGGAACTGCACTGGGGATTGATAGTTACATGGAGTGAAAGAGAGAATGAGAACAGCAATGTGTGTGTGAGAGAGAGAGAGAGAGAGAGAGAGAGAGAGAGACAGAGAGAGGAAGGAAGAGACAGAAGCCTGTGTCGCGCTGTGCTAGGCTGGGCCTCAGATCAGATGGAGGTATAGATTTTATTGAGAACATTCGTTGTGCTAAGCAGAATTCCACCCATTTCCAATGACATCCTCCGCATGTGCACATATTAAATTCTGCATTAACTAGACGGAGAAAACGAGGCCCCAACGAGAGACATTCGATGCTAATATCTCACCGATGCTATTTATGAAAAATAATTCATGCTCCTGTCTTCGGTGCCAGACGCGGATATTGATTCCTGGAAAAGTGACCTATGCATTGTTCATCACGGGCACTGCCTTTGCTCGGAGCTACACTCGTAACATGATGTAGTATGATTTATGGAATATTTCACCAAACCAGAACCAGAAAACCGCAGTGGTGTGAGAACACTTAACCGCCAGAGTAATCCATTGTGCTTGACGGGACTGAGCTAGCCAAGCCTTAAAAACATTATTAATGAATAAACTTGCTGTGTATTGTAGTGTAACCAGTGTTTCTGGTGATTAATGGATGAGCTTGTGATTTTTTATGATTTATATATTCTATCAGGAAGCTGTTAGCCACTTGGCTGTCCATTAGCAAGAGTTATGGTCCAGTATCACAGCGGAGGGCACGGGGGGTCCAGTGGAAACACACTGCCAACCCACTGATACCCGTTCATACCTCATCCTGAAGTTTCACCACGCCGTTCATCATAAACACCATGTCGCAAACAAAATGCTAAACCAGAGCAGGAATAACAGACGCTAATCCAGTCCAGACGTGGCGGTCGTCCAGGAGATGAGTGAAAGAATGAAATCACCCCTGTCTCTCTCTCTCTCTCTCTCTCTCTCTCTCTCTCTCTCTCCCTCTCTCTCTCACTCCATCCTAATATCAAAGCTTATTTTCCATAGGACTGCACCGTTCAGTGCAATATAGCAGGTCGACGCCCCTTCGAAACACCTCAGGGGGGTTGCTTTAATGTCTCTTTTCTTTTTTTCCTTCTTTTTCTCGCCTCTCTTCTTCAAACCCTTTCAACCCGGGAGAGTGGCGGATATTACAGATTTGGCTCGTGGGGTTTTGTTTATGAAATCCCACACTGAAATATTAGCACTGTTAGCCGTTAGCCGCTAGCTGGGAGATCTTGGCAGAAGTGGGCCCGACAGCCCTTACAAAAAAGAAGTTTATTCAAGTGTACCATTAGTTTACTTCTTTTAAACTAAAGATTAGTGAGCATGCTTTGAGTTTACTTTTTATGTACTTCTCAGCGATATACTAAACACAGATATACTTAAGTGTGCTTGGGTTATACTGACAAGTATAGAACTGTCTAAGTATATTTGGCCTTTACTTATACTTAATCTTTAGAGATATTAAGATTGAGATAGTAGAAGTAAGTATTCTTGCTCTGCACAAAAACACAACCAGTATAATATATATTTAAAATTTAATGTATAAAGATTTATTAAGGTTTCTTAATCTGAGTGTGTCTTGTTAAGTTCTATTTTAAATAGAAAAAAAAACTAAACCTAGTCTTATACTTTAAAGTACAACAATAATATAAGCAGTAAATTATAAGTATTATGTGAAGTTCACTTAAAAAAACGTACAAGCTAGTAAACTAACAGTAAACCCTTAAGTTTACTTTTAGTGTAGTTGCAGTACAAAAGATCTAAAGTAATTGTGTAGTTGAAGTTTACCACTCTTACACTTAAAGTGTACTTAAAAGTATACTTTTAAAAACTAGAAAGTGGGCCAATTTAGTCCCAAGAAGTATTAAAATAGTACATATACAAGTGTACTACTAGTACAATGACATTAGTATAGTAACTGCATAAAGTATACTTAATAAAATGAACTTTAAGTATGGGAGGGTTTGTCTTTCCCCTGCGGAGAGAGGCTTTCATAAGTGGTTCAATCCCTCCCCGGCATGAGAGTGAGTCCAGTGACTTCCCAGCGTGCACCCTGCGCTAGCAACAACGGTCCACCGCCGAATGGCTGTCCTTACTGGAGAGCAATGAAACAACGAAATCATTAATACTGATGTCATAGGAATTGCAAGCAATTTGCTGATCTATGCGTCATTATATTTAGCTCTGATTTTACAAAGCGCTGGACTCCTGCGGGAGCATGACGAGCAAGTCCTTGTCAAATTTAGTTGAAAACAATTATCTAAGGCAGCGTGTTCTACAGTTACTGTGATGAGGGCAAATCTGAGCTCTCCTCCTGCCTCCTCTGTTCTGGCACAGCATCCTTTTCACTCCATGCGTCCCGGCACAGCTTCTTCTTGACCTCCACCTTCACTCCCTCGACCTTTAGAGGGCACGTTTTTTTCTCCCGGCATGCTTGTTCCAGCAGCCTGACTGCACACATTGATTTTTATATCCTCCCGTCTGTGTAGGCAGAGTCGAGTGTCAGAGGGGAGCGCTGGCGGCAGGATATGAACTGACACACTTTTATGAAGCACTCTCATAAATGCCACTCAACTTCAAACCGCGCTCCGTTTGAGCCGTGGCGCTGGGCTGCGTGGGGCCTGCTGCTGCTCGGCCCGGTTCGGTCTACGCTGGAGATCCAGTCAGGCCGGTTCTGCAAGCATGGCTGATCCACTGTGACTGATTCTGCAAGCACGTCTGGTCCTCAGAGGCTTGTTCTGTAGACCCTGCTCAGACAAACCCTGCTGATCCTCATGGGCTGGTTTTGCAAGTAATGCTCTTCAACTCAGGCTGCTTTTTTTTTAAAGCACCAGTGATCCATTCCGGCTGTTTTTGTAAACCTTTGAGATCAACTCTGGCCCAAAGATCTACTCGGACAAAAAGGTGTCAAAAGTATTCACATTCCTTACTCAGGTAGAAGTATAGATACTAGGGTTTAAAAATACTTCTGTAGAAGTTGAAGTATCAACTCAAGCTTCTTACTCCAGTACAAGTGTAAAAGTACTGCTTTCAGAACTACTTAAAGTATAAAGTAAAAGTAATGTAAGGGAAAAAAAAAACATTAAGGACAAAAGCTTAGGCCGCACCACAGGGGTCTATAGTGCACTAGCCCACCTCCCCAAAAACTCCATTCTTCTAAAAGCTATAATGACTATAATGTTATATTAGAATGTTAATGTTGATAAATTTGGGATGCGCTAGGCTTCCTGTTTCAGCCACACATACGCCCATTGAACATGAATGTAGTTTAGTACAATGTAAATATATTAAAGAAGCATATCTGTGTACTACTGAACATTAACATGTGTTTCATGGAGCAGAAGATATGATGACTAGTTGTCTATAATTATTGTAATGGTGGAAACAGCCAAACTTCAAAGTCATGTTATCAATAATCTTTACTGGAATGTAAATGTACATGAATGAAAACAAGCTGTAAATGAAATAGGAGTAACAAGACTATGTTTAAAATGTAAGGAGTAGAAAGTACAGATAATGTAGTGTAAATGTAACGAGTAGAAAGTACTGATAATGGAGTGTAAATGTAACGAGAAGAAAGTACTGATAATGGAGTGTAAATGTAAGGAGTAGAAAGTAAAGATAATGGAGTGTAAATGTAAGGAGTAGAAAGTACTGATAATGGAGTGTAAATGTAACGAGAAGAAAGTACAGATAATGGAGTGTAAATGTACGGAGTAGAAAGTACTGATAATGGAGTGTAAATGTAAGAGTAGAAAGTACTGATAATGGAGTGTAAATGTAAGGAGTAGAAAGTACTGATAATGGAGTGTAAATGTAAGGAGTAGAAAGTACTGATAATGGAAGTGTAAATGTAAGGAGTACGAAAGTACAGATAATGGGAGTGTAAATGTAAGGAGTAGAAAGTACAGATAATGGAGTGTAAATGTAAGGAGTAGAAAGTTACTGATAATGGAGTGTAAATGTAAGGAGTAGAAAGTACAGAACAATGGAGTGTAAATGTAAGGGAGTAGAAAGTACTGATAATGGGAGTGTAAATGTAAGGAGTAGAAAGTACAGTTAAAGGAGTGTAAATGTAAGGAGTAGAAAGTACTGATTAAGGTGTGTAAACGTAAGGAGTAGAAAGTACTGATAATGGAGTGTAAATTTAAGGAGTAGAAAGTACTGATAATGGAGTGTAAATGTAAGGAGTAGAAAGTACTGATAATGGAGTGTAAATGTAAAGAGTAGAAAGTACTGATAATGGAATGTAAATGTAAGGAGTAGAAAGTACAGATAATGGAGTGTAAGAAGTAAAAAGTCAGCTGAAAAATAATAACCAACATTTCTACTTAAGTAAGGTAACAAAGTATTTGTACTTCATTACTTTACACCTCTGTCCACTCTGTCTGGTTCGGCAAGCACAGTCGGTCCACACACTAATTCTGCAAGCACAGAAGACTCAACCAGGCTGGTTCTACAAGCACTGCTGATCTGCTCAGGCTGTTTCTACAAACACTGTGATTCAAGAGTGCCTATTCTGCAAACAAAGGTAATTCCATAGGGTAATTTCTCCAAACACTGTTGATCCATTTGGGCTGGTTCTGCATACATTGCCAATCCACACTGGCTGGTTCTGCCAACACTACAGGTCCAATTGGTCTTTTTCTGCCATCACTGCTGGTCCACTCATTCCAATAGGGCTGGTTCTGCAAGCATTGCTTATCCACTTTGTCTGGTTCTGCAAACACCCCTGGTGCAGATGACCCATTCGGGCTAATACTGCAAACACTCTGGATCCACTCATGCCAATGTTGCAAGCACAGATGATCCCATAAGGTCAATTCTACAAGCACTATTGAACCATTCGGGCTGGTTCTGCATACATTGCCGATCCACACTTGCTGGTTCTGCAAGCACTACTGATTCATTATGATTCATACTGATTCGTCTTATCCTGCCATCACTGCTGGTCCACTTATTCTGCTAATCTTCTGGAGCTGGTTCTGCAAACACTGCTTATTCACTCTGACTGGTTCTGCAGCCTCTGTTGATCCACTTGGGCCAATTCTACAAGCACAGCTAATCGAATAAAGTCAATTCTGCAAGCACTGTTGATCCATTCGGGCTGGTTCTGCATGCATTGCCAATTATTCACACTGGCTGATTCTGCCAGTACTACAGATCCATTTAGTCTTATTGTGCCATCACTGTTTGTTCATGTGGGCTCTGTCTAAATTGTTTATCCACTTGGACCAGTCCTGCAAATGCTGCTGATTTGTTGGACCAGAACTCACCAGTGCTGGGTCATATGCAGACGCATATAATTCAAGTTTCAGTATTGAAAGCAGAATCATTTTATCAGCTAAATAAAAGTAAAGGATTAAAACATATACATAAATATGTAAGTATGCAATAGTAGCAGAGGTGTAAAGTAATGAAGTACAAATATTTTGTTACCTTACTTAAGTAGAAATGTATTGGTTATTTATACTTTACTGGAGTAATTATTTTTCAGCTGACTTTTTACTTCTACTTCTTACATTTACACTCCATTATCTGTATTTTCTACTCCTTACATTTACACTCCATTATCAGTACTTTCCACTCCTTACATTTACACTCCATTATCAGTACTTTCTACTTCTTACATTTACACTCCATTATCAGTACTTTATACTTCTTACCATTTACACTCCATTATCATTACTTTATACTTCTTACATTTACACCTCCATTATCAGTACTTTCTACTTCTTACATTTACACTCCATTATCTGTACTTTTTACTCCTTACAATTTACACTCCATTATCAGTAACTTTCTACTCCTTACATTTACACTCCATTATCAGTACTTTATACCCCTTACATTTACATTCCATTATCAGTACTTTCTACTCCTTACATTTACACTCCATTATCTGTGCTTTCTACTTCTTACATTTACCCTCCATTATCAGTACTTTCTACCCCTTACATTTGCACTCCATTATCAGTACTTTCTGCTCCTTACATTTACACTCCATTATCAGTACTTTCTACTCCTTACATTTACACTCCATTATCAGTACTTTCTACTTCTTACATTTACACTCCATTATCAGTACTTTATACTTCTTACATTTACACTCCATTATCAGTACTTTCTACTTCTTACATTTACACTCCATTATCAGTACTTTATACCCCTTACATTTACATTCCATTATCAGTACTTTCTACTCCTTACATTTACACTCCATTATCTGTGCTTTCTTCTTCTTACATTTACACTCCATTATCAGTACTTTCTACCCCTTACATTTACACTCCATTATCTGTACTTTCTACTCCTTACATTTACACTCCATTATCTGTACTTTCTACTCCTTACATTTTAAACATAGTCTCGTTACTCCTATTTCATTTACAGCTTGTTTTCATTCATGTACATTTACATTCCAGTAAAGATTATTGATAACATGACTTTGAAGTTTGACTGTTTGCACCATTAAAATACTTATAGACAACTAGTCATCATATCTTCTGCTCCATGAAACACATGTTAATGTTCAGTAGTAACAGATATGCTTCTTTAATATATTTACATTGTACTAAACTACATTCATGTTCAATGGGCGTATGTGCGGCTGAAACAGGAAGCCTAGCGCATCCCAAATTTATCGACATTAACATTTTAATACAACATTATAGTCATTATGGCTTTTAGAAGAATGGGGTTTCTGGGGAGGTGGGCTAGTGCACTATAGACCCCTGTGGTGCGGACTAAGCTTTTGTCCTTAATGGCATTTTCCCCTTACATTACTTTTACTTTTATACTTTAAGTAGTTCTGAAAGCAGTACTTTTACACTTTTACTGGAGTAAAAAGCTTGAGTTGATACTTTAACTTCTACAGAAGTATTTTTAAACCCTAGTATCTATACTTCTACCTGAGTAATGAATGTGAATACTTTTGAGACCTTTGCATATGAGAACCATAAAAGCTCAAAAGTGAGCTTTCCTTATAGGAGACGGGAAAGCACTTTTAATCAGTGCACTTAGATTTTACTCCAAGTCATTTTGGACCATTTCCTTATTGGCTCATTCATCATCCAGTGTTTATAGACTGTGAAGCACAGATGGCGTTTTCAAATGATGTGAAAGTTATGAAGTTCGGATATGACAGGAACAATATGGAAACCCAGACAATACGGCGGAGAAGTAAGAGACTGTGGCTTTTTTAAAATCCTATGGCGTGTAGCAGCACTCAAAGCGAGCCCGAAAAACAAAAAGGACACAACAAAGCGAACGGCTCTGACTGCGCAGTAGGGTCGGGGTTATGGGTTAGGGTTATGGATTCGGGTCGGGATCATGGGTTAGGTTGTGGCTTTGGGTCGTTCCATCAACTCTCTGTGACTCTTGAGGGGAGTTTGATTGAATCCAGATTTTTTATTGGCCTGGTGGGGATTAACAGGATTAACACTTTGTGACCTGAACGATGGGGATTAGGGTGAACGCTGGGTCACAGGCAAAGCAGAGACAGGTGCTGCTTCTCCTCCTGTATCACTCAGTGTTAAGTTTCCAGCGCACCTCACCCAGCATCACCTACACGCCCAAATGCTTTTAACCTTTGGATCCTCTCTCGGAGAGAAGCGCTGGCTGTGTTTATGGAAGAGCGGTACGGTTCCCATGTTGATGATAATACCCAGTGTGTCTGAATATATATATATATATATATATATATATATATATATATATATATATATATATATATATATATATATATATATATATATATATCAATCATCGCTGTCCAGTGAAAAACAAGTATCTCTACAGGAGAGACCAAAAACTTCACTTTCAATGGAAGTCAATGGAACCAGAATTTTACCAGAACCAGAGTTATTTTGGAGCATTTCTATTGGTCCATTCATCATTAAATTTTCACACAATGTAAACGGCAGTGGTCGTGTTCAAATTATATAGAAAACTAAAAATCGACAAAAGTGGAGATACACGTTTTTCATTAGACAGTGACGACATGCTGATATTTATATCCTGATGAATTGACCAATAGAACTACTCTAATAGACCAATAGAAACCCTCTTAACATTAACTTTTATTGAAATTCAAAGTAAAACAAGTATCTTTAAAATCGCAACTTTACAGGAGAACACAAAAAATGTCAATGGAAGTCAATGAAACCAGAATTTTTTCCACCCTATTTTGGAGCATTTCTATTGGTCCATTCATTATGAAACTTTCACAGGATATAAAGATCAGGTGCCGTGTTTAAATGATGCAAAAAAAAAAAAAATACATGAGTCCAAATTACTGCACACTGATAGCAAAAAGAAAGAATAAGACCAGACGGATGACGGACACCATAGCATCGGTGGTTATTATATGAGTAGTTTGCTAGCATGGAACTCAGTGGGCTTGGGCTGGAGTTCCGTGTGGCTTGGTGCTTGTGCGTGAACAGTGCCCCCCCCTCCAGTCTTTGGGATAAAGATGAAATGTAGGGAGGAGATGGGGTGGTGGTGGGTGCGATGTTGTTTGGCACGGGAATGGAGCAAGAATGGGGTTGCATATATAGTAGGTAGAGGTAATTAGGGTGTGGTCCAGCTCCCAAAACTAAGTTACGTGGTAACTCCACTTACACCCTAAAGCCATTTTTATTGCTACAATCTATAAACATATTTAATTCTAATAATATATGACATCAGTGTTGTTGGAATTTGAACCCTTTTTCTTTTTTTGCACTGTCAAATCCTCATCATTGCTGTGGTCAGTTGAGCCCCTGCAGAGCACTGGATGTCACAATATGCAAATCAATCAACCCAGTTGGTCCTACCCAACGGTGACAGTGCCCTTGAAGCAGACTGTGAGGACACAGTCACGAGCTAACCAAGCGGTTAAATCTCTCCTGTACTGTTGGTTAAGGTTAGCTGTGCGTGAAACTGCCACACCAACCATCTGGAGGGAAAAAACAACAAACGTTACCATTTTTCTGGCCTTTCTTTGCTTGTTTACAGCAGAAGCTACCACCGCTGATCATTTCTGCTAGACTAGCCATGCAAGCTTTGGAGTTATATTAGTGCGACACTAACAGTGTTGTATGTTTCCTTTAAGTAGATTTCGGGTTGTGTTCAGTTTTGAGCCCCAGTGTCCGGTTGCCACTCTTGACTAGAATCAATGCATTTCACTTATACTACACTATAAAAAACAATATCTTGGCAAGTAAAATGGCGTAGTTGATTATATCTCGTATTTCTTATTTTAAGATTGTTGTAATTTTATTATAAGATTCACTTATTCATTATTTCTATTCATTTTTTCTTGTTTTAGAGAGTTAAGTTATTTAACTGCATTGGCAAAGAGAGGATTGTTTCCAGCATGGTTTTTACAATAAGCTAAATTATTTGCCAATATAGTGAGTGATAAATTGACCCGCTAAAATCACTTAAACCAAGATAAAATGACTAGACATGACCAATGAAATAATTATATAAAGTATAAATAAGATCATTTTGTTTATAAAGACGTATTTCTTTTGCAGTGAGAAGAGCAAGTTGAGTGCAAAACCAGTGTTTTTTATGAAAATTGTATTGTAGTATATTTTATTGATGTTATATAGTCATCAAGCCTACTCTGTAAGTATTGTAGTACTGCTTTTTCTTTATAGTACTGAAAGGTTCGACAGGAAATTATTGGTCAGAATGTCTAGGTTTCTAGGTCGATACAGCCAAGTGAGCCCTCCTATTGGTTAGGACTTCAGGACCTGACCTTATAGCATGTTTGTAAGTGTTTTTTAAATTTGATTATCTATATTTTTTTAATGTACGGGCTGAAACGAAGGCCTAGCCACTGTGTAATGTGAACCAATAATTTAAAAAATTCCAAATTTGTAAAACTGGTGTCATGAATGTGAAAAATTGTCCAGTCAGGAATTCTATGTTTCTACGGCAACACAGCTAAATGAGCTCACCTATTGGTTAGGACTTCAGGAGCTGAACAGTAGGCCTTATATGGTGGATTATCCAGCAACGTAATTAAGAAATGCCAGAGGAACCAGATTTGGAAGGATAGAAGGTCCCCTTGTGCACCAGTGTTAGAATCGCACTATTAAAAACCCTATAACACACTATTAAAAACCCTATAACTTTTTATGTAAGTGTTTTTTTATTTATTTATACATGTTTATTTTTAAATGTAAGGCCTGAAACAAAGCCATAGCCACTGTGATATGTGAACCAATAATAAAAACAAATCTTCCAAATCTGTAAAACTGGTGTCATTATCGTGAAAAGAAATTTCTGCGTTTCTTGGTTAGGACTTCAGGAGCTGAACAGTAGGCCTTATATGATGGATTATCCAGCAACATAATCAAGAAATGCCAGAGGGACCAGATTTGGAAGGCTAGAAGTCCCACTAGGCCTTGTGCACCAGTGTTAGATTTGCACTAACACACTATTAAAAACCCTATAGCATATTTGTGTTCTATTGTAAGTGTGTTCTAGTGTAAGTGTGTTCTATTTATTTATACATATTTTTTATGTAGGGCCTAAACCAAGGTCTAGCTACTGTGTAATGTGGACCAATCATAAAAACAATGATAACAAATCTTCCAAATCTGTAAATCTGGTGTCATGAATGTGACAAAACATTCTATGTAGGTTTCTATGTAGAACACCAAGTGAGCTGTCCTATTGGTTAGGACTTCAGGAGCTGAACAGAAGGCCTTATATGATAGATTATCCAATAACATTATTAGGAAATGCCAGACGATTTCCAGCACACGGGACCAGATTTTTAAGCATAAAAGTCCCACTAGGCCTTGCGCACCATCGTTAGATTTGCACTAACACACTAACAAACAAAGGCCTAGCCACTGTGTAATGTGAACCAATAATAAAAACAAATCTTCTAAATCTGTAAAACTGGTGAACGTGAAAAAAAAAGTCCCGTCTGGATGTCTAGGGTTCTAGGTCGATACAGCCAAGTGAGCTCACCTATTGGTTGGGACTGCAGGAGCTGAACAGTGGGACTTATATGATTTTATTTGTTTATTTATATATATTTTAAATATAGGGCCTGTGCAATGTGGACCAATCCTGAAACAATAATGAAAATTCTGGTGTCATGAATTTGAAAACTCTGTAATCAGAATTTTACGTATTGCAGTGCAACTTCTAGTATGATGCAGTGCTTAAAACTGCTTAAAGTCTAAAAGTTGTGCTTAATTTTACTAATACATACAGTACTGCAAAAGAATTTTTCCTTTAATGTTAAAATTAATCCAAGGTTTATGATACTATTGACAGCATTATTTAATTATTTACATTTTTAGCAGTAGGGCGCGATTAGTCAGCCGAGCCATTATGTCAACCACATTGCATCTGTTCTCATTTGTCAAGCAGAGTTGCTGACAGTAGTTTAGCTCACACTGTACTTCATGTCAGTTTAACCTTTAGATTACGTACTGCAGTATCTAGTACGCTGAATTAGAAACACCTGCATTATAACTTTGCGTTCTAATATGCAGCCCACCAGCAGCCCAGAGCCGGGAGTGTAAGTCTGGACGGTATGTCATCGCTTGTGTAGCTCGTGAGGGGCGCGCTAGATTTAACGGGACAAGAGGGAGCTCTGTACAGATGTGCTGGGTCATCCCTCGCCATCAGGCGGATAAAGAGAGAGAAAATAAACAAGGCTATAAGACCTGACTCTGTCAGGAGAGCCGAGCTCACACAGAGGAGCAAACATGGCCATGCATCTGGAGAGGCAGGTTTGGTGTAAGACCTTGACTGACTCATAACAGGAAAAAGGTCCAACGCTGGGGTTCTCAAAGGGATAAGGTTCTCCGGACCGTCACAGCCCGCGACCTTGGGGTGCTGAAAACAGTCACGAATGCTAACCAAACAAACATTTAGACTCTCTCACACATGCATGCACCTTCTTTTTCCAGCTGTGCTTCGGTTAAAATGACTTCATTTGACACGTTCACACATACAGCACTGTGGATTACTCACAAGCCTGAACTTTCCTAAGCCTTTCTGCTCTCGTCTGTCATTATAGGATTCGAACGGAGAAAGTAAGGGCCCAAAAATAGATTGGAAAACAAATCTTGCTTGGAGACTGATACATTTTGGCCACGGTTACATATAGAATGTAGGCTGTGGACAGTAGGTTTAGCAGGGTATGGTCAACTGTGCAGTGGAGATGCTGCCCTTGTTGATTTCAGCAGACACTTCTTCAATCTTTCATCATCTATATGGCGTATCCTCCTAGGTTACGGGGGGTGCTGGAGCCTATCCCAGCACTCATTGGATGGAAGCCAGGATAACTGACATTCAACTGTTATGTAATGAAAACTTGAAAGTCCTCAAAGTTACCATAATTCATTTTTAATCAATCGCCAAACTAAGACTGATATATGTAAATTAGCTGTGTTCTGAATGGCTGCCCTGAGGTGTGCCTTATTTAAGCAGTGAAACACTGCTTAGAAGTTCACTGTGAGAGGGGGCGAAGCTAAACCGCTGGAGGTATATATATACACATATACACATATACACATACACTATACATATACACTACCGCTCAAAAGTTTGTGACCACGGGTCTCTAAAGAAAGTTGTTTCTTTCTGGTCATTTTGAGTCGGTCAGCAAGACATCAATTGCTGATGCTTCAGATACTAAACTAACCTAGAATGTTGTTCTCCCTTTTATACTCACTTATTAGTAGAATGTTTTTCAGCTGTGCATCACAATTGACAACCAATTAGTCCAATAACATCCTTAACTTGGATTGGCGGCCGTACCAGGAGATTTAGACAGAGGACTAAGAATTGCTGATAATAGGACTATATGCAAAATAAGCCTCTATACAAAAATAGACTTTAATACAAAAAAAAAAATCATCTGATACACTTACATTAATTGTGAAATGCAAAATATTGTTTGTGAATTGCATTAAAAATTGCATGAATTGCATGAAAATTGCATAAAATGAAATTCTAAAGTGATCCTAAATTTTTGAGCGGTAGTTTCAGACCAAATTTATATGAGTATGGGCCAGTATTGGACACAAAACCTGACAATATGTATGCGTGTAAGAAAATCTGTATAATATTAAGTATTGTGATATTTTCTTGAGTATTGTGATAGTATTGTTGAGTAATATGATATTTTTGTTGAGTATTGTGATTTCATTGTTGAGTAATATGATATTTTTGTTGAGTATTGTGATATTATTGTTGAGTAATATATTTTTGTTGAGTATTGTGATTTTATTGTTGAGTAATATGATATATTTGTTGAGTATTGTGATATTTATATTGAGTCACATGATATTTTTGTTGAGTATTGTGATATTGTTGAGCAATATGATATGTTTGTTGAGTATTGTGATTTTATTGTTGAGTAATATGATATTTTTGTTGAGTATTGTGATATTATTGTTGAGTAATATGATATTTTTGTTGAGTATTATGATATTATTGTTGAGTAATATGATATTTTTGTTGAGTATTGTGATATTATTGTTGAGTAATATGATATTTTTGCTGAGTATTGTGATTTTATTGTTGAGTAATATGATATTTTTGTTAAGTATTGTGATATTATTGTTGAGTAATATGATATTTTTGTTGAGTATTATGATATTATTGTTGAGTAATATGATATTTTTGTTGAGTATTGTGATTTTATTGTTGAGTAATATGATATTTTTGTTGAGTATTGTGATTATATTGTTGAGTTATATGATATTTTTGTTGAGTATTGTGATATTATTGTTGCGTATTGTAATATTATGCTTTGTGATTTTCTATCGATTCTCAAAAACACAGTATTGATTTCTGATCAATAGTTTACAATCAAAGGTTGGTGGCAAAGGTTGGGCCTTAAAACCCAGTCCCAGTATTAAGATGGACCAAGAGGGATGAAAACCAATATTTGTCCCTTTGATTTTGACGGCTCCCTGGCTCTTCACTCGTAGCCCATTTGAATATAAAACTAGCGCCACGATTGGTCAAAGTCTTGGCCATAGACGAGTTGCCTAGTGCGCCAATGCAAAGACAGTTAAACTCAAAATCAATGACTTTTTGCATATTCTGAAGCAACAAATCGTAGCTACATGCTTATCTACTGCGTAAAACGTGTTAAGGTTGGCAGGTATTAGGTGTTAAAACGTACATCATATTTACAATATTGCACTATATTGAATCATATCTCTTGCATCGTGATACATATTGTATCACCAGTTTCTTGCCAATGCACAGCCCTGTGGTTCATCTTGGGTTCGTACAGAACGTTACTGGGTTGCATTTACATTCAGACCAGAATTTCAGGCTCAATTAAAGCTTTGGATTCACATTTATTCTCACCATTACTTGTCGTTTGGCACTTTATATATGATTTGGGTCAGTTTGGGCCAGAATGTTGTTGGGCTCAGGTAAGTTTAGGACTCAAAACTTGACATGGCTCAGGTTGGGCTTGGACAAAAAGCTTAACGTTAACCTCACTGGCTAAAAGAAAGAAATAAAAATGTTGATAGTCTTCCCAGACTTCACTTTTGCAGATAAGCCCTAAGGCTCTTTAACATAAGTTGTGTTGAATTCTATTCGCAGACCCCTAAAATGGTACGCGTTCACCACCTCATTTCTTCATCAGGATGTCACACACATCTCATAACTCATGCGATTTATGTGCGAGCGTTGGATATTTGTCATATGCTAACATTGCGAGTGAAAGTTTCATGGGAACAGCTCTCTTTTCCTTGAAGTGTTTGAAGCTTCTGCGGTGGACCGGCATTCTGTCGCATGCAAGATTCATTGAAGTTGTTTTTGCGGGCGAGGGCTCGCTGTTGAAGAAACGCCAATTAGAGCGAGATTGTTTTGGTGGCATTTTCTGACTCTCGCGCATGTGGTTTCGCGAGGAGCGAGCGCTGAGACGAACGCAGAGCCCTGTGATACGGTCCAGATTGCAGATTGATCCCTCTTCTTGGACGGGATACGTTTTCAGGGATTGGGGAGGTGGAGGAGGAGGAGGAGGAGAAGATGAATGCTGCTCCCGTTGAACTCTGGGAAATCTCGGGGCCTGGCACGGCCTTGCTTTCGGGGGTTTGTGGGTGACTAGGGCGGGGAGGGAAAACCACTTCCCCTGCTTGTTAAACAAGGCCATTAAAAGGCATTATGCGCTGGCCTCCGCCGAGGCTTCTTGCGCGTCATTGCTAGCATCTGTCCGACTCCTTGGACCCTCCCCGCATTCTCGCGTCCTCCACTCTGTACCAGATGGAGATCACACTGCAGCGTGTTTTGCTGTTGGTCGGAAATGTCAGCGCTGCCGCCGTCGTGTCAGCGCAGCCCATGGCAGCCAAAGCACGCGCCCCCGTTTGCTTTATCTCTTTCAACCAACCTCATGGAAAGCATATATCTCCAACCTCAGAGAACATAAACAGCACTTCGGTCTGCTTTAAAGGAGCCCTTGATCATGTCTGTCACCGGCAGCTCTGAGTGTCAGAGTCGAGCCATGGCGCTGGCTGGAGGAGCGCGCCACGTCCAGCGTCGGCTCTCAAGTTTTCCGTAGCCGGTCCGGGCCTGCAGCTCAAAACTGGAGCAGGGTTGGATTAGCACTTCTAAATGTTGGGATTTGGTTCGAGTTAAAATTTACTTACACTTCAAATAAGGCATGATGAAACATTTCCATTCCATAATCAAAAGCAGACCTTGAGAGTGGCTGTGCTAATTCAAGTGACAGCATGAAAAAAAAAAGATGGAGCTCACTCGTTTCTAATCATTTCAAAGCTGCGGACGCGCAATCGTCTCAAAGCGCTCGATACTGACTGAACTATCTCTGCTGTCACGTGTTCTTTAAGTTTACGCTCTAATCTGGGATCAGGGGGGAAGATTAGAGAGCTAATGCAGATGCTTCAGGGTCACATGCTATGGATTCAAACTGTGCTGAACTAGTTTTTCCCATCGGTGGCAGCTGTAGGACTGTAGAAACATGGGTGGCTTGCAACTTTGGGAGGGTCTAAAAGTCCCACAAGCCCAAAAAATATAGGTGCCTGAACAGAATCACATCTTACTAAGTGCTATTATACTGTTGCTATCCAGTAACTGTACAGTAGAGGACAATAACATTCCTAACTTTCAATGTAAGTTCATGTGAAGAGGTTTTATGATTTTGGAGCATTTCTATTGGTCCAGTCATCATGAAACTTTCACAAGATATAATGGGCAGCTGTCGAGTTTAATAGAAACTTGAAAATGGAGATACTTGTTGTTCTTTGGACAGTGATGATATTCATTCTCATTTGTTGTACCTGAATGTATTGTAGCCCCTCGCTACTGCCTCATGCTGCCTTGGGAGCATGGGCTCATGTAGGATCTTTGCTGCTGCAGTGTTCAGTAAAAGAGCATTTGCTGAAAGCGCTATGTTTCCCACATTCTATTCTATGTCGACATTGGTGTCAGAAGTGGGCTAGGGCCCGAAGCCAGCGCTTAATGGAGGATGGCGAAGAAGACTGAATCCAGCCGAAGACTGAGGAAGAATAAGCTGTAGCACGGCAGTGATACAAAGAGACAGTGGAACAAAGACTGGCAGCAGAGCCTGGCTGGAGGACAGCACAAGAGGCGGCATAAAGGATGTTGGCTGGTGACTCCTTGATGGCTACACCCCTCCATCAACACTTTGAGCTGGCAGTGGAGCCGCATGCAAGGTTTTGGCAGGTATGTCTGGTTTTTGAGCGGGCAGCGTGGTAGGAGTTGCCGCTAGGGCTCCTACCGCCACACTGCTGTGAATAAGCTGTCGCTGTTTGGGTTGAAATGTATGTGTCTGTGTGTTTTATGTGCTTTGTTATGTCTGGATATGGGATTTGGTGGCTGGGTGTCTACTGTAAAGCAGACTTCAGATAAGCTATGATTAACTGAATGCAATGTTTTCAATGAATCTACATGTCAAAACCAATACATCTCATGATAAACATTCAGCCAAGTCTTGATTATATACATTTAGCAGCCAAGATTTGAACTAAACATTATTGTATTGTAGCAAAATTGATGAAGGTCATGTTTTTAAGGGAGCAGTTAAGTAGGGCCTGTGATTAAGTAGGTACATAAGTAAGTAAGTCTTGCATTAGCAGTGATGCTCTCAATATCCTGGAGATAAATAAAGGGAGGACTGTTACATAAGGTCAAGGATAGGAAACATAACATGCTTTGCTTTAAGCGTTAATGTAGACGATTGTACTACTTCAGAACAATACAGTGACTGCAGTTATCCAACTCTGAATGTGGCACCATCATAAACCAGCTCTTTAACTCTGACGACATAGGGGGAAGAAAACTGCCAGCATTTTAAACCTGTGTTGGTCATTATTGAGTGCAAAAGTGAAGTCAGCCTCTTATTGGAATTTTCTGTTCTGTTTTACAAGCCCCAGCTAACTTTAGCCTTACTTCACCTACATCTGCTGCACTTTGCTGGTAATCATGCGCTGAACTACACTACCAGTCAAAAATCTGGACACACCTAACTGAATATATGGTTTTATAATTATAAAGACATGTTGACCTTATTGTGTTGAAAGATATGTATAAATAGTAAAGTTGGTGTATATGTACTAAAACCAACATCTCAGCGTGTATACTATCCTCTTCAATTCAATAAACCACAACCAGATGTTTTATTCTGCTTCAAGAATAATTCCATACGTGATATTTTATAGTTTTGATCTCTTTAATATTATTACTATTAATACAGTAAAACAAAAAAACTTGGGTAGGTGTGTCCAAACCTTTGACTGATAGTGTACTTCCTCCCAGTTCTTACTCCCAGTCAAGTTGGTGGAAACCTTCTAAATCAGCCAACTATGTTAAAGAAAATATCTGGGTGGCCAGTCAGATTTCCTTCCCACTTCGTCCCTGTACCACTGGATTAGTTCAAACATCAGTCCCACGGACAAAAATCCTATTGAGATAAACAATGACTTGTGTTAAGAGGCTTCTACTGAGATAGTAATACATAGAGCAAAATCATCATTTCTAGGGCACTTTTAATTGAAAGATGGCTAAACTCTAACCCATAAACTTAAACATGTTAAATTTATACTTTAATGTAACTTTAAACAGTAAAAAACTTTAAACTGTCCCACATTTTCATGCCAAACATTTTAGTCCATGGGCGGGATTTTATTTTAGCCACACCCCTGCATTTTAGAGTAAGACATAGACTGCATCCCTGCCCCTCATTTCCACATTGTGAGCATTTAGATCCAATAGCTTTGAAAAAGCTGTGTCCCAAAGTTTAAAAATCTGTGGGGAACATTAAGAACTGTAACAAGCGTCAATGCATATTTTCTGCAATTAATTAAACTTTGTTGTGTTTTAATGTTAATTATTATAATTTTACGTGTCTTAGACTGTGTCTGCTAATGCTATGGTATTTGCTAATTATATGAGTCGAGCAAACAATTTTGAGTCCTGCTCAAAATGAGCTAAAACTCCACTACAACAATATTTGGTGAAGTTTAGGTTATGATTGTGGAAAAGTTGTGGACATTTCAATCATTTGTTGTAATAAAATAACATAGTTATGATATAGGTTCACTCATGATGAATGGACCAATAGAAATGCTCCAAACTCACTTGGAATAAAACCTCTTTACATTGACTTACATTGAAACGTTACTTTGGACAGCAATGATATATATCTCCTATATACTTCCTACAACCTGATGCTAGTATTCCTGGGAGAGGTGGACCTGTCAGCCTTCTCCAGTTTAAGGACCAAAAAGCAATGCAGGTTAAGATCTGAGCTACTATAGTGAGGAATGCTGACCCTGGGTGCACATGGGTCAGAGTGATAGGAGAAGGATTAGCCATGTCATCTTCACATGGCTCCTTCTGCTGGTTTCACACACTCCAACGCTCCAGAGGAATTCCAAAGCACTACGCTTGATGTTCCATGGGCTGGAGTTGCGTGAGGTCAGTGACGGCTTTGGAGCATAAAAAAGGAGACTTCGCTTCCCAGAAATAACAAAAATGTATGGAAAGCAGTAATAGGCAAAGGGTGAAGTTCCGAATGGAGCGAGCGAAAGCGGGAACAGTGCATGGGGCGAACGACTGGAACGCTCAATGGGCCATTAGAATATTAAATGGGTCTCAAATCATCATTATTGCCGTCATTACTTTCCTTATTTGCTTGACTGATACGTCTCCTTGTACCGGCTACCTCTCTATTGTTGTAGTCTCTGTCTTCCCTCTTTAGACTGCTTCTATTTTCCCCTCTCTTCTGGCTCTCTTTCACAATCGCTCATTCTTGTTTTCCCGGTCCTGGGTCTCTTCTTTCCCTCCATCCGTCTGTCTGATATCCCGCTTCCAGTTGCCGTGTGTGTGTGTGTGTGTGTGTGTGTTTTAGTGGGTCATCAGGAAGTGGAATATGAGCGCATAGATCCCTCAGGCAGAAATTCATCCCACATCTCTTTCAATTAGCTTCCTGCTCTTCTGCCGATAATTACAGTGTCCATCACAGACACACAGAGCGAGAGAGAGAGAGAGAGAAAGAGTAGATGTTAGCATGCTAGCATCCCGGGATTAGCGCTGCACTGTGATCTTCCTCTCTCGTATCACTTGGAAGTGCTGGTGAAGGCTTGGGGAAAGAGATAGAGGAGTAGAGAGACGGAAAGAGAACGGAAGAAAAGCTCAGAGCAGGCAGTAAAAGAGAGAGAGAGAGAGTGAGTCTTGGGATGAGCAGAAAGTAAGCGCGAGGCTAATCCTCCTGCCGAGGCTGCACTACTGCAGCCTCACACGCACTCCCAAGTTCGGGGAGCTGCAAAAGTTCCCATGTGTTGTCATTTAGAGTGCTATCATGGCTAATAACAGGGAGGATTAGAACGCTTGCCTTTTGATCCCATAATCCACACCCCCCCTTCCCCCTCCCCCCTCTCTCTCGGCTCATCGGAATCCCAGAAACTCTTGCCTGGCCGAGTGGAGCTCAGGCAGATTTGAGGAGCATTAAAAGGGAAATTGACCCCAAATCCGATCTCCTCCTGTCCTGCACTGCGTCAGAGAGGTGGCAGCTTCTCATTTCTCCCTCCCCTTTAAGGCCTGTGTTGAGATGAACATTGCAAGTGGTGAAGAAATGACTTCATTAACACGTCTGCTGTTCTGAAAGGCCGCGCTTTACAGCGACAAATCACCTCCAATCACCATTCCTTATATTAGCACACTATATAGACCACCAATGTAGAGAGCAGAAATAGTCCCTAATCATTATTGCCTACGTTAGAACACTATGTAAATCACTACCTTACTATTATAGAGAACATAAATGGGTCCTAATCACGATTCTCTACATTAGAACACTATGTAAATCACTACCTCACTATTATAGAAAACAGAAATGGTTCCTAATCACGATTTCCTACATTAGAACACTATGTAAATCACTACCTCACTATTATAGAGAACAGAAATGGTTCCTAATCACTATTACCTACATTAGAACACTATATGGATCACTATTATGGCAAACAGAAATAGTCCCTTATCATTATTCCCTACATTAGAACACTATATAGACCACTATTAAGGCAAACAGAAATAGTCCCTAATCACTATTCCCTACATTAGAACACTATATAGATCACTATTAAGGCAAACAGAAATAGTCCCTAATCACTATTCCCTACATTAGAACACTATATAGATCACTATTAAGGCAAACAGAAATAGTCCCTAATCACTATTCCCTACATTAGAACACTATATGGATCACTATTAAGGCAAACAGAAATAGTCCCTAATCACTATTCCCTACATTAGAACACTATATAGATCACTATTAAGGCAAACAGAAATAGTCCCTAATCACTATTCCCTACATTAGAACACTATATAGACCACTATTAAGGCAAACAGAAATAGTCCCTAATCACTATTCCCTACATTAGAACACTATATAGATCACTATTAAGGCAAACAGAAATAGTCCCTAATCACTATTCCCTACATTAGAACACTATATAGATCACTATTAAGGCAAACAGAAATAGTCCCTAATCACTATTCCCTACATTAGAACACTATATGGATCACTATTAAGGCAAACAGAAATAGTCCCTAATCACTATTCCCTACATTAGAACACTATATAGACCACTATTAAGGCAAACAGAAATAGTCCCTAATCACTATTCCCTACATTAGAACACTATATGGATCACTATTATGGCAAACAGAAATAGTCCCTTATCATTATTCCCTAGATTAGAACACTATATAGACCACTATTAAGGCAAACAGAAATAGTCCCTAATCACTATTCCCTACATTAGAACACTATATAGACCACTATTAAGGCAAACAGAAATAGTCCCTAATCACTATTCCCTACATTAGAACACTATATGGATCACTATTATTGTGAGCAGAAATGGTCTCTAATCCCTATTCTCTACATTACAGCACTATATAAATCACTAGTATAGTGAACAGAAATAGTCCCTAATCCTTATTCTATACATTACATCACTATATAAATTACTTCTATAGTGAACAGAAATGGTCCCAAATCACTATTCTCTACAATACAGCACAATAGAGAACAGAAATAGTCCCCTTATCACTATTAGTAGTGCCCTATATAGTTCACTATAATAGTAAACAGACATGGTCTGTAATCAATATTTTTATAAAGAACTTTACAGAACACTAGTACACCATTATAGAGAACAGAATAGTCTCTTATCACTTTAAACATAATACATTTTATATTTCCTATATGTCAAACTTTGCAGACATAAGGGAACCTAGTATGCATTTTCCCTTTTTTTCTCTTGTTTTTAGTCTGTTTTGCTGCTTTTTGTGCATGTAAATATTGTGCAGAGTCATAAAGGCCAAAATACACACCAGAGGGTGAAACTCTCCCACAGAAACCACTTTTCTCAACTGCTTGAAATGCCTCGCTGGAACTCCAGCCCTTTTCTGTGTTACAAGGTGACATCATCGCGTAACACAATCCTTATTCACAATCCTCACACAACGCACAAAGAGCTAAACGAGTGAAAGCATGTCATTCTAAAAAGTCCTGCTCCAGTCTAGCTTGCGAAGGTTGATGTACTAAGTTGTTCTACCTGCCTTTCAGTATCGGACTCTGACTCAAACTGATACAGCGGATCATACCACTCTGAGCCCCAGGAGGTGGGGCTTGCAGACACAGGAGCTCTAACAGGGCGTTTCAGACAGAGGGTGAATACAGATATAGGGAATACAGAATAAGAATAATACTGCTTTAGGAAATCTGAAGCTTATACATCTGTTTTGGTAGACCTCAAAATAAAACACTGAGAATACACAGCCCCTTTTAAAATAAACATGCCAAAAAGGGAGCACTGCCATAGAACAAACGTTTTCCAGGCTTTTCAGTGGATGATGTTTTAAAGAACCATGTTTAGAAAGTAGATATGTGAGTGTGAAGAACCTTTCAACAACTAAACATGTAAGAAAAAGAGTTTTTCTTTTCTTAAATAGCTGCATCTGTGTTTATAATGTACCCAGTGTACCCATAAAGTGAACAGAAATCTGTCCTTCCTGCAGTATCACACATTTAACTGATAACCGCTCCATCACTAGCTCGCACACACAAACATATTTCAGGCATGGAAGTGGCTATAACTCCTCCAAACCTTCGTATTAGGGGTAATTTATGAGGCCGCACTAAATTTACAGATGAGAGGGTGGCTGGACTGTCCCGGAGCAGGCGGCTGGTGGAGATTTAAGCGTGTGATGGATGTAGCGCGGTGGTTGATGAATCTGCGGCGAAGTAAGGCATGGCCAGCGTGAACCTCGAGGACGGCGTTTGGCACAGCCGCGTTTCTTCCTACAGGGCTTGGCCTGGGTTACTCTTCATTCATCTGACATTGTCTTACTCCCTGATGCGCATGCAGAATTAATGTCCCGCTTCCAATCCGCCGCCTCATCGTCCTTCCCTCATTTCATCCTTCGCCCTTTCCACCCCCCTCCAACTACCACGCTCACCACAACACTCGCATCACGGCTGGCAGGGCTTTGGTGGTAGCATGGAGGCCGGGTGGGGGCAGGCGGGGGGTTAGTGAGAGAGAGACAGAGAGAGGGAGAAAAAGAAAAGTGGTTTAATGGAAAGGAAAGTGGCATTTGTATGAGCAATGGAACTAATTAATAAGAAGAGAAGAGAAGAGAAGAGAAGAGAAGAGAAGAGAAGAAGATAATGGAAAAAGATGAGAAGAGTCTTCAACAATACAAAAGGATGAATACAAAAGATGAAAGAAGAGAAAAGAACATATCAAAATAGAAAAAGGGAAGAAGAAAAAAGATAGAGAGGAGAAGAGATAAAAGAAAATATAGGAGACAAGAAGAGAAACTAATGGAATCTATGGAAGAGTAAATAAAACAAGAAATAAGAAAACTGGAAAGAAGATGAAAGAGGAAAAGAGAACAAAAAGGAAGACAAAACAGAAGGTACAGAAGAGGTAAAAGTAGAGAAGTAAGAAAACGTAAAGAGAAGAAAAGAAAAAAGAAGAGAATGGAAGAAGGAAAAAGAAGAAGACAAAGGAGAATGGAAGAGAAGAAAAGAAGAGAAGAGAGGAGAAGAGAAGGAAAAAGAAGAGAAGAGAGGAGAAGAGAGGAAAAGAGAAAAAAACAATGGAAGATAAAAACGGGAAGAAAAGAAAAGAAGGGAGGGGAAGAAAAGAGAAGAATGAAAGAGAACGGAAGAGAAGAAGGTAAGAGAAGAAAAGGAGGGAGGAGAAGGGAAGAGAAGGAAAATGAAAAGAGGAGAGGAGAAGAGAAGGTAAGAGAAGAAAAGAATAGAAGAGAAAAGAAGGGAAGTGAAGAAGAGAATAGAAGAGGAGAGAGAAGAAGATAATGGAAAAAGATGAGAAGAGTCTTCAAGAATACAAAAGGATGAACACAAAAGATGAAAGAGGAGAAAAGAACAGATCAAAATAGAAAAAGGGAAGAACAAAAAAGATAAAGAGAAGAGAAAAAAGAAAATATAGAAGACAAGAAAAGAAACTAATGGAATCTATGGAGGAGTACATGAAACAAGAAATAAGAAAACTGGAAAGAAGATGAAAAGAAGAGGAAAAGAGAAGAGGAGTACAGAAGCGAATACAAAAAGAGAAGGGGAAAAGAGGAGAGAAGAAAACAGAAGAATTTAGGAGAGGACAAAAAATCAGGAGAACCAAGTAGAGAAGTAAAAAAAAGTAAAGAGAAGAAAAGAAAAAGAAGAAAATGGAAGAAAGGAGAATGGAAGAGAAGAGAAGAAAAGAAGGGAGGAGAAGAGAAGAAGGGAGGAGAAGAAAAGAAGGGAGGAGAAGAAAGGAGAAGAATGAAAGAGAAGGGAAGAGAAGAAGGTAAGAGAAGAAAAGGAGGGAGAAGAAGGGAAGAGAGGAGAAGAGAAGAAAACTGAAAAGAGGAGAAGAGACGAGAAGGTAAGAGAAGAAAAGAATAGAAGAGAAAAGAAGGGAAGTGAAGCAGAGAATGGAAGAGAAGAGAGAAGAAAGAGAAGGGAACAGCCGAGAAGAGAAGAAAAGGAGGGAGAAGAGAGGAGATGAGAAGGAAAATGAAAAGAGGAGAGGAGAAGAGAAGAAAAAGAATAGCAGTAAAAAAGAAGAGAAGTGAAGAATGGAAGAGATAAGAAGAGCCATATCGTTCTCTCTGTCACTCCCCCACTATCTCTCCTTTCCTGCTCCCTCTGCAGATCTACAACACAGACCTGCTGGCAACTCAATGCTTTCCACTTCCTTCCGCCTGTCCAGCCAGCGTACGTCCACTCTAACTGCTGAGCACCAGTCCAGCAGCAGTGTAGCAGAGTGGTCATCTTCCTGGTCACTACACTGAAATACCGCTGCACAGTAACCGCTCGCTCGCTTTCCTTCTGCAGGCTGATTCAGAATCAGACTGAAACCCGTAAACCACATGATTGAGCACAGATACGCAGGCTTGTGTCCGTGCGTCATATGCAGGCGTTTGTTACACTCATGTTTTATGTGTGTTTGTGTTAAGCCTTTGGAAAAAAAGGGGGTCCGGGGGGCCTCCCAAGCAGGAAGTGGCGCTGAGGTTAAGCTGGGGAGCCCGCGAGAAAATGTGGCCACCATAAAAGCCATGCTGGGTCCCCAAATACCTCTCTGATGGATTTATACTCTTCAGACCAACGAGAGAGAGAGAGAGAGAGAGAGAGAAAGAGAGAGAGAGAGAGAGAGTTAGCGGAGGGGTTCGATGGGATCTACTGTTTATTTTCGATTCCTGGATGGGACCTGTCTTTAGGCCGGACCACAACTGCTGCGGAAAAGAGCAGGACAGCCGGGCTAGGAGGAAGTCGTGGGGTAGCCTTGTCAAAGGGACATAATGCAATAAAGCTAAGAGCAAGATGAGAAGGAGAGAGAGCGAGAGAGAGAGAGAGAGAGAGAGAGAGAGAGAAGGAGTCTAAAGCATAGAGTCAGTGTGAGGCTGCTGAACTTTTGAGTCGCTCTTTATGGGAGGAAGTTATTAAGGGAGGGTCGTGTAGCAGAACCACGAGCCAGGGCCACAACCTCAGCTCCAGTGCACTCTCTCTCTCTCTCTCTCTCTTTGCTCTCACTCTGTGTAGAGGCAGCGAGTTCCCCCAGCCGCCACAAGAACCACAAAGCAAGAACCTCAGCGCAGCACGAAAACATCTCAGCGTCAGGGCAACCTGCAATTAACTCCTACCTAACACCACGCGCGGCTCCCACATAAGCTAAGGCCAGGATCTCCTGCTGAAATCCAGAACATGGCTTGGCTTCAGGGGGCCGGACTGCAGGAGGTTACTCCGTCTCATTAGCTCAAGGCTCTGGAGCAGTCTGTTATTTATGGGGGAAGATTCCAACGTTTCAACACCTGCTAGGTCATCTTAGGCTTGGAACAGTGCTTACGACGCTCGGTCGGACCGCAGCTCTCGGCCCGTCGTCTTGCAATCAAGCCACGGTTCTATTTGAAAGACTGGAGGTCTCCGAAGAGCCGACGACGCCAAACATCATAGATTGACAGAATAACCTCGTTTGCTCCGCATGCGAGGCAGACAGAGAACAAGGTGTCCGGCCAAATGACCCAAGATGAAAAACTTCCAGCATGCAGCCAGTGGCAAAGACCCAGTTCCAAAAGCTTAGAGTTAGATCTTATTTATTTATTTATTTATTTTTATTTATTTATTTATTTTTTGTCCCCCTTACAATGTAAAACGCTCGGCTACATTGTAAATGATTGCCACCCTCAATGTACTCCGAGATTAAATATAGGTTTATTGATTAATTGATTGATAAATGTTGGCAAAGTTTCAGATTATTGTCAGTCCATATAGTCTGTATTTGATAACTAGGCTTCTTGAATGTATTTGAAAGCATTTGTGATGTCACAAAAGTCAAAGCATTTACATATATCTGCCTCCACAGCGGTTTAATGCCTCTTCATGTTGATGTTATAAGGAATGATTCAGGTTCAGCCTGCTTTTTGAATGAGGCAGCAGACGTTAAAGGCACGGTAACCAAAACCCACCTGTTTAATTGTAATGGATACTAGAGGTGTGAAACTTAGTCATGTTAAATAAAATCACATATAAGTCATTAGGAGAAAAATGAAATAAACAGAAAAGTGAGGAAAGGAGTGAGGAAACGTGACAAGAATAGAGAATAGGAGAGAAAAGGAAAGAAAAGAGAAAAGAAGAGACAAAAGCAAGAAAAAAGAAGGGAATATTATTGAAGAGTAGAGAGGAGGACAGAAAAAGACAAGAAAGAAGTAGAAAACTGAAAGGAAGTGAAGAAAAAAGAGAGAAAAGAAAAGAAACCAATATAGAAGGGTATATGGAAGTGAATAGAGTACATTGGAGGAGAAAACTGAAAAGAAGAGAAGACACAAAAAGAGACGAGAGTAGAAGGGAAGAGAAAAGAAGAGAAGAGAAAATAGGAAGAGCAAACTGAAGGTAGAGAAGAGAAGAGAAGAGAAGAGAAGAAAAGAGAAAAGAAGAGAAGAGAAGAGAAGAGAAGAGAAGAGGAAAAAAAAGAGAAGAGAAAATAAGAGAAGACAAAAAGGGAAGAGCAAACTGAAGGTAGAGAAAAGAAGAGAAGACAAAAAGGGAAGAGCAAACTGAAGGTAGAGAAGAGAAGAGAAGCTAATGGAAAAATACAAGAACAGTATGTGGAAGTGAAAGGAATACAGTGCTGCTCATGAGCCCGCACAGTAATAAACCATGGCTATTAGACTTGGGGCTTTGATTTGGTCTATAAAAGTCTAAACTCGGTCACAACATTAGGAAAAACCCTCCTCAGTAATAGCACTAACTTCTGAAAGTAAAGTTAGCCTTCAAATCTTCCATTCCACCTTAAACGCTGCAGCAGTTACGTTCTAGTGCCATCAAATCTTCCATTCCACCTTAAACGCTGCAGCAGTTACGTTCTAGTGCCATCAAATCTTCCATTCCACCTTAAACGCTGCAGCAGTTACGTTCTAGTGCCATCAAATCTTCCATTCCACCTAAAACGCTGCAGCAGTTACGTTCTAGTGCCATCAAATCTTCCATTCCACCTAAAACACTGCAGCAGTTATATTCTAGTGCCATCAAATCTTCCGTTCCACCTTAAATGCTGCAGCAGCTACATTCTAATGTCTTCAAATCTTCCATTGCACCTTAAACGCTGCAGCAGTTACGTTTTAGTGCCATCAAATCTTCCATTCCACCTTAAACACTGCAGCAGTTACATTCTAGTGCCATCAAATCTTCCATTCCACCTTAAACGCTGCAGCAGCTACATTATAGTGCCATCAAATCTTCCATTCCACCTTAAACGCTGCAGCAGTTACGTTCTAGTGCCTTCAAATCTTCCATTCCACTTTAAATGCTGCAGCAGCTACATTCTAGTTCATTAAAATCTTCCATTCCACCTTAAACGCTGCAGCAGCTACATTCTAGTGTCTTCAAATCTTCCATTCCACCTTAAACGCTGCAGCAGCTACATTCTAGTGTCTTCAAATCTTCCGTTCCACCTTAAACGCTGCAGCAGCTACATTCTAGTGTCTTCAAATCTTCCGTTCCACCTTAAATGCTGCAGCAGCTACATTCTAGTTCATTCAAATCTTCCATTCCACCTTAAACGCTGCAGCAGTTACATTCTAGTTCCTTCAAATCTTCCGTTCCACCTTAAACGCTGCAGCAGTTACATTCTAGTTCCTTCAAATCTTCCATTCCGCCTTAAACGGTGCAGCAGCTACATTCTAGTTCCTTCAAATCTTCCGTTCCACCTTAAACGCTGCAGTAGCAATCTTGTGCATTTAGGTAGCAGAATGTAACTGCTGCAGCATTTAAGGTGGAACCAAAAACTCATTAGCACCAGAATGTCAATGCTGAAGCACATAAGGTGGAACAGAACATTTCTTGGATCTAGAATGTAAAGTGTTGCAGAGTTTAAGGTGGAACAGAAAATGTGTTAGCACTAGAATGTGACTGCTGCGGTGTTTAAGGTGGAACCAAAAATTAGTTGCCATCAAAATGTAACTGCTGCAGCGATTAAGGTGGAACAAAAAATCTGTTGGAGCAAGAATGTAGTTTCTGCAGCGTTTAAGGTGGAACAGAAAATGTGTTAGCACCAAAATGTAACTGCTGAAGCATTTAAGGTGGAACAGAAAATGTGTTGTCATCAGATTGTAACTGCTGAAGCATTTAAGGTGGAACCGAAAACTTGTTTGCACCAGAATGTAAATGCTGAAGCACTTAAGGTGGAACAGAAAATTTGTTGGAACTAGAATGTAAAGTGTTGCAGCATTTAAGGTGGAACAAAAAATGTGTTAGCACCAGAATGTAACTGCTGAAGCACTTAAGGTGGAACTGAAAATTTGTTGGAGCTGAATGTAGTTGTTGCTGTATTTAAGGTGGAACAGAAAATTTGTTGTCACCAGATTGTAACTGCTGAAGCACTTAAGGTGGAGAAGAAAAGTTGTTGGTACTAGAATGTAATTGCTGCAGCATTTAAGGTGGAACTGAAAATTTGTTGGAGCTGAATGTAGTTGTTGCTGCATTTAAGGTGGAACAGAAAATTTGTTGTCACCAGATTGTAACTGCTGAAGCACTTAAGGTGGAACAGAAAATTTGTTGGTACTAGAATGTAACTGCTGCAGTGATTAAGGTGGAACAGAAAATCTTTTGGAGCCAGAATGTAGTTGCTGCAGTGTTTAAGGTGGAAGAGAAAATTCATTGGCACTAAATTTAGACTGCTGCAGCGTTTAAGGTGGTCATCCAGAAGGGCTAGAGTGAAATTTTTCTCATGAATTTGGAAAATCTAAACGTGACTGGCAACCAAAATGCAACTGCTTGATTCCACTGCCACTTTGTAATTATGCTCATAGTTATTCTGAAGTTTTAGAACTTCTGTTCAACCAATAAGAGAGCTCAGTTAGTTTCATCTACCTAGAATTATAGCCTGCAGAGTTTAAACATAAGCACAATCCTAATGAATAAAAATGTGAGGAACATCATCTCTAGTTTGAAAAGCTATCCATGGCCTTAAGTGGAGGTCTCCACACCCTCTTGACCGTGCCTTGGCCTGTTTCCTGTGAGAGAACAGGAAAGAGGCTTATTTTAGCGAAGGGTTAGTTCAGTGCCACAATTACAGACGCATCACTCATTCCAGCTGATGGATGGCCTCCTGGCAGGGCGTGGTCCTAGCCATGGTGCTTAGATGCATCCGCCTGTGCGTTTTAAACCACCACACTGTCGCTTTTCCTCAAAGTGGGGGCAAACGAATGAGAGGAAGAGAGCACAGGCAGTGGCTGACCTCTCCAAGGCCAGACTAAACACTACGCTGTCACAACCATCTTGGAGTATAATTTACTTTGCAGTGTACTGTGTGGACGAATGTGGGGTGTGTAGACTAGCTACGAGACAACTTAGCATTAGCTTCCACAGTAACCCTGTGACCGCTCAAAACGGCTGCATGGTCCAACCATGGGTCCACAGTGCTGTTATTGAATTTACCGCTCCTGAGCACACGGTAATAGTTTGGTTTGGATGAATCCATGTGGACATGTGAGAAGATGAAGCAGGGATGAAACTCA
Source organism: Megaleporinus macrocephalus (assembly GCA_021613375.1). Taxonomy (NCBI): domain Eukaryota; kingdom Metazoa; phylum Chordata; class Actinopteri; order Characiformes; family Anostomidae; genus Megaleporinus; species Megaleporinus macrocephalus. The sequence continues at coordinate 9,100,592 of CM038718.1, forward strand.
ATGGGAGAAAATGAATGTACACCATTGGTAATTACATTACACTGCAAATCCCATAGAGAATAAACTTCATATCTATCTAAAATAAGCAGCATCAAAGCAGTGGTGATCAGATAGTTCCCAAGAAACTATTAAAGTGGCACATCAAAGTACATATAGTCGCCGTCCAATGAAAAACAAGTATCCCCAAAATTGCAACTTTACAGGAGAGACCAAAAACATACTTTACTTTCAATGTAAGTCAATGGAACCAGAATTTTTTAAAGCTGTTTTGGAGCACCTCTAGAGGTCTATTCATCATGAAATTTTCAAACTATTGAAAATGTTGCCACTGTTGTGTTCGAATGATGTAGAAAACTTAAAATCAACAAAAATGTAGATACATGTTTTTCATTGGACAGCAACAATATATTATATGCCATACGTTCAATTAACTAGCTAGGCTCATGTTAACTAACTTTGCCATTAGTTTGCCACCTGGTTTACGGATATTAATGTAACTCAGCCAGCGTTTAAAAAAAGTAAACTGAAAACTGAATGAAATCAAAGTACAGTGGAGACAGTGAAATGGCACCACCAGAGGTAGCACAAACCCTTTATGACCATTTTTAATTACTTTGTATAATAAAAAAAAAGGCATCCATCATCTGCTGTTTAATCCCGCAAGTCGGGGTCACTGGAGCCAATCCCAGCATCATCGGGCGAAGGCAGGGTACACCATGGACAGTTCGCCAGTCCATCGCATGGCCAACACTCACTCACGATTATTAGCAATTTAGAGTGAGCGATCAACCTAACATGCATGTGTTTGGACTGTGGGAGGAAACCAGAGTACTCAGAGGAAACCCACTCAAGCACGGGGAGAACATAAACACTCCACACAGAAATACTGTATGTTTTGAGGTACAATATACTAGCCATATCATAAGTTTTGTGATTTTTAGTATAGTATATATATATATATATATATATATATATATATATATATATATATATATATATATGTATATATATATATATATATATATATATATATATATATATATATTTTTTTTTTTTTTTTTTTTTTTTTTTGTATAATCTGCCTGCTCTGAACATGTCTTCCCAGAATTCAACACAGAATGTTACATAAACTTGTAAATACATATAAAGTATCATGCTTGCTTAAACACAAGAACATTTTTACTAAGATTACTGAAGCTCTTTACAGTGCACACTGCAATTGTGTACTGCAGAAGCATGTTTTGGGTCCACACCAGTTTCCTCCCTTTCAATGATGCACACAAAAGTGCCATTCAAGTGCCATTAATAGCCCCCCTTTTGGAGGACCTTCACCCTGCAAGTGTGTGCATTAGGCCATGAGATGCTTCACATCAGAAAAAGAGATACTTGACTAGCAGAAAGAACGAGTGCTGAGCCATGCTAACATGCTAAAGTCCTCCCAGCGACTCCCGCAGGTATAGCACATCAACTCCACATCTGGCTTAGTTGGTGTGTGTTGGGTGCACTCTGGGATTTAGTCATGAGCTGTAGCCCTCCTGAGCTTTAATGGGCCCGTTCTCCACAGGTGCCCGCAGAAGACATCCCGTAAAATGTATCTTTCTGGCAAGCCATTGGGCCTTGACCCTGCTCTGACCGCGCTACTCCCGGTGATTCATAGGAGTTCAAGGGAGATACAGGCGATTCCTCAAATTCCTGCACGAACATAGTCAGACATATCCCAACACCCGAGACGTACATATCGCAGAACACAGGGTGGCTATAAATTACAGTGTGTGTGTGTGTGTGTGTGTGTGTGTGTGTGTGTGTATTGGATTCATGACATTAAGGAGCTGGAACCTTCACAAAGTGGTCGTTCAGTATTGAGAAAGGATGAAGGATGAACGAATGAGAGATAAATGCTATCGTCACTGTCCAGAGAAAAACAAGCATCTCCAAAATAGTACATTTACAGATGAGAACTAAAACTTTCCTCACTTTATATAAAACTTCCTCAAGTTAATATAAAGAGGCTTTATTCCAAACAAACCAATAGAAATGGAGCATTTCTATTGGTCCATTCATCATGAAACTGGCACACAGTGTGAAGAGCAGCTGGTGTTTTGAATGATGCAGAAAACTAGAACAGGACTTTACAGAACAGAACAAAAACAGTTCTTTACTTTCGGTACCTGTTAAATATATATATATATATATATATATATATATATATATATATATTTCATGATACTACCGCTGAAAAGTTTAGGATCACTGTTGAATTTCATTTAAAGCATTTTCTATGCAATTCACAAACAATATTCTCCATTTCACAATTAATGTAAGTGTATCAGATGATTTTTAAAGAATAAAAATGTTTGTATTAAAGCCTATTTTTGTATAGAGGCTTATTTTGCATATAGTTCTATTATCAGTAATTCTCAGTCCTCTGTCTAAATCTCCTGGTACGGCCGCCAATCCAAGTTAAGGATGTTATTGGACTAATTGGTTGTTAGGACACTCTTACTCAATTGTGATGCACAGCTGAAAAACATTCTACTAATAAGTGAGGATAAAAGGGAACAACATTCTAGGTTAGTTTAGTATCTGAAGCATCAGCAGTTGATGGCTTGCTGACCGACTCAAAATGTCCAGAAAGAAACAACTTTCTTTAGAGACCCGTCAGTCCATTGTTGTGTTAAGGAAGAAGATACTCCATTAAAAACAAGAACACTTCACTGTGATCCCAAACTTTTGAGCAGTAGTGTGTATATATATATATATATATATATATATATATATATATATATATATATATATATATATATATATATATATATATTTTTCCAATGTTTCCCTAAAGAGAGAAAACTGTCTATTAAAAAGGTGTGTACTGTGTTGCAGCAGTTACTGTTCACCTGTTGAAGGAAAAACACATAAATGTATCATGTGCAAAAGTTATGGCACAACCAAAAGTTATGATTGTAATTTTTTGCCCAATTCGTTAAGCGCAGCAAATAAATAGAGCACTAAAATATGCTGCTCTTGTAGATTAATTTATTTAACCAAACCAGTTGACTGGGATACATTCAGTCATCAAGTTTATTTTTAATATACAGACAATGAGAGGTGCTAAACATGTCTAATTCTGCGATATATAGAGAGACTGAAAGAAAGAAGTCTGCATCTGTGTGTGTGTATTAGTGTGTGTGTGTGTGTGTGTGTGTGCTCTTACTTCTCTTGTAAGTGAGGGTCTGGTTCAGTACTTTGCGGTCCTCTGCTGGCATGGTGCAAATGAAACACACATGACGGTTTTGGAGCACTTTTCTGCTTGCTTACATCTGATGCCATAAAATCTAAAGTGCCTCAGTGTGGGGAGGCGGCCGCATAGCACACACGCTCAAATATGGGGAGCGAGAGGGACGTCGCGTTCTGTTTTTCAGGACTTACCCAGAGAGGAAAGGTGATGGGAAAACACGTGAGCCTCGAACGTCCTGAACTAGGACCCTTGTTCTTTAGCATCTACTCTTAAGCTTTTATCTAGAACACTGAATTTACTCTCCCACAACACACGGTCTCGATTGTCTTGCCAGCTTTCATTGTGGAGGGTATTTACCTCTATTCAGATGTTAAACGTGTGACTCATTATCTGTTAAGTACTGTGACACTAACCCTGCGTTCTCACCTGCAGGGGACAAGTCGCTTGTGCCGCCCCCAAGTATGTGTCTTGTGGGTGTGTTTGAGACCTCCCGCGCTGTCATGTGTGGGCAAGTACAAGTTCCAGCTTCCAGCAAGAAAATGTAACAGCCGTAAAAGAAATCGGTACCCACTACTGTCCTTCATTTTTCTGTATTTGTATTTATATGTGTACAAAGATTCATCATCTTAGTTTTTCACTGGTTACCAGCATCTCTTCCACGTTTACCATCAGACTCTGCTGGTAACAACAACAAGTCCAGAGAGCAGAAACTGGGGACCTCGGACCCCCATGTCTACGTTTACTATGCTGCTTCACTGCGTCATAATTCATCTACAGAAAGTTGAGAAACTTAATTTTAAGTTTGCCGCTTGTGGATATACTGCAGCTACAAATCTTGGACTTCCACCTGTACTCTCACCTGTCATCTTACCTGTGCTATCACCTGTACTCTCACCTGTACTCTCACTTGTGCTATCACCTGTACTCTTACCTGTACTCTCACTTGTACTGTCACCTGTATTCTCACCTGTACTATCGCTTGTACTATTACCTGAACTGTCACCTGTACTATCACTTGTACTATAACCTGTACTATCACTTGTACTATCACCTGAACTGTCACCTGTACTCTCACTTGTACTATAACCTGTACTATCACTTGTACTATCACCTGTACTCTCACTTGTACTATCACCTGTACTCACACCTGTATTCTCACCTATATTCTCACTTGTACTATCACCTGTGCTATCACCTGTACTCTCACCTGTACTATCACCCGTACTATCACCTGTGCTATCACCCGTACTCTCACTTGTACTATCACCTGTACTCACACCTGTACTCTCACCTATATTCTCACCTGTACTATCACCTGTGCTATCACCTGTACTCTCACCTGTACTATCACCCGTACTATCACCTGTGCTATCACCCGTACTCTCACTTGTACTATCACCTGTACTATTACTTGTACTTCCACTTGTATTCCTACTTGTACTATCACATGTAATATCACCTGTACTATCACTTGTACCCTTACCTGTACTATAACCTGTACTCTTATCTGTACTATCACTTGTACTCTTACTTGTATTATCACATGTACTAGGACTTGCACTTCCACTTGCACTCTCACTTGTACTCTCATTTGTGCTCCCATTTGCACTCTCACTTGTACTTCCACTTGCACTTACCCCTTGTACTCGCACTTGCACTCTCACTTAGACTCCCACTTGGACTCCAAATTGTATTTTTTCAGTAAGAGAAGGAAACAGAAAATGGAACCAGTCTAATGAGTCTGTACCTGTGCATTACGAGACAGTACGGTCCTGAGAACCATTTGGCTTGACGGTGGAAAAGAGGGGCCTAATGGTCCTCAATTTAGCTCCTACCAAATCTACACAGTGGAGTCACATTATTATGAATATCCAGAGTCATGCTGACTGCAGTGCATCCCACAGCTATTGGAAGGTGCATGAGGGAGGATCCATAGAACCAACACCACCATCCAGGTGGTCCCACAGATGTACTACAGGGTAGTACTTGAAAGTCTTGGTCATCTGGTCCAACCAAAGTCAGGACATTTCCAGGCGTATGATGTGTCGCATTGTCTTACTGGAAGATCCCATCCGCCCCAGAGAAGACCATCAGCATGTATGCTGTACGTGATCTGCAAGGATGGATTCAGACCCAAATGGGTTGAGAGTGTATTCTACATGGATGAGTGGGTCCAGAGAATGCCACAAAAGCATTCCCCAGACCATAACACTGCCACCTAGGTGCTGCCTCCATGACTCAACTGTGTACACACTAATTAAGTTTCATTAAGATGCTACCAAGCTTGCTCCAGTCTCATCTCCCTACGCAGATCCTTGCAACTGGTCCACAATGCAGCAGCATCTTCTATCTTCTCAAGTTCACTCATATTATTCCACTGTTGCCTTCTTGAGCTTCAAATATAGCTTGAACCACCATCCTTCTAGACAAGTCTCAGCTGTCTTCTCTGTTCTGGCACCCAGGTAGTGGAACTAGCTTTAAGAGTGTCTCATTGTCTTCAATCGCCAGCTGAAGACCCATCACAAAGGATTCATTACAAAGGTACAGACTAGTTTGATTGTGGGCAGCCCCCTGTGTGTAATGGTAGACTTCAGGCTGCCTGCTGCTCTCTCTTTGCCCGGCTGTGGTTTGTGTGTAATGACTGATAAAACGCTACGCACACTGTTGGACCTACAGATCTCAGCAGCTGCATTGGGTCCTCATACTTTCCCTGCATGTCACCAACACAGACTCTCAAATGTTTTCCCTTACCACAAAATGTAGTCGATCCGCCAAGACACGTTTGGTGTCTGAAGTTTGCTTCTTTAGTTGACAAAAGGGAATTGCCTAGCTTTCACATGGCAAGCGTTTGGGATTGGAGCCCACATTGTTGCTTTTCTGCTAGGATTGAGCACCGATCACGTCATCAGCTTGTGCTCAATGTGAATTAACATTAGTTTGAAAACCATCCACCTGACAATGTATTCTTATGCAGTCTGGCAAAATAGGTATCTCAATTTAAAACAGATATAAGCTTTGGCTCATGTAGAGATGGCATGAGAAGACGAAGATGTAGCAGTCATGGACCACATCATAAGTCTCCATTTTGATTTAATCAAAGTTTGGTTCAGAACTGAGTACCAAACTAAAACAGCCAAGCAGTCCACAATGCTCAACCTAGCACAGCATCAAGGTCTTTGGCAAACAACGATAATGTACTGATGATAAAATAATTGGGGAAGTTGTGGGCTGAAGGTTAAGGAGCCTTATGATTGGTAGGTTGCCGGTTCAATCCCCTGGGCCAACCGCACACAACTGAAGTGCCCTTGAGCAAGGCACCTAACCCCCAACTGCTTCCCAGGTGCCGTGGATAGGGCTGCCCGCTGCTCTGGGAAAGTGTGCTCACTGCCCCCTAGTGTGTGTGTGTTCACTAGTGTATGTATATGTGGCAAAAATTGGTTAGTTCTAATTCTAATGAATAAATGGCTATGCCACTTGCGAGGACCACCAAGTCTACCAATAAAGGCCTGTTTAAACTGAGCTAATTAACAGGCTACAAATAGCTAACAGGCTAAACAATACCTCCAATATCGCAACAGGCTTTGAAAGAACGTGCTTACTGTATTATTCACTGCACATAAAAGCCTAAAGATCGTGTATTTAATGTCTTACATGCGTCATAGGTTGCTTTTTAGTCAAATCTGCCTCAAGTAGCATTAAACCCAGGCTAAATCTCAAATGACTTCCTCCTTCCCAAATAATGTGCCATGTAATTTATGGAACTCCAGCTTCTACACCAAAATAATTCAGTATGGATGTAGTAGCGTTGTAGGTAGCTACTACACTTAAGCAGTTTTGGATTTAGCCGCATCCATACTGAAAAAACAGGGTCTGTTAGCCTTTTAGCCAGGGGCGATTGTAGGCTTAGAGGTTTAGGGGTGCTGAGCACCCAAATGAGAACAGCTCATGAAGACAGTTCGGATGATCAATCATTTTATCTATAGCAGCTACAGCTTCTCTCACTCCTTTCTAAAACATTTGACTGGTAGTGTACTAAAACGTTTGACTGGTAGTGATCTAAAACGTTTGATTGGTAGTGATCTAAAACATTTGGCTGGTAGTGTTCTAAAACGTTTGATTGGTAGTGATCTAAAACGTTTGGCTGGTAGTGATCTAAAACGTTTGATTGGTAGTGATCTAAAACGTTTGGCTGGTAGTGTACTAAAACGTTTGACTGGTAGTGATCTAAAACGTTTGATTGGTAGTGATCTAAAACGTTTGGCTGGTAGTGTTCTAAAACGTTTGATTGGTAGTGTTCTAAAACGTTTGATTGGTAGTGATCTAAAACGTTTGACTGGTAGTGATCTAAAACGTTTGATTGGTAGTGATCTAAAATGTTTGGCTGGTAGTGTACTAAAACGTTTGACTGGTAGTGTACTAAAACGTTTGACTGGTAGTGTACTAAAACGTTTGACTGGTAGTATAATAAAGCGGTTGACTGGTAGTGTACTAAAACGTTTGACTGGTAGTGTATCTAAAATGTTAGACTGGTAGTGTACTAAAACGTTTGACTGGTAGTGATCTAAAACGTTTGACTGGTAGTGTATCTAAAACGTTTGACTGGTAGTGTATCTAAAACGTTTGACTAGTAGTGTACTAAAACGTTTGACTGGTAGTGATCTAAAACGTTTGACTGGTAGTGTACTAAAACGTTTGACTGGTAGTGTATCTAAAACGTTTGACTGGTAGTGTACTAAAACGTTTGACTGGTAGTGATCTAAAACGTTTGACTGGTAGTGATCTAAAACGTTTGACTGGTAGTGTATCTAAAACGTTAGACTGGTAGTGATCTAAAACGTTTGACTGGTAGTGTATCTAAAACGTTTGACTGGTAGTGTATCTAAAACGTTTGACTGGTAGTGTATCTAAAAAGTTTGACTGGTAGTGATCTAAAACGTTTGACTGGTAGTGTACTAAAACGTTTGACTGGTAGTGTATCTAAAACGTTTGACTGGTAGTGTATCTAAAACGTTTGACTGGTAGTGTACTAAAACGTTTGACTGGTAGTGTACTAAAACGTTTGACTGGTAGTGATCTAAAACGTTTGTCTGGTAGTGTACTAAAACGTTTGACTGGTAGTGTATCTAAAACGTTTGACTGGTAGTGATCTAAAACGTTTGACTGGTAGTGTACTAAAACGTTTGACTGGTAGTGATCTAAAACGTTTGACTGGTAGTGTACTAAAACGTTTGACTGGTAGTGATCTAAAACGTTTGGCTGGTAGTGTACTAGAACGTTTGACTGGTAGTGTACTAAAACGTTTGACTGGTAGTGATCTGAAACGTTTGACTGAATTAACGTTAAAAGAAAAAAAACATTTTCTACTATAATCTTTAGGGGTTCAATTAGGGCTAGCTACACCCCTGCTTTTAGCTATCTTTTAGCCTGTTGATTGGCTGCTTAGATGATTTGTCTAATGTTACATACAACACTTATGGGAACCATTTGCGATTCAGCTTCAGCATGGGAAAAAGGATGTTAGCTATATGCTAAGGTACTGTGGTGGTCATTTACTGGACAAATATCACTTAGACAATTAATTGAATGGAGCCATATTAAGTAATGTTCTTTTCTTCATGACCATAACTTAAAAACTTCAGATTGTGCCTAAAGTCTTTTGCCCACAATGAAATTACGGTCTCTCAAGGCCTCTCGTTGCAAACCGCTTTAACATGAGCTTCCAGTACTTGTTAGCTACATTAGTAGCTGCAGTGCACAAATTAAGCAAACTTCAGAGACCACATATGTGCTGACTGAACTGGGGTAAGACATTAACTGCCATACACACAGCATTCCAGGTTATTCCTTCAGCGCAGTGTCTGAGGAAGTGAGCTGAAATTTGTCCATGGATCTGCAAGTACATACCGGTGTCTGCGTGTAACGGTGTGTGTGTGACAGTGATGGCCTGTTCTGACAGTCATGTTAAGGTTCACATGATGGTGATTAAATCTCCAGCGAGGCTGGTCTCTCAATCTCCACTGGCTTCAAAGCCCCCAGAACCAGTCCAACCCCATTATACAGTCAAAGTGACCGCCGTCTTTTGGACCGGACTCCTCTAACCAAACACTCTCGTTCTTTACTTTGGCATGGGCCGCTGAAATGAAGCTATGAACTTAAATATCATTTTTCACAACTCCGCTGCGAACCGCGAGTGGATTTCCATCAGTTCAGAGGTGGGCTGCATGTGAAGGAAAGAGAATGTGTGTGTGCGCGCACACACTCTTGTGTTTGTTTTTGTTAATTTTTTCTCCTGACTAGTGATGGAAAACCATATATTTTTGCTTACTGAAGTTAAGATTGGGATAAGCCTTATAATTACGCTTCGTTTCTACCAGCGTTTGGCTGGTAGTGTATCTAAAACGTTTGACTGGTAGTGTATCTAAAACGTTTGACTGGTAGTGATCTAAAACGTTTGACTGGTAGTGTATCTAAAACGTTTGACTGGTAGTGTATCTAAAACGTTTGACTGGTAGTGTATCTAAAACGTTTGACTGGTAGTGATCTAAAACGTTTGACTGGTAGTGTATCTAAAACGTTTGACTGGTAGTGTATCTAAAACGTTTGACTGGTAGTGTATCTAAAACGTTTGACTGGTAGTGATCTAAAACGTTTGACTGGTAGTGATCTAAAACGTTTGACTGGTAGTGTATCTAAAACGTTTGACTGGTAGTGTATCTAAAACGTTTGACTGGTAGTGTACTAAAACGTTTGACTGGTAGTGTATCTAAAACGTTTGACTGGTAGTGTATCTAAAACGTTTGACTGGTAGTGTACTAAAACGTTTGACTGGTAGTGTATCTAAAACGTTTGACTGGTAGTGATCTAAAACGTTTGACTGGTAGTGTATCTAAAATGTTTGACTGGTAGTGATCTAAAACGTTTGACTGGTAGTGTATCTAAAACGTTTGACTGGTAGTGATCTAAAACGTTTGACTGGTAGTGTATCTAAAACGTTTGACTGGTAGTGTATCTAAAACGTTTGACTGGTAGTGTACTAAAACGTTTGACTGGTAGTGTATCTAAAACGTTTGACTGGTAGTGTATCTAAAACGTTTGACTGGTAGTGATCTAAAACGTTTGACTGGTAGTCTACTAAAACGTTTGACTGGTAGTGTACTAAAACGTTTGGCTGGTAGCGTATCTAAAACGTTTGACTGGTAGTGTATCTAAAACGTTTGACTGGTAGTGTACTAAAACGTTTGACTGGTAGTGTATCTAAAACGTTTGACTGGTAGTGTATCTAAAACGTTTGACTGGTAGTGTATCTAAAACGTTTGGCTGGTAGTGTACTAAAACGTTTGCCTGATAGTGTAACTAAAACGTTTGATTGGTAATGATCTAAAACGTTTGACTGGTAGTGTATCTAAAACGTTTGACTGGTAATGATCTAAAACGTTTGACTGGTAGTGCATATTGTCGCTGTCCAATGAGAAACAAGAATCTCCAAAATGGTAACTTTAGAAGGAAGGGCAAAAACTGCCCTTACCGTCAATGTATGCCAATGGAAGCAGATTTTCTTTCCAATTTTGAAGCATTTTTATTGGTCCATTCATCATTTTACACAACGTAATTGGCAACTGTCATGTACAAACAATGTAGAAAAATAAAAATAAACAAATAAATAAATAAATATATATATGAAATACATATGGGTAAATTTTCATCATTGCTTTTATCAATACTATTATCTCATAGATATTATTCCAACATAATACAACATATAGACACTTTTTTAAACTTAACCCAACCCTTTGGAATTTACTGGATGTCTGCATTAATTACTAATAAAATCTAAGTTACAATTATAGACAAACACAATTTAACTATGGGTCATTGCTATGGGTCATTGTCTTGTTACACTACCCTACGTCTCGTTAGCCTCGTTAGAGGTCAGTAAATGTTTTGATCCACCTTTAAAGTCATCGCTCCCTCAATGATCTCAAGGTGTTCGGGCCCTGAAGCAGCAAAGCAGACCCAAACCTTAAAGCTCTCCCCACCACGCATACATACATGTGTATATGAGGTTCACTGATGGGACACTATCACAGCTGATGTAGAATGTTATTGATGTTAATCAATGTTAAGATCTGCATTCCTACTTCTACTCTTTCCCCAACTCTTTCCTTCCATCGCACTCTCGTACACACATCTACACACTCTAATCTTCCTCGATCAATTGCTGCTCCATCAACCTCTGCATTATCCTCATCCATTATCATTTCATTCAGTCACACATTAAGAGAGATGGGCTCAGCTTTCAGTTCCAATGAGGATCCTGGAGTGTGCTGCTTCAGCAAACACGCTTCACATTCAGTAGCCCACGAGCGCTTTTATTAACCTACTAACAGAGCTAATTATATATACTTATACCCCGACCTCTCCACTCTGGCCAGTTCATAGGAAACACCCATTAAACCCTTAAACTACAGGCCGATTAATCAGTTACTAATGTTAAAATATTTATTTTAATGCTACTTACCGACTGTATTTCATCTGATTCACTGCATACGCTGCAGCACTGCCATGTCTGATCCACTCGCACCAGCACAACACATACTATAACACCATCACAGTGCAGTGCTGAGAATGATCCACCACCTAAATAGTACCTGCTCTGTGCTGGTCCTGTAGGGGTCCTGACCATTAAAGAACAGGGCAACAAAGTATACAGAGAAAAAGAAGAACTACAGTCTGTAATTATAGAACTACAAAATGCTCCTATATGGTAAGTGGAGCTGATAAATAAGTTTAGAAACAAGAAGCCAATTCAGCCAATTGTGGTACAGATATGGACCGGTTCTGCTGGGATGCTCACACGCAACAGTCTCTAGAGCAGGGGTGTTTAACTAGAGGTCAGTAAGGTCCAGTTAGAGGAGATTTCCTCAGGCCAAAGTCCGGACTGTTATCATTTCTAATTTGTGTTATGATTCAGTGGTGTATCCTGTTTACTGAAGTAGTCTAGTATCAGCATCTTATACCATCAGCTACTGAAACACCAACACATCACACATACCGTTCAGTAAATTTCAGTATATTTACTGTTTAAATGCTGAACTGAATTAATTATTTATAAAACTCCAAATACCTTTTTTACTTATTTCAAGTAAAAACATTTAAAAATCTGAATGCTTTTGAATAAAAGCGCATCTTAAAGTGTTTATTTATAGAGAAAGTAAATAAAACGTGTGTCTTCTTGTTAACTCAGCTTCACAGATTGATATGTTGGTTGTACAGAGCAGTATTCTCCAAAACTAGACGAGCAGGTCCATTCCAGAACCGCTCCTGTTAAACACTAAGTTTTCTCTGTTCACTTTTCTGTTTTTGGAGCTCGTTATTCGTTTTGACTCGCTTTAGTCTCCGACTGCTACACGCCCTAATCTGCACAGATCTGATTGGCTGAGGAATGCCTTTGGTGATCTTACAGCGTACGTGATTGGTCTCTGAGTTCACTGCACCGTAAAGCCCGTATACCATAAAGACAAGAAAAGCTCCGCCGCTTAAAATAAACACTGTAATTTAAATAATTCTCAATAGTTTATTAGTTTGGGTCTGCATTGGACAATGTCTGGGTCCGGATCCAGACCGCGGTCCGCCTATTAGTGACCCCTGCTCTAGAGTATCCTCAGAATAGTTCACTAAAGAAAAAACATCCAGTGAGTGGAAGTTCTCTGGATGGAATAGCCTTGTTAATGGGAGAGGTCAGTGGAGAAAAAGGTCACTGGTTCAATCTGACAGAGAGGCTATGGTAACCCTGTACAGTTGTGGTGGACAAAAAAGCATCTCACAACACACAACATATCCAACCTTGAGGCTAATGGGCCACTTCTGTCAGCCAATAACTGAAAGCTAGAGTCGTAGTGGACACAGGCTCACCTAAACAGGACAGTTGAATACTGTAAGCACAGCCTGGTCTGATGAGTCTTGGGTCAGAATTTGGCCCCAATAGCATGAACCCATAGCCTTAAGCTGCCCAATGCTTAAATGCAACAACCTATTTGATGATTATTGGTTTTATAAACAGTGTGAACCTTAAATACCCATATAGACCTGGATGTGTGTTATCATTGTTAGCATCTCAGTGCTAAACCAAAGAAAACAAATGTGGACACCAATATGACTGTGACTGTAGTACAACAGGCTCATTCGCTTGTGGACTTATATCATGACCTCATATATCTATTAAAATCTCTGAATAAGCTGAATAGCCTGCGCTAAACCTCCCCCTGGTGTGAGGCTACAGTGGAGACAAGAGCGTGTGAGCGCTTCTATCTGATATGCACTCGATGTGTGAGGGCCGGTGGAAAAGCAAGCTCACCTCTGACCCACACCACGGTCGGTTTCAACCAGAACCGGAGCACCACTCACTTAGGAGGCTTTCAGACGGCTTTCATGCCGGCACTGATCGTAATTGAGGTGAAAGGCAACACCGCTTTTGTAGCCTATGAGTTAGATTTCTTTTTTTGTATTGTTTGTAATGGAAAGGCAAATGTTTGTGAACTGCAGGCTCTGGGTTTTATTAAGCCTGAATATCAGGAGAACATTTTATACCAGCGGACCTCACAATTGAAGATTAGCGACAGGCCAACCACGTCCTCATCTGAATGGCTTGTTACTGTGGATTGATATGGTCTTTAATAGGGTCATCTATTAATACATTAGTCCATAAATTAGTCCAAAGCAAACCTGAAGTGTGCACCCTTTAATGGACTCTTACAGAATTTAGGAGGTTAACTTAAGGAGTATAATTAAGCACAGTAAACTAAGCTGAGGTTGATGCTGTCCCGGTCCATTCTCAGAGCCAGTGGGTGGTCAGCAGGAGCCTACTGTTCCACAAAGGGACTCAAAAAAAGAAGGAGTACAGAGCAATTCGTTCTTTGTGGTGTATTTCTATGAGAGGAAGCCGTAAAGCAATATAGCCCACTCTGACTAAGGAAGAGAGGGAGAGGGCTTGTTTGTATGGTAGGATGAAGGTCAGTTTGAGTATTAAGGTCAGAGAAAAAGCCTTATTGGAAAAGTCTCAGACCAAGCTAGCGTTTGCTCTATCACAGCCCGGACCGTTTTAATGAAAGTGAGAGAGAATGGAATCTCATGTAAGTCAAAGTGGCCGTCCGCGGATGCACTGACACTGCGGTCGCTTATAATGCATGCCTAGCGTTGCTTTATTTTCTGGCCTGCCCTGCCCTGTGCTGGGCCCCCTGGAGATTACTCTCCCCCTCTCTCTACTTTATTACTCTCAGGTCCCCTCTCTATGATGTAATATCTAGGCCATGCATATTTAAAGACTTAATAAGGATCCTTGGTGTTTTTGCATGTGCGGTTTATGACAGGGCAGGTTTACGACGCGAGGCCTTATTAAAACTATATTAACACATAAAATAGTCTTAAATCTGTGGGAACAGAAAGAGCCACTCTAGACACACATGGGCCGGGGCTTCATCAGAGGAGCGTTGGGCGCATGCAGGAATTTATGGAGTTCATCATGTGGCATTTCTTATTGTGGTATGAGCCCATTACTGGATTATAAGGCATGACAGAGTCGGGATTACAGGTGTTCGTTTTAGTGTTTTCGAAGCTAAGGCCACATGTGTGACATCAGTTCATGTTTAGCAATGATAATAAAGCGGATCAAGTATGCTTGTTAAAGTGCCTGGGCTGAAATAGCTCAAACAACAAGGCTAAGTTTAGTAATACGACAACAGACCAGTGGCGACGTGGTTTACACCACTTCAGCCAATGCTGAGCGCTATGCATAGCGATTTTCGATTTGTGTGCAGCCGTTCAACCGTAGAAACCCATTCCATGAAGCTTTTAATGTACAGTTCTTGTGTTGATGGTGCTTTTAGAGGCAATTTGGAACTCTGGAAGTTTGCATTGCCTACTTGGTTCTAGCTAAACTGTAGGTGCTTCCATTCTCACAATAACAGCACTTACAGTTGTCCAGGGCAGATCCAGCAGGACAGTCTACAAGTCTACAAACCAACTTGTGTCAAAAGGTTGGCATCCCATGTCAATTTCATGGGCTTATTAGTACAACCTATTCTACTGCCAGTGTGGATCTATGGAGATATTTTATATATCAGTTAGCAATAGGTGTGGAAACAACTGAACTTGGTAATTAGGGGGCATGTCTACATATTTTTGGCCATGTAGTACATATTGTCTGTATGTGTTTGTTCAGTTTGTCAGCCTGCACCTTTTAGTCTACAGCCATAACAATAAGCCCTACTAATTGCAAGTTAGGCCTTGACCAGTAGAGGGCACATCCAGACAGGAGACATTGGGACAACCCAATAAACAGTGATTAATACAGTTAATACAGTATATACAGTGTCAAATACTCTAATATAACAAACAGAAGTATGGATTAAATTGTCTTTTAGTGTTTTAGTATAGTTGCTACCAATTATTTAGCTAGGCAACATACTTTTGTTCAATTGTGTAGATGACAGTATGTTATATAATGTCAGAAACCACATAAGCAAGTCTGTTTCAGAGACTGTGCAATACTGACTGTGGCGCCTTCATTGCCTGATAGCCAGTGACAAACTGTGACTACTAAAGCTGGGCTTTCCATTTGGGCCATAACAGTTAACTTTAGCTAAAATGAGAATGAGACGCTCATCTGCTGAGTGACTCACCTCCCTAATAGTATCTGCTTTGGGTTGGTCCTGTGGGGTCCTGACCATTAAAGAACAGGGTGAAAGGGAATAAACAGTGTATGCTGTGAATCAGATGGACCACAGTCTGTAAGTGTAGAACTACAAAGTGCTTCTATATGGTAAGTGGAGCTGATATGGCTAGACATAAGTATGGCCAATGGGTGTAGACGGCAGTCTAACCACATAGGTATGTCTATTTCATTGAACGCACAATACTGACTGCTGTACATAAACCTTCATTACCTGTTAGCCAGTGGCTAACTGTGACTACTATAGCTGGGCCTTTAATTTGGGCCATATATCTTAAATTCAGCCAAAATAATGAGGAAGAAAACCAACATGCCAATATCTTCATAAGATTTTGGTACGTTGTTAGCGCTCCACTAATGGCGATACATATGAAAAGCTAAGTTGAAGCTAATTTCTTATTCCAGTTTTTCTCTAGCAGGTACATTCAGGTGTAGAAATGCACTGGAGTGTATCTGCTTCACTGTTTAAGGTGGAACAGAACATTTCTTGGAACCAAAACTTTACAATGAAACAACTGTAGTGCTGTAATACTTGCAGAGCATAAATACAAGCACGATAATATTAAATTCAATTGAATTTGAAAACTACTCACATTTTTTTTTAGCTCCAAGTACTTCTTAGGCCTTCTCTGAAGACCCTCAGCCGTTAGCCACGCTAGCTTCATTGCTCCAGTCCAAAACATCAGAGGCTGAACGCATTTTTGCTGATGGTCCACATATGAAGTGAGGGGTGAGGGGGGTTTCTTGAACATGGACCTTCCGCAGGATGGAGCGCATAGAGCCAAACAAACTTTTTAAATCTGAAACACAAGACAGGAAAACAACAGCGGGCATGCTAATTCCCAACAGCCTCTTGTCAAGCACACTACCACGCACTACAGGAAGAGGTAGGTGGTCTTTGTTTATCATTTGTTTTTACACATTCACTATTATCTCACTTCCTCCATTAGACCATCTTGACCTCCGACCTTCGTTCCGTCCAAGTGTGTGAGAGAGCAAGGGCAGATGGGCTGGTACAGACCGCCCAGTGGGATAAAAAGCGGAGCTGGAAACAGGTATAGTGCCCTCCGGAGAATACAGCGTGTGTTGAGTGTGGAATCTCTATTAAGCGAGTAATTTAGTGCAGGTCTATGGATAATCTCTGTCCACGAAACTGGCCCTGAGGGTTTCACAGCTTGCCTCGGATTTCCGCTCAGCTCCTGAAAGTTCTGGACGGAGGAGCAGAGGAACTAAAGATTAGTCTGTGGTTTCAGTTTGGAATATACAGAGCCATCTCCGAAAATTTGAACATCATAGAAAAGTTGATTAATTTCCATAATTCCATTAAAAAAGATTTAGGGCCCACAATTTAAACGATTTTAGGTATTTATTTGTTTATTTTTACATAATTTGGACTTCCAGCTCATAAAACCCACAAAAACAGGAATTAAATACTGTGGAGAAATCAGTCCAAACTACTTCTCAGTTTTTGCAGAAAAAAAAGAAAATAGGATCAAATCAATCAAAATATGGTACTTTCAAAACAATATGTCAGTCTTCCAATACTTGGTTGAGAATCCCTTTGCTTTAATCACTGCCTCGATGCAGTGTGGCATTGAGACAATCAGTCTGTGGCAATGCCTGACTGTGGATATTTCACACTGGACCTTAAGCAGTTTTGGTTCTGTTCCTCACCCGTCTTCCTTCAAACCCTTGGACTTGATTCCCGAATGAAAGGCACACTTTACTTTCATCGGAAAAGAGGACCTTGAACCATTGGCCAACGGTCCAGCCTTTCTTCTCCTTGGCCCAGTTGAGACGCTTCATAAGTTGGCTCAGGTTCAGAAGTGGCTTGACCTGAGGAACCCGACAGTTGTAGCCCATCTGCGGGATGCGTGTGTCCCAAACGGACAGGAGAGTTGGTTGGTGATAGGTGAGGAAGAGGCCCTGACGGTCAGTCTTCCAACAGTGTTTAGAAGGACGGGAGGGCCACTGATAACCTGGAAAGAAAAGATTTGAACTAGAGAACCCAGACAGAAAGCATGACACTGCCATGAGATACTGACTACTGCACTGTCTGTTGGACAAATGCCTTCTGGTGTGCAAATGATGCAAACGATGGAATTGGGCTTGACCCTCTTATGCAGGAGAATGGGACTGGTGCTAAGTTTTAGTGGCTGGTGCTAAGTAACTGCTTATTTTCTATAAAACTCACTCGTTGCAGTCAGAAACTAGGCCATAAATCTATCTTCACACTGTTATGATGGTTGCATTTCATACGGTTTTCTTTGGGGGAAATGTTGGAAAAACACCATATAAATTAGGCTTGGTAATCAGTTTATGTAATTGGATAGCACTTTTCAAAGATTCTCAAGGATTCAAAGATTTTGAAAAACTCATTCACTTTAATTGGTATTCATTTGTCTATCATTTAAGGTTAGGTCATAAAGCAGCTTTACAGATATCTAGGTCTAACCCCATTTTGAGCAAGTCAAGTCTGACTGTGGCAAGGAATAACTCCTGAAGAGAAAGAGAGAAAACACACTAAGAGGAATTACAGCTTCATTCAGGCCTAAAATTTTAGTCTGAGCTTGGATTACAACCTGAAATCTCAGTGTATGTTTCAAACACAGCCGGATCTCTTGGTTTAAGTGTCAAATATAACCTAAAATCTTGGTGTGAGTATCAAACACAGCCTGAACTCTTGGTCTAAGTGTCAAATATAGCCTAAACTTTTGGTGTGAGGGTAAACACAGCTTGAACTCTTGGGTTAAGTGTCAAATGTAGCCTGAAATTTTGGTCCAAGCCAGAAATTCACAGTGTGAGTTTGAACCCAACCCAAGTGCAACAAACCTAAAAATTTAAAGTTAAAATTTGCTTACAAAAATTTATTCATCAAGTAATGCTTGAGAAGAACGCCTCAAATGTTTTTGTTCATGTGGATAAACTTTCCAGGTTGCATATTTCTCACGTTGCTTCAGGTTTTTCATATGAAAACTGTATTTCTGCCCATAGACCATATTCACATATGTAACACAAAAAGAAGAATTCTCAAACTGTACTTGCAATAATTAATTCAGGACATGGTGTACAAACCCAACATGAGCCCTCAGGTCCAGTCAGGTTCCAACAATAAATGAAAACAATCCTACCCTACCAGTAGCAAACAATGCCATAACAAAAGAAATGTGAGGTATGAGAATATTGAATAATGAAATGACTATCAATGAATAATTAATAAAGAAACCTAATCATGCGGGTTAATCAGCGAAAAGCAATGAGCTGTTTTCATGCGGGGACCGGCTAATACCATAACAAACACCCAAGAAGTTCTACAAGGCCTTCTTAAATGTTTGGTGGTGAAATGCAGCAAATACCACAGAAAACAAGTGTACACTCTAAAACTCATCACAAAATCTAGACGCCAAGAAATCAAACAGGCTAGCAAGTTGTTTTGGTTGGCTAACTGAAGTGTTTTCGCCTTAAGGTGATGTTTATTTTCAGCACATTTAATATCTTATGAGCTTTCTGTGGGGCTTTTGAGCCATGCAAGCTCACGTTACATCCGTGGGCTTGTTGTCCTTTAGACAATGCTAATGAGCAACCATCCTTGAACTCTGCCTTCATGAGGTGTTGGACTGGATTTAGAAATTTCACACTGTGTCCTCCATAAACATGTCTGTGTTCACCAAGATTCAGCCCAAAACTTCTCATGATTATCAGTATGAGATCACGTCTGGCCAAGCGAGACTACGACTTTGTAGGAGTGAGAAGACTGCATTAGCAATGAGGTAGTTCCGGTAGTTAGAACCACAGATCACTTTTGTAGGGTCATGGAAACGTTCACGACTTAAATCCGTGACTCCTGACCTCCATTTGATGTTATTCCGAACACTGTCCCCTCAACCCCTGTCAAATACTCATCCCTGCTTTGCTTCCTTTCCTTAACTCATCTTCCAGGAACACAGAGGCGCTGAATCGCTCTCAGACTGACCCCGTAACCGTGCACACACACAAAGTACACTCTCTAAATGGCCTTCCTATCTGTCTTGTGTCTGCAGCTCAGAGGTGAGTGCTGGCTAGAAAGGGTTATTCACACCAGGGAGCCTGTGCATCTATTTCCACCATTAAACTTGAATCAGGTGCCTCTTTCCTCGTGACTCTCCCACACGAAACCTCCTACTCTCCCGCCCCCTTATCTGTATCTCTGCTCCAGTCTGGAATAGTACAGCCTTTCTAGCAGGCTTTTAGTGCCATCTTCATATTAAAGGCTCAATATCTATTTAATATATCTTCACTTTTATTGCTTTTAGGTCGTACGTTTACACATTTGAGTGGTTTTATGTACCAGAAGGAGTCTAGTAATTGATTCTAACATGATCATTATTCAATGCCTTATCACTTCTTTGGAGTTAACCTTTCTGGGTTTACTTATAAACCATATATGTACACTATTAGTGTACAATGGGAAAAGCCAATATGGTAGCATTTGGGTTGTTTTTAACAAAAGAATGAATTGGATGTATTTGAATATATGTGATTGAAAAGAGAGGATGGGTGTACATACTTTTTGTCAATAGATATAATAGATTTTATTTACGCAAACATGTAAAATGTAGGACATCACAACACCCAATCAAATAGATGAACTATCGTCTCTGCAACATGGACCAGCAAGGTGTCTATTAGAGTGGACAGTGAGTGGACACACTGTGTAAAAACTCCAACAGCACTGCTACGTCTGATCCACTCACACCCGCACAACATACACCAACACACCACCACCATGTCAGTGTCACTGCAGTGCTGAGAATGAACCAAGACCAGAAAATAATAGCTGCTCTCTGGTGGGCTTTTGGGGGTCCTGACCATTGAAGACCAGGGTAACAAAGTATACAGAGAATCAGATGAACTACCTTTGGTAGTCCTGACCATTGAAGACCGGGGTAACAAAGTATACAGAGAATCATATGAACTACCTTTGTGGGTCCTGACCATTGAAGACCAGGGTAACAAAGTATACAGAGAATCAGATGAACTACCTTTGGGGGTCCTGACCATTGAAGAACAGGGTAACCAAGTATACAGAGAATCAGATGAACTACCTTCGGGGGTCCTAACCATTGAAGAACAGGGTAACCAAGTATACAGAGAATCAGATGAACTACAGTCTGTAAGTGTAGACCTACAAAGTGCTTCTATATAGTAAGTGGAGCTGATTAAATGGAAAACGTGTAGAAACAAGGAGATGGTTTTAATGTATATGTTCAAGAGTGTATAGCTTCTCTCATTTATGTACACACATGATTGAATATACACTGTTTTTCTTCCTCGCTTTACTTTATGTAATTGTCTTGACAGCAAAACAACCATTTATCAATGAACGCTCTCTGAACACTCGACTCGTCTGAATCGTCCATCTGCAAAACCTCTTTTTAAGTCTTGACCACCTGCTGCTACGAAGCACATTAGTCACAGCCTTGTCAATAAGCGTTCATCCCTGTGTGAACACTGCATTGCACCATTTTAAACTTGTCACCACATCCTTATTAAAATGACGAAGTTGCTATTGTGGCTCTGGCATGTGGACCTTTACTGGAGAAGCGGCATGTCAAACTCGAGCTAAATGAAATCAGCCTTAAAATGAAATCCCCTGGGTCCGCAAAGAAATCTCCTGTCTGGACTCTAAAAAAAGCCAGGCCGTTCCGTTCAAATTACGGAAGTGCAGAAGCAAATGTAGTTGCTGGCTATGCTCAGATATTCCTGAACACTGAATGAAGCGGATAGAAACTTCTGACAAAGAAAAAAGGCCTCAGAGAAAAGTCAACAGATGCACAATCACATTTATTTATTTAATTTCCAGTTAAAGTGACTATAAAGTTTGAGTTATTAAGTTTTCAGGAGGTGTTTCTAAAATGTTTCTAATTTTTCACACACTGAAACTATAATAACCCTTCCATGAACATGCCATAGGATATATTTATTCATAATCATGGTTGCACATTGCAAAGCACGGTATATTTTTCTTTTTATTTGTATTATGGTTAGTATTTTTATTAACTGTGTTGTTATTCATGGTATATTATTCTCGTCTTTTCTTTTTATTATTAATATTTTTCTGTCGGATCTTTGCCGCATAACTCGTCTAGCATAACTCGTTCTAGATATCCAACTCCAGATTGTCCAGTTTGAGTGGTATAAATCTACAACCGCTGCATGAACTCACTCAGGGCTAGATCCCCAAACACACTGGCCTGCTCTTCTCTACTTGTCGTTTATTCATCCTTCGTTACTTGTACTGTTCACACTGTGAAACCGTCTTGCGTTTCTTCAGGAAATGCACTTTTCCAGTTCTACTTTGTTCTCTGATGTTCTACATAGAAGGTATGTAACTGCACAGATTCAGTTCTATATGCCCATTTACAGCCTTTGATTTGTTTCTAGAAGCTGGTTTCCCTTTGTTTTGCTGAGCTCATGAATAATTGAATCGCTCTGATTGGCTGGTTTACAGTGAGACATCACAATGATCACACAGACGCAACATGTTGAAATAGACTAAATAAAATGAACCTCTGTGTAAATAAACGTAATCCTCATACTGTTTAGTTAGCTGTGTTAGTTACTTGGAGCTGCTAGTAGATAACGTTACCTCTACCAGCTACTCGCATTCCATCTGGACATCAAACACAAAGTAAATTAAAGGTGTCTCTGTAAAACTCTCAGTTTAAGCTGATCTGCTTCAACCAGCACACAGTGATACACTCACACAGCATGGCTACTACTTAAAGGCTACTGTTAGGTTTGTGATGCTAATTAAGGTGGAGCTGCTCGTCTCTTCAGTCTCTAACGCTGAGCAAAGCTGCCTGATGTTGTCCAACATTTAGTAAACTGTCTGGATTGAAAAGTGCAAAACAAACTAACAGCTTTCTTTTAGCCAGCTTTGTTTTGACAATTTTCTGTTCCACCTTAAATGGTGTTGAGGCTACATTCTGGCTTCAGAACTTTCTAAATAGTTTGTACATTTTCTACGTCAATCAGCACAACTTGCAGGATCGACCTGAACTGACCAGCCACTTCATTAAAATGCCCTCCTTGTTTCTATACTTGTCCATTATATCAGCTCCACTGACCATATAGGAGCACTTTGTAGTTCTACACTTAAAGACTGTAGTTCATCTGTATCTCTGTATACACTGTTACCCTGTTCTTCAGTGGTCAGGACCACCACAGAGCGGAATACTATTAGGGTGGTGGATCAAAAAAACAGTGAAAAGCGGTTAGTTAGCGCTGCTTCTCAGATAAACAATGACTGAATTTCTCCTTCTCAGAGCTACAGCTCGACACTGTCCAAGTACATATTCAGACAAAAACGCAGATCAGTGTCACAAAAAGCCTCTAAATCTGTCAGTAAACTGAGCTTTTAATTGAACAGTGGAACATTTACGATGGTGGTCTGACGTCTTGCGTCACAGGACGTTGGTAAGAACTCACCTACTGAAATTACCAACTAGTCTGCTGCTCGAGCAGTACGTACTGACTCTAATCTAGTACGTACTGACTCTAATCTAGTACCTACTGACTCTAATCTAGTACCTACTGACTAGTAGACGATTTCGGACACAACACAACACAAGCAACAGATGAGCAGTCATCTCTGAGTTTACATCTATGTTAAGTTAAAAGTCATCTTACAGAAGAAACAATACAATGGCCATCTTGTTTTCAAAATAAAAGTCACAGCAAGGGAGAATTAAGAATAAAGGTTGAGTAACAATTTTGAGTCAACCTCTAAATCCAGCCTACTAATTCCATCAGTTTACCAAATTTGCATAGTCTAGTTGTGGTGATATAATAGAAATGATTCAAATTCACTTGGTCACCAGCTGGTTCACTGTGGAAAGAAAATCCTTTCACTTTCATAGCAGTGATGGTAATGGGATCCAGGTGTCCTCATGTCTTCAATGCATATACAGACATTTTATTTACTCTCTGAAAAGACGAGTAAATCCACGCGCCTCATCTACGTTTCAATATTGTTACTATCAACAAACGTATAGTATATCAATGGTATTAAATTCTTCAGACGAAGAGGTTGGGAGACTCAATAAGGCCCTGGTAGGTTGTCACAGGTATCTGGAGTCATGCTGACTGCAGTACATCCCAGAGTTGCTGGAGGGCACATGGAGGAGGATCCATAGAGCCAACACTACCATCCAAGTCTGGGGAATTAGGGGTCCAGGGTCTTACTTAAGGGTCTTGGTCAGGTCTTTTAATCAATGTGGGACATTTCTGGTCATGTGACGTGTCACATTGTCTTGCTGGAAGATCCCATCTGCCCCAGAGAAGACAATCAGCATGTATGGTGTACATGGATTGATTTAGACCCAAATCAGTTGAGAGTGTCTTCCACATGGATAAGTGGGTCCTGAGAATGCCATGAAAACATTCCCCAGACCAGAACACTGCCACCTACGCACTGCTGCCGTGGAAAGTAGGAGGTGGTCATAATAATATGACATGACTGTGTACAATGTAGCTGAATGAGGTAACGGTAATGAGTGTTGGTGATCTTCAAACGGAATGTTTCTTCCAGTGGATCAGCATCACTGGTGTGTGAAAACACGCTAGCAGAAAGATTAGCAACGGCCGTGCACAACAGCAAGCAGGCCCGAGGATTATGCGTAAAGCCCAAACATTTATGAAGCTAATTACAGCATTACATCGATTTCTTAGCGTGGCTGTGGTGTCTGTGTGAGCGTGCGAGAGCGAGAGATGTGAAGTTAATTAACCCCTGGTGTGATTGCCTTTGGGAGAAACTTTTTAGCTTTTAATTACATTCATCAAAATATAATCCTCCGGATCTGCGCATGTGTGTGTGTGTGTGTGTGTGTTTGTGCGTGCTCACAGTTGTCTCTCGTGATCGCGCTCGGCTCTGTAATTAGTTTCTCCTCCGCTCGGCCCAAGCCTTCCACTTCCAACATGATTCAGAAACCGTGTTCTTTCATTATTTATTTATTAGCTTTAAGCTTAAACATCCTCATCTCCGAAAATAACTTGCGGTCTTGATCCTCTCCATCCCAGCCGGCCAGAGCTGCTTCTGCGTGTGATCCTAACTTGAGAAGAAGTACTGAAGCGGAAGAAAACAAGGCAGAACAAACTCATCCTCTACTTTGGACGAGTTCTCGCGAGCTGGATCACCGTGGGCTTTCAATGATCAGACGTCCACGAATTCACAGCGAATGGGATTATACTGATGGTGGAGCTGATACTTGATCAGAAGTCTCACTCAGAAAAGTTCTAAATCAAGAAAAAAGGGGGAATGGACGAGATGTCCTGGACCTATTAGGACATACTGTAATGCATTAGTACCAGCTGTCAGAGCAGACCCTCATCACTCCACAACCCACTACACTAACTGTGCTCAGTCTCACAGTCAGAGCAGACCCTCACCACTTCACTACCCACTACACTCACAGTGCTCAGTCTCACAGTCAGAGCAGACCCTCATCGCTCCACGACCCACTACACTCACAGTGCTCAGTCTCACATTCAGAGCAGACCCTCACCACTCCACCACCCACTACACTCACAGTGCTCAGTCTCACAGTCAGAGCAGACCCTCATCACTCCACAACCCACTACACTCCCAGTACTCAGTCTCACAGTCAGAGCAGACCCTCACCACTCCACCACCCACTACACTCACAGTGCTCAGTCTCACAGTCAGAGCAGACCCTCACCACTCCACAACCCACTACACTCACAGTGCTCGGTCTCACAGTCAGAGAAGACCCTCACCACTCCACGACCCACTACACTCCCAGTGCTCAGTCTCACAGCCAGAGCAGACCCTCACCACTCCACAACCCACTACACTCACAGTGCTCAGTCTCACAGTCAGAGAAGACCCTCACCACTCCACAACCCACTACACTCACAGTGCTCGGTCTCACAGTCAGAGAAGACCCTCACCACTCCACAACCCACTACACTCACAGTGCTCGGTCTCACAGTCAGAGCAGACCCTCACCACTCCACCACCCACTACACTCACAGTGCTCAGTCTCAGTCAGAGCAGACCCTCACCACTCCACCACCCACTACACTCACAGTGCTCAGTCACACAGTCAGAGCAGACCCTTACCACTCCACCACCCACTACACTCACAGTGCTCAGTCACACAGTCAGAGCAGACCCTCACCACTCCACCACCCACTACACTCACAGTGCTCAGTCACACAGTCAGAGCAGACCCTCACCACTCCACCACCCACTACACTCACAGTGCTCAGTCTCACAGTCAGAGCAGACCCTCACCACTCCACCACCCACCACACTCACAGTGCTCAGTCTCACAGTCAGAGAAGACCCTCACCACTCCACCACCCACTACACTCACAGTGCTCAGTCTCACAGTCAGAGCAGACCCTCACCACTCCACCACCCACTACACTCACAGTGCTCAGTCTCACAGTCAGAGCAGACCCTCACCACTTCACTACCCACTACACTCACAGTGCTCAGTCTCACAGTCAGAGCAGACCCTCACCACTCCACGACCCACTACACTCACAGTGCTCAGTCTCACATTCAGAGCAGACCCTCACCACTCCACCACCCACTACACTCACAGTGCTCAGTCTCACAGTCAGAGCAGACCCTCATCACTCCACGGCCCACTACACTCACAGTGCTCAGTCTCACAGTCAGAGCAGACCCTCACCACTCCACCACCCACTACACTCACAGTGCTCAGTCTCACACTCAGAGCAGACCCTCACCACTCCACCACCCACTACACTCACAGTGCTCAGTCTCACAGTCAGAGCAGACCCTCACCACTTCACTACCCACTACACTAACTGTGCTCAGTCTCACACTCAGAGCAGACCCTCACCACTCCACCACCCACTACACTCACAGTGCTCAGTCTCACAGTCAGAGCAGACCCTCACCACTCCACCACCCACTACACTCACAGTGCTCAGTCTCACAGTCAGAGCAGACCCTCACCACTCCACCACCCCCTACACTCACAGTGCTCAGTCTCACAGTCAGAGCAGACCCTCACCACTCCACCACCCACTACACTCACAGTGCTCAGTCTCACAGTCAGAGCAGACCCTCACCACTCCACCACCCACTACACTCACAGTGCTCAGTCTCACAGTCAGAGCAGACCCTCAAAGGCAACAAGAAAGAATCCACAGAAGAAGTTCATTTATTCAGAGTTCATTTGTAGTTATAACATATTTTACTCTCCCACAACGTTATTCCTTCAAATAAACGCAAATAGACCATTATACAAATTAGGAGATTACGTCATTTAGTGACTTCTAGCGACTTTTAGGACAGCTACTTTCCTTACTCAGGAGTTGGCAACAGAGAAGTGTGTGTCCCATGAACCTTAAACACTGTTGTTCCTCCTTTAAATACAAATCCTGCATTTATAAAAGAGAGATGGTAAAATGATTCCAAAGTCCTAAACTCTGACAAAACAGACTCATTAAAATTTACACTCCCAACATTTACATGCACTCACATTCTAGCCCACAAGGACAAGAGAGCATTGGCAATAAAAATTGAGAAATCTTGTGTTCCTTTTCTATGTGTTCCAAGGAACCAAACTGAATGATGTTCATCTATAAACCAGGTTGAAGTTCTCTTTCAACACTACTATGCACCTAAGCTGATTGTTTAAAAGCCTTTATCTTTTCAAAAAGTGTATTTCCACAAGTAAGAACACCAGATATTATTAGAACATATGTAAATAAGTATAAATACAGTGCAAAGAAAGAAGTAGATCATATCTTGAGCTCCAGTTTGAAGAACAAAGTGTAGTTCCAGATATATTGTATATATATTTATATATACATACATACTTGCTTCAGCAGCAATCTTGATTTAGCTTAATAAAGTACTGAGCAGTCAAAGCAGGTATTAGATGAGAACTGGAAATAATACTGGGTTGTTTCCACAAGTAGAAGCTTGGAAAGGGTTAAATAAACACACTGACATATGTAAAAGCACTACTTATTGTATTAATACTGGTTTAATATTTAAAGATTTAAATATTTAAAAGTATAATAATGTCCCAAAGTGCTTAAAACTTTTGCACAGTACTGTATCTGTCAGCTTCTAGATTAAATGTTCTGTTCCAAATGAAATGCTGCAGTTTATACAGCCAGAGTGTACCTGCATCACCACTTAAGGTGCAACAGGAAATTTGCAGAACAAGCTGGAAACTTCAGCTCTGACACCAATTCAGAGTTATTAGTTCGCTCTGCATATTTCTCTCCAGACATTTTTCCAAAAACTTGGACGACATGAAGCAGCTCCACCTTTATTAGCATCTCAACCCCAGCAGTGACCTGTAAGTAGTAGCCATGCTGTGTGAGTGTATCACTGTGTGCTGGTTGAAGCAGATCATCTTAAACTGAGAGTTTCACAGAGACAACTTTAATCTACTTTGTGTTTGATGTCCAGATGAAAGCGAGTGGCTGGTATAGGTAACGTTAGATACTAGCAGCTCCAAGTAACTAGTATAGCTAACTGAATAAATTGAGGGCAGAGCTTATTTACACAGAGGCTCCTTTTATTTAGTCTATTTCAGCACGTTGTGTTTGTGGGATCATTGTGGTGTCTCAATGTAAACCAGCCAATCAGAGCAGAGCTCATCAGATTATTCATTAGCTCACCAAAATAGGGAAAGTGGCTTCTAGGACCAAGTCATAGGGAGTAAACTGGGGTGTACAACTGCATCTGGGAATTTCTTCAGCCTAACCAAAGTCACATACCTTCTACATAGAACATCAGAGAACAATTCAAAATGCTTAACTGAAATGAACTAAGTGGACAGTGCTGCACACTGGACTGCGTTGTGGCTAGTCGGAAGCCACAACTGCCCACTCGCATAAATGGGAGGCTAGTTTTGATGCAGTACCATCTGAGGGATCAAAGGTTACAGACTTTCACAGTTGTGGTGAGATGGCAAGCTCTGACCCGTCCTCACTAATAAACAAGATTAGGCCTTTTGTGGATGTTCCTTTGGTTCCCAAACAGGACCATATCACCTGTTTAAGAACGTTTCACAGCTAGCGTTGTAGAACTCGAGTCCCATCCTTCCCCGCAGAGCAGGAATAACACAGACATGTGCAGGATAGCGGCTACACCAGGACCAGGGTGGGAAACCTGTGATCTCTGAAAATGCAAATTTCCTGGATGTTTGTAATAAAAATGTGCGTCTGCCACGTTTCAGCGGTATAGCAGCCGTGCGCTTGGCAGCGGGTTGGGCAGCAGGCGCGATTCTGGCAGAGGGAAGTGAGAGATGTTTCTGACTTCGTTACTGATGTTTTGTTGTTAATGTACAGCCGCGTCTTGCTTTAATTAAAGCCAGCAGCTACTTGCTTTGTTCTCAGCCCAATATGGTTTGAGGCAGCGAAGGTTTTGATCCTGCCATGAAAGTATCAACAGTGATATAAATGCTCATTTATGACTGAAGTTTATATACATATTTTAAGAGAAAGCGCTCCATACGACCTCCAGTATTCAAGATTCAATCAGTGTTCAGTATAGAGCACAATTTAGTGAGCGTTCAGTATAGTACAATTCAGCAAGGATTCAGTATAGTACAAATCAGAAAGTGTTTAGCATAGAGCACAATTCAGAGTGTTCAGTATAATACAATTCAGCAAGGATTCAGTATAGTACAATTCAGCGAGCGTTCAGTATACTACAATTTAGTGAGCATTTATTATAGATCACATTTAGCAAGTGTTCAGTATAGAACACAATTCAGTATGTTTTTAGTATAGAACACAATTCAGGAACTGTTCAGTATAGAGCACAATTCTGTGAGTGTTCAGTATAGAACACGATTCAGTAAGTGTTCAGTATAGAACACGATTCAGTAAGTGTTCAGTATAGAACACAATTCAGTAAGTGTTCAGTATAGAACACGATTCAGTAAGTGTTCAGTATAGAACACGATTCAGTAAGTGTTCAGTATAGAACACGATTCAGTAAGTGTTCAGTATAGAACACAATTCAGTAAGTGTTCAGTATAGAACACGATTCAGTAAGTGTTCAGTATAGAACACGATTCAGTAAGTGTTCAGTATAGAACACGATTCAGTAAGTGTTCAGTATAGAACACGATTCAGTAAGTGTTTAGTATAAAACACGATTCAGTAAGTGTTTAGTATAAAACACGATTCAGTGAGTGTTCAGTATAGAACACGATTCAGTGAGTGTTCAGTATAGAACACAATTCAGTAAGTGTTCAGTATAGAACACGATTCAATAAGTGTTTAGTATAAAACACGATTCAGTGAGTGTTCAGTATAGAACACGATTCAGTAAGTGTTCAGTATAGAACACGATTCAGTAAGTGTTTAGTATAAAACACGATTCAGTAAGTGTTTAGTATAAAACACGATTCAGTGAGTGTTCAGTATAGAACACAATTCAGTGAGTGTTCAGTATAGAACACGATTCAATAAGTGTTCAGTATAGAACACGATTCAGTAAGTGTTCAGTATAGAACACGATTCAGTAAGTGTTCAGTATAGAACACGATTCAGTAAGTGTTCAGTATAGAACACGATTCAGTAAGTGTTTAGTATAAAACACGATTCAGTGAGTGTTTAGTATAAAACACGATTCAGTGAGTGTTCAGTATAGAACACGATTCAGTGAGTGTTCAGTATAGAACACAATTCAGTAAGTGTTCAGTATAGAACACAATTTAGTAAGTGTTCAGTATAGAACACAATTCAGTAAGTGTTCAGTATAGAACACAATTCATAGATAGACATATATATTTAAAGAGATGGGAAGAGCAGGGAGAAAGGAAGATGGAGAGAGAGAGAGTGAATAGAGAAAGAAGCGTGGAGGAGACAGGAGAAGGAGGGAGAAACAGTAAAATAAATATGACGGAAGTGTGAAAGAGAGAGAGAAGGAGAGAGCAAGTCAGATAGATAATATAAAAACTGAGAAAGAATATAGAAGGAGATGAAGAAAGAGAATAGTTCAAAAATATAGAGGAGGAAAGACAAAGCGTAAGGAAAGTAGAGATTAAACAGAGAGAAGGGAGAAAATAAGTGGGGAAGAAAGAAAGAAGCAGACAAACAAATTGAGAGGCATAGAAAGAGAAAGAGAGGAAGAGACGTGGAAACAAACAACAAAGTAAAGGGGGTGAGAAGGAGAGTGTGAGAAGTTAAAAGGTAAAAGACAGGAGGAGAAGAGAGAGAGAGAGAGGAGGAGGAGGACAGTTCATAGAAGGAGTGATAGAGCAGAGAGAGGTGCCTCTGATCTGGGATACACCAGCTATTAGAGTGTGAGAGAGATGATAGAGCATCCTTACTGCACTGCATCACACCTGAGCTGGTGGAGACCCTGACTGGTGGTCTAATGGTCTAATAGATGTTGTTGATGGAGCTGTAGTTACTCTACAGTGGAGATGATCATAAGGTCACAGGTTCTGAGTCTGATCACTAATCTCCTAACCTGCAGACTTATTGTTCACCTATTAACCTGAAACCTGAATTACTCAGTACCAGCTCCGATTAGTTCTGATGAATAAACAATGCACTCCTGTGCAAATGCAGCTCCATAACATAGAAAACCTCAAAGAAAGCACTGAAACCAACATACAGCTCAAGTTCTTTTCTACATCATTTGAACACCGCAGCTGCTGTTCACATAGTTTGACCATGTTTATAATGAATGGACCAATAGAAATGCTCCAAATTAATTAGGAAAACATTCTGGTTCCATTAACGTACATTATAAGTAGAGTAAAGGTGCCGTTTTGGAGATTCTTGGTTTTCTTTGGAGAAGGTCTCTGAATGTCATTACTCAATAGCAGTGAAGTTTCATTGGGTATACATGTTGTGTGTCAGTGTTCATGTAAAATGCTGAGATTAAAAACTTTAGCCAGTACAAATGACCCGCAGAACAGCTTCTATGGACCTGAAACTGTTTTCACCAGAGACTGTAATTTAGTCCAGCAGTGGATTTAGGTCCTAATCTGCGTCCGAAAAAAAATAAAAAACTGGCCCATGTCCAAAATCTCCAGAGTGAATGCAGCCTTCACTCAGATTTCAGCCCGGCTACGGAGACTGATGCACAGGCACACGGGCCGGTCCCAAACGAAAACAGACAAGGAGAAGTGCGATAGAAAAACACACATACACACACAGGCACACAATCGCGCATTTTGGGCTGTGAAATAAAATCCCGCTCTCTGCGGACCTCCACTTCAGGCCATGTGTCGGAGGTGAAGCATTCCAGAGGCGTTAAATTATTCCTGAAGGAAACTGGATCCGCAGGCCGAGTGTGTGTGTGTTCATGTTTGTGTGTGTGTGTGTGTGAGGGAGCTGCTGCCCGCTCCGGTCCACCGCAGTTCAAAGGTGTTTACCACCAAAGCGCCCAGCGCCTGGTGACCGGCCCGGCCTGCGTCACAGGTAAACGTCCAGATAAGCATTTAGCGTCCAGCTGAGGGGCCACAGGACGTCTTTGATGGATGATCAGCCAGGAGCAGGAAGCTTCACAGGAGGAGGAGATAATCCATCAAAGACGATCCGATAGACCTTTCAGTGAGGAACACACACCCAACGCACAGTCCTGCACAAAACCACACACACACACACACACACACACACACACACACACACACACACACACACACTCACAAATCACCTGATATGGACATCTTTTCCACAAGTAGTCAACACATCAACACAACTTTGCCTTTAATTTATATCTTAGCTCCAAAATATTATTTGAAATGCAAATAGAAAGCAGTACAAACTCATGCTAACTTGTATTTAAATACAAATAGTAGAAAGATGGGATATGTAAGGCTGTATCTTATCAAAATTATGAGATGCCTATTTGATACCTGCTGTTCTGAAAAATTAGGGATGTGTAGAATTTAAAGGAATAATATGTAAGATTTTTGTTTAAATCATTTTAAAATTTAACATCGGCCCATCTTGTAAAACCACATCGTACCTCTAGAGGTAGTGAGTCACTATCGTGTTGAGTTGAATCAGTTCAACATAAATTGCTTCAGTTTGGTTCAATTGTCTCAGTTCGGTTTAATATGGGGAAGACTGCAAACATAACACCTGGCCAGAAGACATCATTGATAGCCTCCATAGGATGGGTAAGCCACAAAAGTTCATAGCTAAGGAAGCTGACTGTTCACAGAGTGCTGTGTCCAAGCATATCAATGGAAAGTCTAGTGGAAGGACAAAATGTGGCAGAAGAAGATGCACCAGCAAAATTCACACGCATCAGGGTTCCTCGGGTCAAGCCACTTCTGAACCTGAGCCAATGTAGGAAGCGTATCAACAGAACCAAGAAGAAAAAGGGCAGGACCGTTGGCCAATGGTCCATGTTCCTCTTTACTGATGAAAGTAAAGTGTGTCTTTCATTCTTTCAAGTCCAAGGGTTTGGAGGAAGATGGGTGAGGAACAGAACCCAAACTGCTTGAGGTCCAGTGTGAAATATCTACAGTTAGACATGATGCAATGTCTGGTGAAGATGTTGGTAAACTCTGCTTTCTTAAATCCAAGGTCACCGCAACAGTCTACCAAAATGTTTTAGAAGACTTAATGATTCCTTCTGCTGAGATGCAGATTTTATCATGCAGCAGGACCTGGCCCCTGCCCATGCCGCCAGAAGAACCAAAGCCTGGTTTGATGCCCATGTCATCACAGTGCTTGACTGGCCAGCCAACTCGCCGGACCTAAACCCCATTGAGAATCTACGGGGTGTTCTCAAGAGGAAAAAGAGGGCCACCAGACCCAACAACAAAGAAGAGCTGAAAGCAAGCATCAAGGAAATCTGGGCTTCCTTCCAGGCAATGCCATAGGCTGATTGCTTCAATGCCACATCGCATCGAGGCAGTGATTGAAACAAAAGGATTCCCAACCAAGTGTTGAAGATTGACATATCAATTTAAAGGAGCCATATTTTGATTGATTTGAACCTAATTTCTTTTTTTCTGCAAAAACTGAGAAGTAATTTGGGCTGATTTCTCCACAGTATTCAAATTTTTTGAATTCCTGTTTTTGTGGGTTTTATGAGCTGGAAGCCCAACTTATGTAAAAATAAACAAATAAATACTTGGAATACTTGTGGGCCCTGGAATGGGTCTGTACATAACCCAAAACTCACAGGTAGCTGCAATTCACTGTCCGGCATACATGCACAGTTTAAGTCAATCAGAGGTTGCTGATGTAAAAACATGGGAGGGGATGTTGGGGAGGAGGATGAAAGTGTTAAGCACACAAAAGGAAAAGCTTTGCACACATCAAAGCACACACGCACACAGTAGGCATGACCTTGGAGAAGTGTTCAAAGCTGGTTGATGTATGTATGAAGATAATTTGGGCCCAGGCTCAGACTAATGATTAGGGGAGCAGGTAAATGTCCCCATAACCTCAAGAGAATCATCTTCTCCTACGTGCTACGAACTAATGCTAGCTAAGTCAGTTACAGTCCCGTCAGCATTTTTCGCTGCCCACCTGCTCGGATACGTCCTCGTCCTCCTTAAGCAGCGTTTTCATTCTTGTCTTCCCTGTGCCATCTTTCTTTTTACAGTTTCAACCATAGAGCGCTGTATGCTGCGTTAGCCAGTATTGATATGCTAATCTCTCTAGGCTTATATTAGCTTCCTATTTAAATGTCAGTTCCACCTTAAATAGTCCATCTTAAATAGTCCATCTTAAAAAGTCACACCAGCGCAGGTACAGGTGTTGAGATGTTATTTCTATATCATTTAAGGTGGAACAGCAAATAATAAGATAATGAGAAGCATAGTAAGAGTGCTGTTGGGTGATTTGGTGTTAGGGGGTTGTCACTGTGACAGTGGAGTATATGGCTTTTTGTGGTCTCCCCCATAGGTTTGCATATTTGTATATGCTTTTCTGCCTGGTGTTCAATAAGTAGCACTTCTGGTGGCAGAATCATACCCTCCACTGTGGCTTTCTCTATGCTGATGCAACATTGGTGTCAGAAGTAGGCTGCAGGCTGCAGGCTGCAGCCTGCAGCGGTCTGGAGTGGAATGGTGCTTCAAAGAAAAGGGTGCTGATGATAATGAATAAAGCAGAGCTGCTTCGACGGCATATTCTAACCTCGTGTAATACCACATTGTTCCTCGAGAGGCGATAGTGAGTCACTGTAGTGTCCAGTTGAATTAGCCCAACATGAGAGAATGAGGAAATAGTGTTGCTGCCCTGATGCCATATGCTAATCTCTGGTCACTCATTTAAGGACAGATAGCCAATGAAACGAAGAGCAAATGCAACAACAGCAATAACAAAAGATAAACCATTGAAGGTTTCAGCGTGGAAGTCCCATGGCAAGCATCAGGGTGGTTGGTGAGCCAGCACTGCACCACGAGCCATGGCCTGCAGGGAAGCCAATGTCAGCAGGGAGTTTCTATGGGCTGTAGGTCGAGCAGACAGCTCTTCATGCTCACTGCAAATAGGGGTGTATGCACACACTGAGAGAGGTACATAAAACGACAGGAAGGTGACCATCCTCTAGCTCAGGTCAGTCACCAGCAGTGGAGGTGGAGCCAGCCCCAGCATGCAGGAGCAGAGTTCATGCCAGTATTGATGGTTCAGTAGGCAACAAGGAAAGTGGATGGCTGCCAGTTGGAGCACTGCCGTTGCTGCCAGCATCCCCAGCAACACCAATGGGACAATATTTTGCTTTCTATTAACTGACCCTATGAAACCTGACCCTATAATCACTTTAGAAATCTGCAACAAAATCCATTTTCATATTATTAAAAACAGTGACTCCAAACTTTCGAATGCTGCTATATATACACACACTTATTCACATACACGTATCTATTCTTAGCCATAATGAAGCTCAGACTATAACAATCTGGGGACGACTTCCTTTGCATCAGAAGCCGCCCCTGACCGCTGGTCTACAGAGCGCGGTGGACACAGTGGACGGCGTGCGGAGAAGAAAGGTGCGGTAACTGCCAACATTTGGAGAACATTTTGCACGTGCCCGGTTCCAGTTTCAGCAGGGACCTCACGTTTGCGACCGGATGGAGGTCTGAGAGCGCTCGCTCTTCTCTCGTTTGTCTCGCTCTCCCACAAATGCCATTATTCTTCCGAGTTTATCTCCGATCGTCTGCTGCCGAGCATCTGCGGTGCATGTGCCCTTTATTCCTTCCCTCTGTTCATCTGTCTCTCTCCATCACTCTCTCTACACCTTGATATACCTCCCTCTCCGCTGCGCTCCTTCGTTTACACGCACACATAGACGTGTGTAGGGAAGTGCAGCTGGAGACTGTAAAAATAAACTCGGTGTGTTTTAAAGGCCAGAGATTAGTTCTCCTTTATAATCCTGCCTTTCATGTGCGCGCTCCGAGTGAGGCATGCGGACGGAATTTCGCCTTCTTTCTTTCATTCTTCCTTTGTTTTTGAAGCGCTAATTGGCCAGAGAGTGCCGAGAAGGTCCTGCGTCCAGATGTGCGTCTGCAGGAGAGTGTGTGTTAGGTAAGTGTGTAGTGTGTGGGGTGTTGCGTGTGGTCAGTTCAGCCTTAACACCACACGGACATCTAGAAACTAACCAGTCGCACACACGCGACTAGCCCAGCTGCCACACAGCAACATCACATGTTTATTAGTGTTTATTAACGAGGTCATATTAGGTCTTCAACTTCATTAATTAGCAATTATAACACATGAATAACAGGAGCAACAGTGATGTGCTGCTTGCCAAACAGTGAGCTCCCATTAATCCTCACTCTATGTTAAACCTCAGGTCTAGCTAGTGATGCTACAGCCATCAGTAATAACTGGGCTTGCTCTCTCTGAGTGGGTAGCATGGTCCTCACTTGCCCCATCTCACAAAAACTTTCTGACGTAACAGAATTGGGAGCATGTGGAATTCAAGCAAATTCTCACAGCAATGTTCCAATATCTAGTGTAAAGACCTCCCAGAAGAGTAGAAGCTGTTGCTGAACTTAAGGGGTTTCAAACTCCCCATCAATTCTCTTGATTTGAGGACCAATCGCAGATTTCCCTCACCAATGCATCATCAGTTCATCACAACAGATCATCTCCAGCTGTCTGATACTCTTCATCTCCAGGATCAGGAACATCATCGCTGTCCAAATAAACACATGCATCTACATGTTTACACTGTGTGAAGGTTTCATGATGAATGGACCAATAGAGATGCCCATAAAATAGCTTGGGAAAACATCTGGTTCCATTGACTTACATTAAAAGTAAAGTAGGTTTTTGGTCTCTCCTGTAAAGTGGCAATTTTGGAGATACTTATTTTGGATTGGACAGCGACGATATCCAATCTTCTTAAAGAACCTAGACTGGATTTTTTACAGTTTAGGGCAGTAAGCACATTTATCCGGAGTGGTGCGCAGCCATAGACACAGTACCTAAGGAGCAATTGGGCTTCACTCTTCAGGTCATGTGATAGAACTGTCAACGACTGCCCATACAAGAGATGATAGACTTGTTAAGAGCATGTGGCTGCATTAGCATGTGTTTATGTGGCTGGGCTATCTACATAAACCCTTATGACCAACATTACATTGTTGCTGTAATTACACTGTAAATGCTATCCTGAATGTTTTCTATTTAGCATGATTCTAATCATAAGT
Source organism: Megaleporinus macrocephalus (assembly GCA_021613375.1). NCBI lineage: Eukaryota > Metazoa > Chordata > Actinopteri > Characiformes > Anostomidae > Megaleporinus > Megaleporinus macrocephalus. The sequence goes on from CM038718.1 coordinate 9,138,198, forward strand.
ATTGTAGAGACTTGGCTCAAACTAGTAGGTCAGCAGGGGACTGGCTGACCACAGAAGGGGGATGTGGCTTAAAATGTAATTTTTTATTCATTCGTGGTGGACAGGTACCTGCAGGGAGTTGTATGGTGAATGAGTCCCAGATTTACTGCTATTTTACCATCATCTGCCCTACATATAAAACCTCGGCAGACATGTGTAGGTTGGCGGGTCATATTGGAATGATTTTGAAAACATCATCAATCCTGGTTTCTATCACTGCAGCTGTAAAGAAATCAGTAAGCTGCTCCATGGTGCTCTACAACGAGACTCACATTTCTAGAGCACTTTAATGGTTTGTTTTAATTGTGAGTTCATATGGTTGTTCCCAACTTCGAGACTTTCTGATATGTGTCCAAATTCTAGACAAAGAAATATGAGTATAAATGCTCTTGGTTTACTAGTGATTAGGCACTACTGGTGTCTTAAAACCTAGTGAGGGTCTACCTAGGCAGCATTTTACATCATAGTGTGTACTCCCGACATGTAGACTGTCCCAATTCTTACATACCTTAAACATGCTGTTTACTAAGGCACCTTATTTTTGGTCCTTGGCCGGTAAGGCAATACCATGATGCAACCCAGGCAAATCTATTAGCAGGGAAGTGGTTTTAAAATGTAAATTTTTGATTCTCTCTGAAGTTTTAATGTATTTTGAGCCATTAGCATTTATGCTAGCGGATCTTTAAGCCTTCGGCTATTGTTTTGGAGGCCGGCCGGTAGCTTAGCAACCAGCTAAACCACCGGTCGCGTGCTGCAGTGGGCGGGAACAAGCCGTGACGCAGTCTCTCTCTAACTAGAGCGTCTCAGTAATCTGTTTTATGAGGAGAGATGAGGAGAGAACGCTGATACTTAAACAACTGCTACTTAGACAGCCTACTCAGACACTCACTAGGTATTGAGACACCCGCTATATCTCTGGTTTTCTTTGGAGCAGAACAGAGCACCACAACATCTGCAACTTGAGAGTCAGTGACATGACAATGGCTGTAAAACAGTTCTAGGTCTAAAGCCAGGAGCTCTTAGTCATAGCCAGGTTCTTTCACCACTGAGCAACCACCATCATGTGCTGTGGCCCTTCAATTACACACCACATTGCACATTCTCTGCCCAGAGTGGACAGTGAAGTTTATTGTTTTCATTCTGGGAAAGACCTTGTCCAGCCTTCTTGTAGTCAGTAAGCAGCAGACAGTGACTAACAGACAGACAAGCAATGCAGCTTATTGTTCCTTTAATAATACAGGAATTGTGATGCTACTGTTTTACTGTAACAGATTTAAAACCCAGACACTAATTAAAACACTATTAATGCCTAGTGTTGACTCAATGTCATTAAAACTACTACTCCCAGCTGTCCACACTCTGAACTGTATCATAGCACCAAAGGACATTCTGTATTTCACACCCATAATCCAACCTCCTGTTGACATAGTTGCTTTGTGTTTCTTTTAAAAGGTTGATCTGTGACCATGTTTCCTTTATTTCAAACACAGTTAGTGATTAAAAAACACAGCACATGAGTAAATAGTGTACATATATTGTCGCTGCCCAATGAAAAACAAGAATCTCCAACATTGCAACTTTACAGGAGTGACTAAAAACATACTTTACTTTCAATTGAAGTCAATGGAACCAGAATTTTTCTTCCAAGCTATTTTGGAGCATTTCTATTGGTCACACAATGTAAATGCCCACACATCAAATGATGTATAAAACTTAAAATTGACAAAAATGGAGATTTTTCATTGGACAGCGACGATAAATACATTCGAGATCATTTCTTATGGGTCTCAGTTTGTACCACTTTTTCACATTATTCTGAAAACAGCTGCATTTATTCTATTATAACCAATGAGCTAACTCTAGTCTTGTAGAACCCTGTGTGCCAGGGATTATCAGTTAGTCTCAACTCAATACACCTATTCTGGCTCTTCAGGTAATTATCAAAGCCTTTAACCCTTTGATGCACAACCTGGGTCAAAAGTTACCCGACTAAGATTTTATTTCCTGTATCTTTGCAATAAGTTCATTTAATCATTTAAGTTTCCATGAATTCCCCAATGTACTTGTTTGTTAAAATCAGGATCACAAATCCTGATTTTAGTTTTATTATTTTACTTTTTTAATAAAAATCATTTTTGTTCTAACACACAGCATGGGTCAGAATGAACCCCTATGTATTCACTATGGAGTTTAATAAGAACTACTGACATCTGTAAACATTTGAAGTCAGAAACATATATATGTGTGTGTGTATATATATATATATATATATATATATATATATATATATATATATATATATATATATATATATATATATATATATATATATATATATATATATGTTTAAATAAATAAGAATGAAAGATTTCTATTGAGCATATAACATTAAATAATGAAATTATTACAATTATTTCAATAGATACATCAAAGAGATACTCAGCAAGACATACAATACCATAGGAAATGAATATGAATATATATATATATATATATATATATATATATATATATATATATATATATATATATATATATATATATATATATATATATATATATATATATAGTCTTGGGCTTTGTTGTGCTGGACTGGCTAGATGGTCTTATTATTGTACAGGAAGTATGAGGCAATTAAAGACCTCCTGTGTACTTCAGTCATTCAGTTATTAACACACAATGCACAATGTTGGTCGCATATCTTTCCCACAAAGTCACATTTGGTGTCAGAAGTAGAATAAGTACACTAAGAACTGCCAGCAAGGACACTTGGACTGTAGCCAGTAAGGATGTGCCAGCAAAGCAGAACGGTGGTCCATGTATCTGAGTGTGATAGTGTGATAGGCGTCATCAGAAAAGCTGGGCTGGGCTTGCCTCACGGGCAGCCCTTCAAGCCATCACAGCCAAAGCAGGTGCCTATTGGATTGCTTGAAAATGTCATGATAAAAGCACCACTAAAAACACTCCAAAGTAGCTTGGAATCAAATCTTTTTACATTAAAAGTAGACTTTGAAACTATCTACCTGGAGAATGAATGCATTTTTGACCATAAAGTCATTATGTAACACAAATAAATGCAAATGAATGAATACAAATAAACATTTCTACAGTTGAAAAAAAGAAAGTTATATTAAATTTAATTTAATGACTATTTCTTACTAAGAATTAGCTACACTAATACATATACATCAAACTACATTGTACTGTATTGAATTGCATCCAATTCAATTCACATTTTATTACAGTAAATAAAAAGTGACAGCCCAGGTTAACAGCTACTTTAAGACAAGACCTGAGGAAGACTGAGGATTTCTTATGTTCCAGGACACTGACATTGTGGCCTGAGTGACAGAAAATATCAAAGTGAAGTGTTTTTTTTATTAATGGCTGCAAAACAGCCTTGCTGAGTCGGTGCAGCATGTGTTAGGCCACTTTCTGCCTTCCAAACACTGACTCATCCTTATCTCTTCATTTTCAAAGGTCATGTTAGCCACAAAAACGCTCTGAAGATTACAGTCTGAAAATAAAACCCAGCTCAGTGATTACGGAGGTGTTAATAATAGCCCTTTTGGCTGAATCTGATGAAAAAGAAAAGACAAGTCATGACCTCTGAGGTTTGGCTGGATTGTGGGGTATTTCCTCATATCCACCTCCGCTGCGTGCGCTGCACTGTGCCCGTATCGTCTGTCACACTGCTGTTTTAAATGAACTCCACTATCGCTGCATCAGGACGAGGAGAAGCGCTCAAGTGGAGAGAAACACAACACTTCACACTGTGCAGTAGGGTGACTGTAGAAACGGCATCGGGGTCAGTTCAGATCTCTGAATTAACACGGCTCCACCAATGAGCTTAAATGAAATGAAAATAAGTATTTTCTTATTTTATTCAACAAAAAACATCTGTTTTGTATTAATTTCACACATTTACATACATTCATATAGTCTAAGCCCCACCCATTCACACTGATGCTATGAGGAGTGCTTCAGTCTGCTTCAAACTCTTTTTGAACAAGGCACTATGCAGCACAGCCAATCAAAACAGAGGTCATTTACATATCGTAGATGTGTACAGAGGTCATTTACATATCGTAGATGTGTACAGAGGCCATTTACATATAGTAGAAATACTTTACAGGAGCGAAGAAAAACAAACTTTCAATGTAAGTCAATGTAAAGACATTTTATTTAAGTTTTATTTATTTTTAAGTGATTTTGGAGCATTTCTATTGGTCCATTCATCATAAAACCTTCACAGGATATAAAGAGCAGCAGTCATGTTCAAATGTTATAAAAAAAATGGACATACTTGTTATTCTTTGGACTGCGTTGATATATAACAGTAATAAAACTGCCTGTTTAATTCTAAAGGACAAAAAGAGGGCGGAGCATGCAGAGCCAGGACCAATGACTGGTCAAATACCAGCAGAATGGACTTGTGATTTTATTCAATACATAAACACACTAGCCGGCTGGAATTGCTGTCTGACTCTGACTCTTCCCCAAAAAATTAATCAACTGTTAGCACAAGGGGGGTTTGGGTTGTCCTACTTAACCCTTTGGACCCTGTAAATGTCTCAAAATCAACCCTGAAAAAAAACAACAATGTATTATAAGGGAAAATTAAAGAAAAATTGACACTCAACCACAGCATTTAGCTGTCACACTCACCAATCAGCGAGAGACGTTCTGCCTCAGGGTGGCGCTGTACCAAATTGGTTCACCCAGTTGGTCTGTATGCACGAGACTCCTCGCCATGCCATGTTTTTAAATCTGTAAATGTACCCAATTTCTCAAGAGATTGGTGAAAAGAGAGCACTGTTACTCATTTCTCAAGCTACAGCGGAGATGTGTAAGATCTATAAAACAATAAAAGACATTAAAGCCATTTCGTTGCCATCGAAGCACCAATGATGCTGTTTAACATCACTTCCTGACACAGAATAACACATAAAATATTTTCACATAACATAAACAAACAGACAGCAATTAGAAACCAACATAAACACTCCCTTTGTTGGAGGGCGAGTGGCTACCATGAGCCTTTAGGTGTGTCTGTCAATAGCAAGTCACTACACAACTGTATGAGCTTGAGAACTGGTCGCATACACAGTCCCAAATAGCACAAAAGTTGATAAACATCCACTCGCTGGCCCACCAGCATCACCACACCAGCCTCCGTCATGCCAGCCTCATCGCAAGTCTTTCTAATGCAGGCTACGCCTTCCTGGCGGCCAAGCCTTAACTGGCCATGCTTCCTGTGGATGCTCAGAGTGTTGTCCTTGGTCCTTCAGGGTCCTTCACCAGGTTTGTTCTCTCTTTTAACATGCTCTTTGGTTTTTTAAAGCATGATTCCACTCCAGACCACTGACTTGAACTAGACTTATCCCACTTCTGACACCACTGTAGCGTCGGCAGAGAGCAGGTTCCTGCAGTACAGCAGTATGACATATAATGTTGGAAACTCAATATGGTTTGAAGCAACAGTGTAATAATTTAGGCTTGCTGTTTACATGCACAGTCCATCTCCGGAGCAGCCTTCCCCTCACTATAGAACATTTACCTCAACAGGGTCACCAGGAGGGCCCACAACATAATCAGGGACAGTACACACCCCCAGCACACACTCTTCACACTTTTACCTTCAGGCAGTTACAGGAGTGTGAAGTCCAGGACCACAAGACTGTGGTCTACTCATAGGCCATCAGGCTTGTGAACACCTCACGCACTACCTCTCTAACCTCTCCTATCTGAACTGGTTTTAACTGGTCCGATTTTAACTGCACCTTACACTCACTGTACTGCTGTTCACATACAATACTGTTTATATTCACTACTCGCACAAAAACACTATTGTTTACATTTGTTGCTTGCAACTTGCTCTTTATGGCTGCTGCTCTTCATACTTGCACATAAAAGCACATGTAACTTTTATTTTGTATTTTTTAAACTATATGTATATAAAAAAACAACTTTTATTTACTTCAACTTCAACTATATATTATTATACTTCATATATTTTGTATATATTTTATATTATTTCCTCTTTTTGTTATCTTTATCTATTGGTGAATGGAGAAACAGCAAAGTAAGAATTTCATTGTACAGTGTAACTGTCTGTTCTGCTGTACATATGACAATAAAACTCTTGAATCTTAAATCATGCTAACTGTTAGCTAAAAGCTTCCCTTACTTACACTAGCTACAGTACCCTTCTAGCTCCAATTCAACACTAAATAAGTAAACTTCGGACACTAAACAATGTCTCTACTAACTACATTTGTGACGGAGGGTAGTTTTTGTGTCTTTAAGCTCGTAATGAATTCATCCAACCACACACAATCACTGGCTAAATAATAATAGTACCACTAAGTAAAGGATCAGTTTGCAGAAATAAGGCACACAGCGCGTCCGTGGGAACTCTTGTGCGTGCCTGATGGTAATACTGCCTTGCGGTATCGAGCTCCTCAGCCTCTAATGATGAATCTGCTTCTGAAGTGTGTGTTTCTGAAGCTCAGGAGTGTTGTGTATACAGTATCATAACAGAAGCAGCAGGAATGTAGGCCCATGTAGGTGCTAATGCTTAGCATGTGCATATTTCATAAGCAAACGAAAGGGGTCAGAGACGGGGCAAGAGAGGAGGACTAAGAGAGAGAGAGAGAGAGAGAGAGAGAGAGAGAGAAAGGGAAGGGAGGAGAAAAAGTGAATACCATGTAAGGTGTGTTAAAAATACAAAAGGACTCCAGGTTCAGCTGATCATGATGCAAATGAATATACAGTGTAATCGTCTGAAGTTAATTCATCTAGAAAAAACACAGAAAAAAAACAATGCCTTTATTGGCTGTACCCAGGTTAAGGCTTTCCTCTAAGGGTGGCAGGCCTGCTGCCCCGACTCTTTGGAACGCACTACCTCCTTCTATTCACTCCTCACCCTCTCTTACTATCTTCGAATCTCAGCTAAAAATCTTTTCTCTTAAGTACTTTCAATTTCTTTTATTTATTTATTTATTTATTTATTTATTTATTTATTTATTTATTATTATTATTATTTCTCTTTCTTTTGTGAAAGGCACTAAATTAGTGTAACTTTTTATTATTATAAGCAGGTTAGAACCAACGACTATGAGGTTGGACCACGTCAGTGTATGGTTGTAGGAATGAACAGTACTGTGCAAACGTGGGCTGCAGTTCTACATTTAAGGGGATTTTCACTAGTTTGTCAAGTATTTCTTTATAATGAAGCTATTAAGATGTAAACAAAGTCATTCAGCATGGTTTGGTGTGAAGTTTAACAAATGAGGACTGTGCACTGTGGGGGTGATGGGAACCAGATGTCTGAAGAGTTGCAGGCTCTAAAAGCTGTATTATAAACAAAGTTATTACATGAAATGGTTATGAATACACTGACACACTTTCATATTTTTATTGAGATGGTCATGCGTGCGGAGTGTTATGAGACAAAACAGGTTTAGATTTTTGGTTCATTTAGATTTAAATATAAATATAAATAATTATCAGCATGACCCATAAAAACTCTCACGTGTAGGTTCTCTGGTCAGTTTGGATAGTAAATCAAATTACTGTGCTTGTGGTCATCGCGGCCTCTGGATCCTATTATCACAATAAAAGGTTTATTTTGTATTTATGTTGCTTATTTTTATTAATTATTAACATAATCTAGTAATATCTACTATTTCTTGCCTAATTCTTATTTAAGATCTAGATAGCCCGAACCATGGAGCATTTATTAGACCTTAAATAAATAATAATAATAATATCCATTCATCTATCCATTATTTTCCACTTTATCCCGCTAGTCGGGGTCATGGGAGGGCTAGAGTCAATTCCACCGTCATCGGGTGACAGTGGCAGGACAAACTAGAGGAAGAAACCAAACTCCAGGGAGGAACTCATCCTCCTCTGGTTGACCCCAGAAAATAATAATAATAATAATAATAATAATAATAATAACTACTCACACTTTGTATACAGTGTTTTGTATCATATTTGGAATTTTTGCAGTAACAAATAAAAGCATTCAGAACACAAAGTTTTAACCCTTATTTAAAATGTTTACTCGAGTCATTTCTAACTCAGATAAGAACATTGTCCCATATTGAACAGTGTTTTACACATTCTCGATCTCCTACAGTCTTTGGTTCTCCACTAAAATTGAGAACTGAGTGTGGGTTTGAGCAAGGTATGGAAATGTATAGGATCTTAGGAGAAATGGTCCGCATGGTCCTCCTCCCAAACTTTGTCTATTTTATAACTTTTATTGATCGTTTTGCAAGCGCCAACTCATCTTTCCACAAAGTAGCTTATACAAAATTATTGAACCCACCTCCAGCTCTGCTTTCTGATTCCTAGAAAGAAATTCTACTCTTAGACTTCCCAGACTTTGGCCATGTAATTGAGTCCATACTGAAGGATTTTCTTATTCTCAAGCGGTTGAGGGACGTTTGTAGTGGCAATTAGATGTAAATTAGACCAAATTCAACATAAAATTGCACAAAAGCCTCAACAACCACATAAAATATCGTTTTTCAGTATATGGTGTGTCCACGCTTCTTTTTAGGAAACGTGTTTAGGTTTTCAAGGAAGTCAGAAAGAGTATTTTTCCACACCTCCCAAGTTCCAGCTTAGACTTTGCATTTCCTGTGTCTCACAATCCCAGTAATCCTTCGGCTGTCCACATCTCAGATGTCCAGCTTTAGTGTTCTAGTGCAGCGATCCCAATTACCCCAAATACCTGAGTGGTGTTGAGGTCTGGGTTGGACCAGCTATTGTTCTGTGGTATTTTTTTAGATGTGGAGCAAGAACAAAGCTTAAACTCTCAAGTACTGTTTATTGGATGGTGACAGTTTTGGTGGTCTACTAGATTTGTTAGGGGTCCCATTTTCTTTTTTTCTTTTTGTAATGATAGTTTTTAATTCTTGTTGTTTTACTCTTTCTGCACTGACTTTTATTTCTTATATTAAACTGAAATTATATGTTTCTAGGCCTAAAACACAGATCTTACTATTCAAAATTCAATTAACTAAATATTTTTAGATGTACCTAATGTGTACCTACACCTACAGTGTTGACTTGGAATTAGTAGTACTAGAAATAATTAACAATACTAATAAATTACATTTTCTTTGTAAAGAACTGTATTTTTATGCGCACACATTAATTTACTACTGTGCAAAAGTCTTAGACACCTAAGCTGATAGTTTAAAAGCTTTTATCTTAGCAATAAGTGTATGTTTACCACTAAGAACAGCAGATATGATTAGAACAGATGTAAATAATCACACATACAATACAAAGTAACATGAATATCTTATTGTGAAAGAAGTAGATCATATCTTGAGCTCCAGTTTGAAGAACAAAGTGTAGTTTCAGATTTCTCCTGGACGCCCCAGACATTATATGAATGTATTCAGTTCCTTCAGCATCTTAAATCCTTACATAATCTTGATTTAGCTTAATGAAGTACTGAGCAGTCAAAGCAGGTATTAGATGAGAACTTACTGTATTAATACTGTTTGAATATTTAAATAATAAAGTGTTTTTCTGAGTAACTAAAAGCTTCCTGTCTGGAAAGTAACAGCCTTTTAAATATAATAATGTCTCCAAGTGTCTCAAACCTTTGCACAGTACTGTAGGTTCACTATCTAAGATCAGGTGTTCTGGACTTCACAGGCTGCTGTTGGCCTTCTATGATCTTATGAATATGACAATATCTAGACATAAGCATTCTTGTCCCGAGGTGCTCACAGACCCAGGCGTCTCCAGCCTTCCAGTGATTGAGGGAGGTGAGGCGTGTCTGGGCTCCTGGTGCACTGGTTCCTGCTGTAAAAGGGGTCCTATAAGAGGAGCTGGATTTATGAGTGTGACCAGAGCGTGGAAAAGAGCTGGTTGGAGCTCTACAGTGTTAAAGCTGTTTTAATAAATAAGAGGAAGCATGTTAACCCAGCTGTGGGCTCCTGAGTAAAACAGGCCTGTAAAAGAGGCCTCGCTCCGAGAGGAGGTGATGGGAATCACTCAAAGATGTTTGTGCACTTCTGACCTTTCTGACCTTCCTAGTGCCTCTAAGTGTCTCTGCTCTTTATTTTGACCTGAGCATTGTGTGCCTGACCAGGACTCTGTAAACAGAGGATGCTTTATTTTTGTCATTGTGTGTGTCTGTGTGTGTGCGTACCTGGTTTATGGCATGCCGTTGGGACCAAACTTGATTATACACTCATGTTGTGGGGACCTTCATTACATGGTTAAATCATTATATTCAAGATGAAAACATGTCGGAGGGTTAGGGCTAAGGTTAGGGTAAATTGAGGGTTAGGGTCAGGTTAAGGTTAGGGTTCGGGTTAGGACTAGGGTAACATTGGGATTAGGGTAAGGTAAGGTTAAGGTTAGTTAGGATCAGGTTGGGGTTAATGTTAGAGTAAGGTTAATGTTAGGGTAAGATTAAAGCAAGTAAATCTGTTCTAGCAGAGCCTAGAGACTATCTTACTTTAACATTAACATTAAGGGTTAGGGCTCAGTAAGATTGAGGTTAGGGTTAGGTCAGGGTAAGGTTGGGGTTAATGTTAGAGTAAAAAGTTAGGGTTAGGTTTATGGTTAAATTAGGATTAGGGTTAGGTTAAGGTTAGATTAGTGTTAAAGTTAGGTTAGGGTAAGTTTAGAGTTAGGGTCTGTTTAAGGTTAGGGCTAATGTTCGGGTTAGGGTAAGGTTAGAGTTAGGGTTACGGATAAATTGGAATTAGGGTTAGATTAGTGTTAAAGTTAGGTTAGGGTAAGTTTAGGGTTAGGCTCAGGTTAATGTTGGGGTTAATGTTAAAGTAAGATAGTCTCTAGGCTTTTGTATTCACTCTCTGGCTGAAACACCTTGTTAGAGCTCCTGTGTTTTTAAGCCCCACCACCTAATGAGCCCATTGCGCTGTGCTTAGTCAACTCGCCCCCTCTGTTTTGACTAATCAACTGCCAGAATGGTTGATAAAGGTAGCATTGTTTGAGAGCATGACAAGCTTGCCAGTAGGCAGGCAATAAGGATTGTGTTATGAGATGATGTCACCTTGTAACAGGGAAAAGGGTTGGAATTCCAGTGAGGTGTTTCAGACAGCAGAGAAAAGTGGTTTCTGTGGGAGAGATTTTCTTCCTCTGGCTTGTACTTTGGACTTTCTAACTTTAAAAACTGTTTACATGCTAAAAAGCTACAACACATTAAATGAACAGGTAAAAACAGAAAAGCATAACAGGTCCAACAATTCTGTAAATTAACTTATAATGAATGTGACTTTACCTATAACTCACAAATACAACTCAAATAATGGGGTAAAATATCGTATTTCAAATAATAATAATTGGCATAATACATACATTTCCTTATTATTTTTTTGCAAAGCCATGTTACTGTATATACTAAAACACCTATTTTAGGTATAATTTATATGTTAAAAGAAATATGTGTGTATTAATTACTAGTCAAGGTTGTTTCGTTGGCACTGACAATACAACATGCTATAAGCACTACCTATAAGACATTATAATAACAAAAAAATGTAAAACTCTTTATATTTATAAGTTATAGTTATAATCTTTTAAAAACGTATTAACCCACCTTTTAAATAAAACTTTGAACTTTGTCTTTGGCTTATTAAGAATCGGTTGATGTTATTACTGATTAAAACTGTCTGTAAAGTACTTTAAGGTGCCACTGCTATGAAAAGATTATTGTTATTATAATCATGTTCACACTGCCACATGAATGCATTATAACATATCATAGATGTACCTATAGGCTTCATTCATGCAGTCTCTACATAGAAGCAATAGTGTACACAGGCTACATCAGGGCAATTGCTGACCTTCATGTAAGTTCAAACAAGTTTGTTTGCTTGTGTTTATATGGGCTTAGATTTATATATGCGTGCTGGACATTTGGCAGTGCCGTGCTTAGGCTCTTATTTCCAAGCTGTTCGGTGTTTGTACAATATATTATCTAGCATAGGAAAGAAAAATACGGACTCTTCTATGAGCGATTTGTTATCCAAAATCAATACGTCACTCAACTCTTATCAGGCCCGAATACAGGTCTTTGAAAGTTCAGTCGTTTGATTTTACGGCGAAGGATGATTAACATTTCGACAAATATCTGATTTCATGTCTCCGCGCAAATGATGCATTGCAGGTCTACATCGCGAGTGCTAAGACGGAGATATTTCAAAACCCGCATCAGCTCCACTTCCCCTAACGTCACCACGTCCCTCACATCATCGCACAGCAAATCTGCTCTACCCTTGAATAAACATGAAACATCACAGGCTCTGTAAACCGGCAACCAGCATAGCGGAGAGCAGATGAAAGAAAACGTCAGCCAGGTCGGACAGACGGGAAATACCTGATGGCTAGCACGCTGGCTAGCTTTGGGAAACAATTCCCAGCCTGTGTTGAAGACAACAGATGCCTTTCTTTCTTTCTTTCTTTCTTCCGATGATGTCAAATGACGTTTGATGATGTTTATATAAGCCTGTTATCATATAACACACCTGCTGATGGATAATCTTCTGATTAGCTAACTACTCGTGCCTTCAGGGAAACAGCTAGGCTAACACATGCACCGTTCCCTAAAACAAGGTCCCCAAACTCGGAGGCTAGCACAGATTGGTGATTTTCCTGCTCTGACATAGCTCGTAAACATGAGTGTCTCACAAAGCAGGGCTCCTGTAGTCACCAGAGATCTAAGACCGTGTGTGCTAAGCCTAAATGTTAGGGACATCACCATTGAGCAAACCTCACTTTTGGCTTACCCAGCTAATCTGAGAAGTGCTACCGTGTGAAATATGTTATCATATGAAGATACAGATGCTCTCCACATTTCCCCAATGTCTCACTTTTTTTTATTTTTCAACCTAGCTAAAAGCTAATAGCTTAGTGATCTAGGTCTTGCTGCCCAGATATCATGATTGTAGCTCAGTAATAGTTTTTTCTCAGTGTACGTATACACTTACTCTGATTTCTTTTATTTTTCTGTGTGCGCATGTGTGGAAATGGACCGCTGTACCAAAGAAACAGGCAGCATTTCACACAGCAACTGTAAGTGTTTGTTCCATTAAAATCAAAACATAATTGCTTGGCTGTATCTATAGATAGTTACAACACAGAGAAAAAATAAGATTGTTACAAGAATCTAATGTACTGTTTATATTCAAGACTTTCAATACAGACAGACATTATTATGCCTTACCTGAAGACTTACAAGAATCTATGGGTCCATCCTGTACGGTCTGATGCTGAACAACTGCCCATCCTGTGCAGTCTGATGCTGAACAACTGTCCATCCTGTGCAGTCTGATGCTGAACAACTGTCCATCCTGTGCAGTCTGATGCTGAACAACTGTCCATCCTGTGCAGTCTGATGCTAAACAACTGTCTATCCTGTGCGGTCTGATGCTGAACAACTGTCCATCCTGTGCAGTCTGATGCTGAACAACTGTCCATCCTGTGCAGTCTGATGCTAAACAACTGTCTATCCTGTGCGGTCTGATGCTGAACAACTGTCCATCCTGTGCAGTCTGATGCTGAACAACTGTCCATCCTGTGCAGTCTGATGCTGAACAACTGTCCATCCTGTGCACTCTGATACTGAACAACTGTCCATCCTGTGCAGTCTGATGCTGAACAACTGTCCAATCTGTGCAGTCTGATGCAGAACAACTGGTCAACCCTCTCCTGCCTCACAGACACTGAGCTGGTTCTCACTGCTATTCTGATGGGGCTCTAACTTAAATCTTACTCGTTTTCTATTCTTTTTGTTCTTGGTCTACTATCCGGTGTGGACCAGAGAAGAATGGCGTCTCCATTTTGATTCTGTTTCCTCTCAGCAAGTTTTTTCTTGCCCCTGTCTTGTTCACTGGACCTGGATTTCCTGAAAAGCTACTTTGGGACAATATCTGTTGTAAAAGAAGCTTATATAAATAAACCTTGACTTGACTAAAGTAAAGAGGCGATGAAATATGGAACAGAAGACGAGAATATGAGAGGATTGTGGTTGTGAGAGGATAATACATTCTTTCAGCTCTAATTTCAAGCTTATTAGCTATGCATTTCCAGATAAATCTTGAAACGGGCTAACTTAGCTAATAGTGTTCCCCTGAAACAGACACTGGGTCTGTTCTTGGCTGTGTGTTTCAGCAGGGAAGTCACGAAACTTTGCTGTACTTTGGCCCTGGAGGCCTGCCTGGCTCTAAAGACTCCATCAATATGTTAGCATCACACAAAGCAGTAAGTCTGCACTAATTGCTAACAACGTGTCACTTCTCTGATGGGCCGCTCTGCTCTTCATTTGCTCTGGACACGCACCAGAGACGTGCGATCACATGAGACGCTGCGCCGCTCGCAGCCAACTGGCCAATTAAAAACAAACACCTGTGTTAGCGAGCACGCTAGAGAGCCAGAGAGCTCTGCACATGCTCTTTAAAGCACGAGCGTACTGTTATAACACTGCCCTGTCTGAAGTCCCTGTCTGATCAGCGGAACAGCAGTCCATCTGTGAGCAGGATTAGATAAAACAAGACTTTTTCTGTACGAAACATGGCGCGACTTGAAGTAGATTTGAAAACTAATTTATATTTATGTCACTACATCAACTTCTGCCCACACTGTACTTTACAGGCTGTTTCATTTTACGAATTTCATAATAAAACTGTAAATCAATTTTCATTGGCATATTTTGTTTTTCTACATTTGCCCTATGCTTTAATGATCAGGACCCCTACAGGACCACCACAGAGCAGGTATTATTTGGGTTGTGGATCGTTCTCAGCACTGCAGTGACACTGAAGTGTTGTGCTGGTGTGAGGGAAGTTTTTAAAGACCTGAGCATCTCAGCTGGACTGAAAATAGTCCAACCACCAAAACTATTTAGACAACAATGTCCTGTGAGTAGCATTCTGTAGGCTACGTCCTGTGGGCAGCATCCTGTGACCGCTGATGATTAACAAGGCAGGAGTGTCTAATGGAGTGGACAGTGAGTAGACACAGTGTTTTAAAAACCTTACTTTAGTACAATACACACTAACACTACCACAGCACTACAGGAGTACCTAAGTAGCCTAATTAGTAGTGTGTGTGTGTGTGTGTGTGTGTGTGTATATATATATATATATATATATATATATATATATATATATATATATATATATATACTACCGCTCGAAAGTTTAGGATCACTTTAGAATTTTATTTCATGCAATTTTCATGCAATTCACAAACAATATATTCCATTTCACAATTAATGTAAGTGTATCAGATGATTTTTAAAGAATAAAAATGTTTGTATTAAGTCTATTTTTGTATAGAGGCTTATTTAGCATATAGTCCTATTATCAGTAATTCTCAGTCTTCTGTCTGAATCTCCTGGTACGACCACCAATCCTGGTATCTGTACCAGTATCTGAAGCATCAGCAGTTGATGGCTTGCTGACCGACTCACAATGACCAGAAAGAAACAACTTTCTTTAGAGACCCGTCAGTCCATTGTTGTGTTAAGGAAGGAAGGCTACTCCACTGAAAACAAGAACATTTCACTGTGATCCCAAACTTTTGAGCAGTAGTGTATATATATAAACACATTAGTAATTAATATATATATATATATATATATATATATATATATATATATATATATATATATATATATATATATATATATTTATATATATATATATATTTCCTTCGATTACCTGTTTTCCGTGCGTCCCTTGGGGAGGCAGCCTGAACCTGACCTGACCTAATATAGTTCAAGGGCTATGTTATGCTATTGCCATCTAAGCATTGTATTGAATCATTGAAGCAAAGCATTTCTATAATCTGATAAAACAGTTCATTTTCACTGGGAGCTGTTTAGCAGGTGATGACTTTGCTACAACATGGAGGGCCATTAAGTTCACAGCTAATTCATATCCTACACTTCTCCAAGGACATGTGAAGGTTTGCTGCCACAGTGAACGGAGGGTGTTGATTGTGCTAGTATGCGTGAACTGGCCCCTTCAGCATGTGTCTACCAGTCAGCTCCTATTCGCTTCATTAAAGTTGCCGCTGGACTGCGGCCTGCAGCGAGGAGGAAACGACAACACCGCCTACACTTCAGACAGTTTCATTTACGGGCGGCCCAATGGTTGTATGTCACACTATCGCCATCTTCTTGCTGCTATACTATAAGTTATATAATAAAAATATCATAAAGTTTTGACTAATGTACTAATGTGGTTTGCAACACTCAGCTTCATGTTCTTCGTTGTCTTCTTTGATATACAGAGCAGCTTTCATGAAAATAATGAATTCATAATGTTCTTTTCAAAATTATTGTTGAAGCTGCATATTGAAACTCTTAGTAAGTGATTACTGCTGTTCATATATACATTTGGGATCACAGTGAAATGTTCTTGTTTTCAATGGAGTATCTTCCTTCCTTAACACAACAATGGACTGACGGGTCTCTAAAGAAAGTTGTTTCTTTCTGGTCATTTTGAGTCGGTCAGCAAGCCATCAACTGCTGATGCTTCAGATACTAAACTAACCTAGAATGTTGTTCTCCCTTTTATACTCACTTATTAGTAGAATGTTTTTCAGCTGTGCATCACAATTGAAAAAAAATAATTAGCCCAATAACATCCTTAACTTGGATTGGTGGTCGTACCAGGAGATTTAGACAGAGGACTGAGAATTGCTGATAATAGGACTATATGTAAAATAAGCCTCTATACAAAAATAGACTTTAATACAAACATTTTTATTCTTTAAAAATCATCTTACATTAATTGTGAAATGGACTATATTGTTTGTGAATTGCATGAAAATTGCATAAAATGAAATTCTAAAGTGATCCTAAACTTTTGAGCAGTAGTGTGTATATATATATATATATATATATATATATATATATATATATATATATATATATATATATATATATATATATATATATATATATTCAGGGGTTTGGACAATGAAACTGAAACACCTGTCATTGTAGTGTGGGAGGTTTCATGGCTAAACTGGACCAGTCTGGTGGCCAATCTTCATTAATTGCACCAGTAAGAGCAGAGTGTGAAGTTCAGTTAGCAGGTAAGAGCACAGTTTAGCTCAGAATATTGCAATAACACAACATTATGGGACATACCAGAGTTCAAAAGAGGACAGATTGTTGGTGCACGTCTTGCTGGCGCGTCTGTGACCAAGACAGCAAGTCATTGTGATGTATCAAGAGCCACGGTATCCAGGGTAATGTCAGCATACCACCAAGAAGGGCCAATTACATCCACTGTGGACGCAAGAGGAAGCTGTCTGAAGGGGATGTGGGGGTGCTAACCTGGATTGTATCCAAAAAACAGAAAACCACGGCTGCCCAAATCACGGCAGAGTTAAATGTGCACCTCAGCTTCTCCTGTTTCCACCAGAACTGTCCGTCAGGAGCTCCACAGGGTCAATATACACGGCCGGCCTGCTATAGCCAAACCTTTGGTCACTCGTGCCAATGCCAAACGTCGGTTTCAATGGTGCAAGGAGCGCAAATCTTGGGCTGTGGACAATGTAAACATGTATTGTTCTCTGATGAGTCCACCTTTACTGTTTTCCCCACATCCGGGAGAGTTACGGTGTGTAGAAGCCCCAAAGAAGCGTACCACCCAGACTGTTGCATGCCCAGAGTGAAGTATGGGGGTGGATCAGTGATGGTTTGGGCTGCCATATCATGGCGTTCTCTTGGCCCAATACTTGTGCTAGATGGGCGCATCACTGCCAAGGACTACCAAACCATTCTGGAGGACCATGTGCATCCAATGGTTCAAACATTGTATCCTGAAGGCGGTGTCGTGTATCAGGATGACAGTGCACCAGTACACACAGCAGGACTGGTGAAAGACTGGTTTGACGAACATGAAAGTGAAGCTAAACATCTCCCATGGCCTGCACAGTCACCAGATCTAAATATTACTGAGCCACTTTGGGGTGTTTTGGAGGAGCGAGTCAGGAAACGTTTTCCTCCACCAGCATCACGTAGTGACCTGGACACTATCCTGCAAGAAGAATGGCTTAAAATCCCTCTGACCACTGTGCAGGACTTGTATATGTCATTCCCAAGACGAACTGACGCTGTATTGGCTGCAAAAGGAGGCCCTACACAGTATTAATAAATTATTGTGGTATAAAACCAGGTGTTTCAGTTTTATTGTCTAACCCCTGTATATATATACACCATAGACAAGTGTTAAGAATGACCGATCCTTGGATTGTATGTCTATCTATCTATCTATCTATCTATCTATCTATCTATCTATCTATCTATCTATCTAAAAAAGGACCCCAGATGAGTATTAAACCCATATATATATATATATATACACATATAAATATATATGTGTGAGTGTGTGTGTGTATAAAATTACCTCAGTAAATGTCCCTTAATGAGAAAATCAGGATGTATAATGAGTACAGAGCGATATACAGAGTACAGAGTCTCACTGGCTGATCTAATAGTACATCTATATTACACCTACTACACTAATCAGTGCACTTCAAACCGTGCGTTAAGCAACATACTAACACTAAATAGTATGCAAAAAATAGTGTCTTCTGCATATTGTTTAGTATGCTAGTATTATTACCATTTGGTAATAATAATACAGCTGTTAGATTTCAGCTTTTATTTATTGTCACTACAGCAATGGAAATGGTTTAACACATACATCAGCAGAGATAAAATCACTGCTTACTGTATTTTTTATTTGTGTGTATATGAGCAAATAAATACTCACTCCCCAGCCTAACACTTTTTTCCACAGGCTCGTTTAGTGTGTGTGCAGTAGACTGACGAGGACTGGAGGGTCTATGACGTACAAGTGCCTCTTGTACAGTCTTGTACTCGTGCGCATGAACACACATCTGCAAACATGTGTGACCAGGATGTGTATATGTGAGTGCGTGTGAATAATGCACGCTGTCCCGTGTGAGGTGTTGTGACTCTTTCATCAGCGCGGGCCCCGTCTCTCTGCTCTCCTCCTCTGTTCTACAGCAGATAACACAGCCATCACACTGTCGCCACAGCAGCAGATAAAACACACACACACATGCTTCACAGCTCATGTATCACCATTAGGTGGACCTGAAGATGACCCGGGAGGGAGAGGACACTGCGCAGCACTGAGTGGAGGGCAGGGCGGAGAGGCCTAAGACTCCAGTAGCTCAAACTGGAGGCCCAGAATGCTGCACTGTGGCTGTTACACATACTAATTAGGGATGTTCAGACTGCATCTTCTTTCTGTCTCCTCAATGTAGTCATTGGCAATTAGCTTGGCATGGATTGGTTGCCCAGGTTAGACCACACTACCAAGCTCGGAGGGTGAAGACCAAAGCTGATTTTGGCTATATGCAAGGTTAGGATGCCAGAGCAGGCAGAAATATAGTCAGTATCATTAAAAGATTTTACTTTTTAGTCTAAATGAATTCACTGTGAATTTGATAGAGATAAGTGGAAGGGGGGCATAAGTTGCAAGTACTTTGGGCCCCCAAATGCCAAAACGCATAAAGAACCACCACTTTTTTCCAATTTCTCTATAACAACATCATTGGACACCTCAACACGCTTGGAGGAGAACACTGACTGACAGCTCACAACTTCCTGAGTTGGCTAGCATCTGTCTGTATGATGGGAGGATGGAGGAGCCAATTCTCTTGGACAGATGATTAAGGACCACCACATCTTTTGCCATCACAACATCATTGGGAACCTCAACACACTTGAAGGAGAACACTAAACAACAATTCTAATATATATGCAAGGAGGAACCAATTCTCTTGGACTCCCTATTACGGATGGCTGTGGCATCACCATGGACTTAACTTGTGATCTACTGGTAGGCCAGCAATCAAATGGCACTATAGACCCCTGTGGTGCGGCTTAAGCTTTTGCCCTTAATGGCATTTTTTCTCTTACATTACTTTTACTTTTATACTTTAAGTAGTTTTGAAAGCAGTACTTTTACACTTTTACTGGAGTAAAAAAAATAGGCTGATACTTCAACTTCTACAGAAGGTTTTTTAATCCCTAGTATCTATACTTCTACCTGAGTAAGGACTGTGAATACTTTTGAAACCTTTGTAAAAATGCTGTATTAACATGTTCAGAAATGTGTTCTGAATATAAAATTTTAGGGTGCTAGTTCTATTGCAGCCACTCACAGAGATAGGGACTCAGTACTTCTGTACAACAGCAGGAGCGGGCCAATGAGAGCTTTAATGCAGTGGAGTGATCTAGAGACCTGATCAAGAGCAAACCAATAACCATGAATGAGCTGGCTTATTTGTACGACGTGGCCGTAGCTGATACACACATTAATAAAG
>CM038718.1:9163621-9213621 GCA_021613375.1 Megaleporinus macrocephalus
GGAACAGTGTCTGCATTTAGTCTAGAACAGCCAAACGATGTTCACGTTAACTGCTGCTGTTCGTTGTGTAAGAATATCTGAGGAACCTGAGTAAACCTGCTAGCTATCTTTCTGGAGCAGAGTGGAACTTTGCCTTCAATGAACAATAATGGCTGGCTGTACATGGTGAACCAATGCATGTAATGAGTTGCATGCAACTCATTTGGTTTAGTTAAAGGAGCAATATGTAACATCATTAAATCCCTTTGTAGTTTAGTTAGATTTTTTAGTTTTGAATATTCCAAGATTATCAACAGAATGTGAAGAGATTACAGTTTTAATGGTGTGTCAATGACATCTTTGTATCATATTGGAGCGATATCTACTGACGTTAGCATGCAACCTAGCCCCAGCCAGACATATCATGTAATACCACCTTGTACTGAGGTGATAGTGAGTCACTGTAGGTTGTTCCCACATGAGCAGATGAAGAAGAAGCATGCCTGTGCTCGGCTACATACCACAGCACAGAAAAATATAAGTATTGTAAGAGTTAACACTTGTCCAGATGTGTGCCTGTTTTCCACCTCTGGAGATGTTTTTGGTGGGTAAAGGATGAAGTTAGGTGCTGAACTCAGACTGGTAAGTAAAGGTAGGCCGGGTATGACTTTGACAGATTGTGCCATCTTACATATTGCTCCTTTAAACAAAATACCAAAGCAATTAAAGGAGGTGTTCGGTGGGGTGGTTGAAAATAAGCAAGCCACCTTCTTTGATCTGATAACATTAATTGTATGACACTCTGTCATTAACATGTTTGGCTAAACTTGAGCTACTTGCAACTGTTGCAGCTAAATTTCAGGTGAGTTGCAAGGAACCCTTACACTGAAGTGATCTTTTGTTTTCTGTAAGTTTTAAGCAGCCGAAGTTGAATTAAACGCTTCCTTGTGTAAAGCCCGTCTAATTACTGTGCACTCTGATCAAGAGGGAGTCTGAGAGCAAATGGGCTTTAGGGTCTATTTTCGAATGTGCCTGCCCACCCCCTCCACACAAACACATGCACAAGCACACCACGACACACTACATCATTACAGTCTTCCCTGCACTTTCCCTACAACACTTTCATCTAGCTCCGAAATTAGTGTGTGTTTAGTGTGTGTTTAGTTCCAAGCCTGCAACCCGAAGCTGGGACCCGGACGGCTGCGTTAGGTGTGCGGGGTGTGGTTCCAGGGTTAGGGTTAGTGTGGGCGGGGTTTTGTTTGTCAGACTGCTCCATGACCACCCACTCTTGGGCCATTAAAAGCAATGACTGCTATTAAATCAGTGTTGGTGATTAGAGCGCGTAAGTCAACATGCGACTGAATCCTCGTGTGTATAGCGCGGTGGGCCGGGCCGGGCCGGGCCGGGGCAGCGAGCGGCAGCACTTGTCCAGATGTACAAGTGCCTAAACAAACAGCTAGTTAAGATCTCTTTCTTCTCCCCCTCGGTCCTGAAACTCCAGCGAAACTGCCCGTAGATTGCAACCACCTGCGCTGCCCTTCCATCCCTTTCCAAACATTACAGTCATCAACAAAATTCATTTATATGTTGCGATAATTGTCCCTAATTGTTTCTTTGATGGAAAGCATGGAGGCGGTCAGCATCTGGCCCACATCTGGCCCGCATCCAGCCCCGCGGTCCAGCAGCCGTACTAATGGAGAGCCTCTGGGAGAGTGACTCTGCGCCCAGCGGGAAGCCACAGGCCGGCTAATCCACTCCACACTGCCCTTTGAGCCGGGACGGAGGGAAAGCACCGCCGGCTTCCTCTGATGTGGACGTGTGTTGACCTGCGTGTGAAGCACTAAGTGCTTCAGACACAACTTGAGCTTAAGCACTAACTTTTAGACTTCAATACACTTGGACTATTCTTGAGTCTAGCTGGGCCAAACATACTAATTCAGGCTGGTCGTATCTATCAATATCAATACGATCATTGTCCCATGCCAGCAGCACCTCAGCATTGGTGCAGAATTGGATTGCGGTGAGACGGTCATTAGTGTCCACATGTTGCATATTTTACAGTCTCGCCAGGTCTTTTATAGGGACATGTGTTGTTCTGAGTGTGATGATGAGTTGCATGCCCTCTGTGAAACCCCAGGGTCTCTAATCCACTATCTGTGGCTCTTTGAGCCTGGACGGGAGTGCGCTGACCCGGTCAGATGATAAACGGCACACTCAGCAGGAAACCGAGGTGCTAATGGGCTGCTCTGAGACGGGATGGTGCTCGTTCTCCGTAGGGACTGAGTGTCTGGGCCTGCAGCGCTGGAGTCTGGAATGTACAGCAGCACCCTGGAGTTCCCCTCACTGATATACATTCCATATGAGCTGGCACACACACACACACACACACACACACACACACACACACATATAAATGGGCACCAACGTGCTCAAGCTTGCTAGAGTGCAAATCATGTTTATCTGCATTCATATGAAATTATGTATTCACACAGACAGACACACACACGCTACCCACTGAGGCAGCGCACCCTTCAAACAAACACGAACACCTAGCAAAACAGTCTCTCGCAAGACCCCCTTTCCGGTCCCGGCCAATCACATGCACACATGCTGGAGCAACAGGTTGTCGTTGGGGAGAGTTTATTTCCACTGAGTCTCCGCAACGTCTCTCTCTTCACTCAGTCTGGGAGTCCGTCAGCAGCTCATCCTCCCCACTCCCTGCGTCTGGAAACTCCTCCCGGAATTCTGCCATTCCTGACGCGTTCCTGCTCCAGGAAATCTACGGCGCTTTTCACAAACATGAGGTTGTCAGTCTCAAACCTTGTTGGCCTCGTTCCAGAACTTTGAGACATAATATAGTGGATGCAGCTGTTAGTAAGACAAGCCTAGTTAGGGCACAGTAATATAACTAAAACATAACTACGCATTCAAATACTAGTACACAGTCAAGTCACATTATTATGACCACTTATGACCAACTACGGCAGCGCATAGCAGATCTATCCTTGCAGATCCTGTACACCATACATGCTGATCATCTTCTCTGGGGCGGATGGGATCTTCCAGCAAGACAATGCGACACGTCACACGGCTAGAAATGTCCTACGTTGGTTGAAAGAGCTGACCAAGACCTCTAAGTACTACCCTGGACCCCTAATTCCTCCAAACTTGAACCCAACTGAGCATCTGTGGGACAACTTGGATTGTTGTTTTGGTTCTATGGATTCTCCTCCATGAGCCGTCCAACAGCTGTAGGATGCACTGCAGTCAGCAAGGCTCCAGATACCTGTGATAACCTACAAGGACCTTATTGAGTCTCCCAGTCTGTCTAGCTGCTGTCTATGCTGCACAGGACGGCTACTCTGGCTAGAGTAGACATAGTCCCCTCAGATGGTCTATACTGATCTAGCGCTGGTTAAGCCAATCACCCAACATAACCTGGTTTTGCTGGTGACCTGACATGCTGAAGTCTTGCGCCTAAGCTAATCAGATGAAGTAATCAAGGAATTCCTTCCTGTCTTGTAATGTAATGTAACATGTAAATGAGTTTGTTAAAAATAACAAGGCTTGAAATACTTGTTGGCAGCATCAAAAGGTGTAAAGACGTTGTTGATGGACACTGGCTGGTTATGCAGACTGAAATAAATTTTGCGAGCTTGCCAAATCGCTGCTTTACAGGGAGAATATGCAACATACTGCCATTTCCATGTGCATTACAAAGCCATTCTCTGTGTTTTCAGTTTCCTGTGTTTTCCTGTTGGTTCTGTTTGTCAGGTACGGATTGTCCTGTAACAATGACTATGAGCACTGGACACCCCTAGTACAACTACTTGGCACATACCCTGCCCATTACAGATACTTACGTAGAAATGTCACTATAGGTTCCCAGCTAGATGAGTAAGTTTTAGAGCCAAATATGACCAGACTTGCTAGTCAGGCGTTCATATTCTATTCTTTACAGTTACAGGGTAAAATATATAAAAAAGTTGGTATGATGCTAAACCCACATTAAATATCCAATACATACATTAAACATTTAATGTTAAAAACATAACAAATCCTTGCAAACAATGCTTGAATGAAAACTCTCTATAAATATAGATAGAAATATAAATATTATAAAACATGGTTAAAAAAGCAGATCAGGCCGATCTAGGAACTGTGTTGGCTAACGAGCAGCTCGATTGACTCTATGTCTAACACTCTAGCCTGCTCCACCTCTCATACACTAACTAACATCAATATCCAGGTTTTATGTGACGCTGACTGATGAAAATGGACACATACAAAGAGACGTGAATATGAACAGATGAACAAACTCACAAGTAAAGCAACAGATACATGTTTACGGATAAACAGATGAGATCCAGTTTTATAGCTTTTGGTTACACTGGTTAGCTTAAGTTTCTCTGACTTTGCTAGAGTGTTGGCTGGGCCAGAGAGACACCAGCCTTGTGATTGGTTAGGAAATGCTTACGGAAGCATTACCCAAGAATAGGGCGGCCTAGTTTACATGGCTGGCCAAGAAAAATGGCGACATATTTGGGTCATTTATTGGCTAATGGAACATAATTTAGAGGTATACCTAGTACATGTTTACATGAACACTGATAAGTCAAACCTTGATGTTGTTCATCTAGCAGCCTAATTTCATTGTTGTGTCACATCATTTTCCATTTTTCACTTGTTTTTTAAAATAATCGATTAACCCAGGTTCCCCTCTAATGCTGCTACCAGTGATTGAAGGGGGACAGCTAATATGCTAGTGTGCCACATTAAGACAACCCCAGAGTCTTTCTGAGGTGGCACTCAGTCATTGGACAGCTCAACACGCTTGGAGGAGAAGGATATCTGATAATTCTATTAGTTAACACACCCTGCATTGGGAAATTGAGTGAAGTGGAGGGACAGGATGGGCCATCCTGGTCTGTCCCACTCAAGAGACAGCAAGGCTGGTTATGCTGTCCAACCACGGATGGCTGTGGCATCGCTGGGGATCAAACTTATAATCTCCCGTTGATATGGCTAACACTTAAACGGCTGCATCTACATCCAGTCAGATTTTGGCTTGGGACAGGAGCTTATAGTCAGATTATATGTTTGGACAGGTGCATTGAGGATGCACTGTATGCATTGCTTACCCTTTTTCTTTCTCTTTCTATGCGCAGACAACAGATAGAGCGGCTCACCAGGAACTCTCCCAGTAATCCGGATGGCCCAGACAGTTTATCCCTGTTCAAGACTATGCTTGATCCATGTCTGGGCCAACTGCAAATGCTTGCATGAAAGTAAGTGTCTAATACTTTCTTCTGAGGTGAGTCTATCCCTCGTTAAGACATTAGATTTATGGTCAGGCACAGGGCAGCACAGGCAAAACTGGGTCTTAACTTCACTCCAGCAAGACACTGTCTATAACAGAAGGGATAAAAGCTGCGATGCTTTCAGGAAAACCCACACAGTACAGTGTAAAATACACACACACACACACTCCCAGACACACACAGATACAATTATATAACAGTGCTTATCGAAGGGTCTGGTCTTACTTAGCCTTGTTCCTTGCCCAGCTGGAGCTGTTGTTCCTGAAACGAGGATGGAGCCAATTCCCCAACATGCTTCTAATCATGTTCAAACCCGGACCCCACTTCAGAACAGAGAACAAAGACCGCCGCTCAAACCCCAAGACTGGAAAACAGGGGAAACCGTGTGGCGGTGTGTGTGTGCAATCCAAAACAAGCTACCTCACTGTACCTTGTGTTTCCACACCAGTCACCACACAGGTGGGCACATAAAAGCACAGCGCTTCACTGTAGTCCTCCTATGATAACAACATCATATATATGGTGGCCCTAATCGACTTTGCACCCTAGATGAAATTTCACTACTGTTGTTCCTGCCCCCAAATCCTGAGTTTCCCAAAGTACGACCAACGTACTGCTTAAGCTGTTAACTTGTTTTTTATAGTTGAATTCCAAAGTGCCTTCACTGTAATGAAGAAGGAGAACTCGCTCAGTCACATTAAGCAGGCGGAAGTTTCTCCACAAGGGGGAGCTATTAGCACATGTTTGAATGCTTCACTGAAAGGAAAGGAATCTTATAATCGCTTGATCTTATAATTCCCAAATAGTTCCAGTCCATGCACTTCAACTCAAGCTAGCCAGTGAACCACGATCATTAGAAACGTTAACTTCTTTCTCAAAACTTAATTATGAATTTTCATTGCATAGAGAGTATGTATGTGATTCCATGCATTCATGTGACATATGTGGGCATGAATAATTGGGGATTTCTGGGGAAATGTGTTGACTAGCTCACTGTCGCCCCCTATCTTCAGCTCTGTCTTCATAAGGTGTTGGGTTGGTTTAGAAATACCACTAAATTTCAAAATTTCGACAAAAAGGCTATGTTATCACCAACATTTAGCCCAAAATTTCTTTAGGTTATAATGATCCAGATGTTCTAACTATGCAAACTGGATGGATGTCGTGAATGCGCATATATTTTTGGCCCAAATTTTAAAACAAGACACAAAATAATACATTATTCAAAGGAGCTCAGAGCACTGTTCACTATTGTACTTACTAATTTTACTAATTTTTTAAATATAAAAAAACACATAGGCTAAGGATAGCAAGCATGAGCTGGATTGGTTGGTTAATAACATACAAACCTGTCATTGATTAAAAATCAATAATAAATAAAATAGGCCACATCCAACACCTGACACCAAAACAATGTCACATGAAACTTTAGGTTGCTTTAAAGAACTTTAACTGAAATTGTCTGGGGGGTTGGTGTTTTCAAAGGGTTTTGTTTTTGGGACAGAACTCTACAGTTACCTGTTGTTTTTAAACTGCTATGACAACAATGTGAGCTACCATTAAGGCCGATCAGGCCCCAGCCGAGAACTGAGGAGCAGAGGGGCTACTGAATCTCCACCGCTGCTTTGAAGACAAGAAACTATTTGGGAAATCTGTTAAATGAGCGGTAATCCCGAACAAATGGTCCTCGGCGCGCTCCTCCTGCGGCTCGCTCTGGGCCCGGAGAGCACATGAAAAGGATGGGCCGTCCTCCATGTATAAGTTATGGCTTTTCAGCAGCTTTGAAACAAGGCCTTTACAGCTTCATTTGAAACATGCTTGTGTTACTGTCCAGAGCGACACAGCCGGAGATTTATTGGGAATGAAACGTCTCTGCTGACTGTCGTAAATCACTAAAAGACTTTCTCTTGTTATAACGGAGAACGCCCCTTAATTCTGCCGTTCCCGACGCAAAAGGAATGCAAATGGAGGCAAATATTAATAGAGACGAATATATAAATGTTACTGAGCCAGATATATAACCTTAAAAGACTTTGTCTGTGCATATAAAAAATGGAACACTCTGCTGTCTTGAAAACGACTTAATAGAAACTAGAAGTTGCTGAACTCAATGAATATGTTTGAAATGTATGACAATATATTGCAAGATATGACCTACGACCTTAATACTTTAAGAGTGCGAGAACAGAAAGAAGAGAATGTTGAGCCGCAGCTGTTTTTATGAAGATTCATCCGATAGTCCAAAAAAAGTTATATTCCCAAAGCTTTTCTGGAATTCTTGGTGATCAGTCAGATCCCTGGGAAAACTGCCCACACCAGTACACTGGCCAAAAGTATGTGGACACACCCATATGGACTTACTGGACATTCAATTTCAAACCATTAGTATAGACAACCTCTGGGAAGACTTTGCCCAAAAATTATGTAGCACATCTGTGGAAATTTGTGCCCATTCAGCAGACAAGGGACCAAGTCACTAAGTTGCAAGTAACAAGCAAGTCTTGACAATCAAGTCCCAAGTCAATACAAGCGAGTCTCAAGTCCCATTTATTTATTACACTACTGCTCAAAAGTTTAGGATCACTTTAGAATTTCATTTCATGCAATTTTCATGCAATTCTCATGCAATTCACAAACAATATTGTCTATTTCACAATTATTTAAGTGTATCAGATGACTTTGTAATGTTTGTATTAAAGCCTATTTTTGTATAGAGTCTTTATTTGCATATAGTCCTATTATCAGCAATTCTCAGTCCTCTGTCTAAATCTCCTGGTACGACCACCAATCCAAGTTAAGGATGTTATTGGACTAATTGGTTGTTAGGACACTCTTGCTCAACTGAGATGCACAGCTGAAAAACATTCTACTAATAAGTGAGTATAAAAGGGAACAACATTCTAGGTTAGTTTAGTATCTGAAGCATCAGCAGTTGATGGCTTGCTGACCGACTCAAAATGTCCAGAAAGAAACAACTTTCTTTAGAGAGCCGTCAGTCCATTGTTGTGTTAAGGAAGGAAGATACTCCATTAAAAACAAGAACACTTCACTGTGATCCCAAACTTTTGTGGCAAGTCTTTTCAAGTCTCAAAGCTCAAGTCAGATTTCAAGTCCAAGTCAGTAAGGGTAAAGTCTAAGTCAAGTCGCGAGTGATGTTGTCAAGTTTAGTGACTCGCGTTGCCATTGAGTCAAAAGAGCATTCGTGAGGTTGTACCAGAAGGTCAGGGCTCTGTGCAGGGTCTCCACAGCACTCTAATTAAAGAGAAGCTCACTTTGTGAACAGGGCCACAAGCTGGAACATGAAAGGCTGTTGGACGCATATAATTGTGTAAAATGTCTTGGTGTGCTGTAGCATTAACAACAATCTTTACAGTAACTAATTGTGCCCAAACCAGCCCCAAACCCCTCCTGCACCAAACTTTACTGTTGGCACTATGCATTCCAGTAGGCAGTGTTCCTCTGACATCCATGAAATCCATGATTCATTACTCCAGATAATATGTCTCTACTGCTCCAGCACTTTATACAACTCTAGGTGATGTTTGGAATGCTGTATAGTGAACTTGAACCTGGGAACTTTATTATAGTCACAGACAACACAGAGTAAAATATTTAAGGTGATATTCCTGCTGATCAGACCTCTCTGAGAAATGTGTGGGCGTAGCTAATGAGCAGCTTGATTGACAGCTTTCTGTCCAACACTCCTAGCCTGTGCTGCCCCTCATACAGAGTTAACATCAATATCCAGCTTTTACAGCAATTAGACAAGAAAAGCAAACAAACAGATGTGAGGATGGACAGATTAAGGAAAAATGGACAGATGAATGAAAGATGTTGGTAATGGATGAAGAAATGAATGAGCGACAGACCGCTATAGACAGGAGTTCTAGGTTGCTAGCTTTTTGCTTTGCTGGTTAGCTCTGGCTCTCCAAGTTTCTCTGACTCTGAAACTGGTTTGTGTGGGCAGGGCCAGAAAGACAGCCTTGTGATTGGTCAGGAAATGCTTACGATTGCATTACCCAAGATTAGGATTACGAGAAAAAAGAAATGTGATGAAATTCAGCAGATATTTATTAGACAAGGTGTGTATGTAGCAGCTTTAGCACATGGTGGACCTACTCCATGAGTTTGTTTACGTTAAGCTTCTATTTCACATTGATAGCACTTACAGTTGACCGGGGCAGATCAAGCGGGGCAGATATTTCATGAACTGACCCATGCCACGTTTAAAATTACTGAGCTCTTCAGTACGACCCATTCTACCGCGAGCGTATGTTTATGGCAGTGGTCTTCAACCTTAATCCTAGAGATCCACCTCCCAACAGAGCAAAGCTCCAACCACAGTTTTCCATGCTACCATTCCATTTCTCACATCTCTGATTGGCTGGATCAGATGTATCAGGTAAAAGGTGGACCAGCTTATCTGATGCAGCTTGGAATTTGGTGGGAAAGGACTAGGACTAGGGTTGGAAACCACTAGTATATAGAATGTGATTGATTTCATGTACCTGTTAGTGATGAGTGTTGCTGAAACACCTGAATTTCAGGTTTTGAAAAATCCCGCTCCTCACAAAGTTCCTCATTATCTCTTAATTGAACCTCCATAGCTTTGGTGATTAAGCAGATTAAGCTCGATGCATACCTGTTCTTTCTTACCTGTAACCTTCCCCAAACCTAATCTACAGCCTTTCCAGCCTTCCATTATTCTGTCTTTAGGCGTATTAGTGAGCTTTACTGTCTATTTAGTTGTTTTACTTTATACACTATACACACTTTATACTTTACTATATACACTAATGTTATTGTTATTACTAAAATGGAACTGACGTAAATGCCTGTTGTCCATTGGCTTCTATTTCGAGAATGTTCTGAGTAAACATGCTTTGAGTGCATTGAAATGTTTGTATGTGTTTACTGATGCTGCACCACAGATACAACAGATAGAGATCACAAAGGCAGCTGTATTGCTGCAACAGCCATTGTTTCATGTTTACTGCAAGTAGCTGCAGTTTCACATCTATGTTTTTTCCCTCCCACAGCTGTAACACTGACCCCTCCTAACCTGAGGTCAGTATCACAACAGCCAAACCTTCCAAACCTCTCACACACACAAACACACACACACAGTCCCTCACCAGCTTCTGCACCTGTGCTGCGTGCTGATAACCAGCAGTCCACTGAGTCTTAATGGAGCCTGTAAAGAGAAGCTGCAGCTCAAACGGCCGTGAAGCAGGATACCAGCAGCGCGCAAACACAAACATGACACACGTGCACTTACTACACACACATACACACAGCATGCACACACGACGGCCATGCGTTTCTCAAATAGTCTCAGTAGCTTAGTGTGCCTACATGCTGGAGTACAGCTGAGATACTATCGGTCCACATAGCACGCTTCAACAAAGCCACAGAGAGCCGGAGGAATGAAGGGGCAAACAGGGGCAGCCCCCACACGCAGACGGAGAGATACTAGTGTATTTCTTAAACTGAGACCCACCAAAAAACAAAGGAAGAAAAACAGCATAGCTGTCTAAAGAAAAGCTTAAAAACAGTGACTTTACAAGAGAAAACAGAACGTTTTTCACTTTCTAATGTAAGGAGAATTTATTACAAGTGACTTTTGAAGATTTCTATCAGTCTAATCATCATAAACCTCACACACAATGTAAGGCAACATATAGGGCAGCTGCTGAGCTCAAACGATGGAGAAAATAAACATCATACAAAACTGAGATACATGACTTTCTGAGCTGATCACCCAGGTTGGGCATGCTGGTTGACCAGCAGAACCAATAAATGTTGTGTTATGATGCTGGTATGCTGGTCAACAAGCATGACCAACTGGGTGATCAGCTACAGCAGCACCAGACAATCAATATATCAGTTTCAACACTATGTATGTAGCTAGGTAGCTATGTAGCTACCAACCAAATCAACACTATGTATGTAGCTAGGTAGCTATGTAGCTACCAACCAAATCAACACTATGTATGTAGCTAGGTAGCTATGTAGCTACCAACCAAATCAACACTATGTATGTAGCTAGGTAGCTATGTAGCTACCAACCAAATCAACACTATGTATGTAGCTAGGTAGCTATGTAGCTACCAACCAAATCAACACTATGTATGTAGCTAGGTAGCTATGAAGCTACCAACCAAATCAACACTATGTATGTAGCTAGGTAGATATGTAGCTACCAACCAAATCAACACTATGTATGTAGCTAGGTAGCTATGAAGCTACCAACCAAATCAACACTATGTATGTAGCTAGGTAGCTATGTAGCTTCCAACCAAATCAACACTATATATGTAACTAGGTAGCTATGTAGCTACCAACTGAATCAGCACTATGTATGTTGCTATGTAGCTACCAACCGAATCACCAGTATGTATGTAACTACGTAGCTACCAACCGAATAAGCACTATATATGTAACTATGTAGCTATGTAGCTACCAACCGAATCAGCACTATGTATGCAACTAGGTAGCTACGTAGCTACCAACCGAATCAGCACTATGTATGCAACTAGGTAGCTATGTAGCTACCAACTGAATCAGCACTATGTATGTAACTATGTAGCTACCAACCGAATCAGCACTATGTATGTAACTACGTAGCTACCAACCGAATCAGCACTATGTATGTAACTACGTAGCTACCAACCGAATCAGCACTATGTATGTAACTATGTAGCTACCAACCGAATCAGCACTATGTATGTAACTATGTAGCTACCAACCGAATCAGCACTATGTATGTAACTATGTAGCTACCAACTGAATCAGCACTTTATATGTAACTATGTAGCTACCAACCGAATCAGCACGATGTATGCAACTAGGTAGCTACCAACTGAATCAGCACTATGTATGTAACTACGTAGCTACCAACCGAATCAGCACTATGTATGTAACTATGTAGCTACCAACCGAATCAGCACTATGTATGTAACTATGTAGCTACCAACCGAATCAGCACTTTATATGTAACTATGTAGCTACCAACCGAATCAGCACGATGTATGCAACTAGGTAGCTACCAACCGAATCAGCACTATGTATGTAACTACGTAGCTACCAACCGAATCAGCACTATATGTAACTATGTAGCTACCAACCGAATC
The DNA here is from genome assembly GCA_021613375.1 of Megaleporinus macrocephalus. Classification (NCBI taxonomy): domain Eukaryota; kingdom Metazoa; phylum Chordata; class Actinopteri; order Characiformes; family Anostomidae; genus Megaleporinus; species Megaleporinus macrocephalus. The sequence continues at coordinate 9,176,055 of CM038718.1, forward strand.
AGCACTATGTATGTAACTATGTAGCTACCAACCAAATCAGCACTATATATGTGTCTACGTAGCTACCAACCGAATCAGCACTATATGTAACTATGTAGCTACCAACCGAATCAGCACTATGTATGTAACTATGTAGCTACCAACCAAATCAGCACTATATATGTAACTACGTAGCTACCAACCGAATCAGCACTATGTATGTAACTACGTAGCTACCAACCGAATCAGCACTATGTATGTAACTACGTAGCTACCAACCGAATCAGCACTATATGTAACTATGTAGCTACCAACCAAATCAGCACTATATATGTAACTATGTAGCTACCAACCGAATCAGCACTATGTATGTAACTACGTAGCTACCAACCGAATCAGCACTATGTATGTAACTACGTAGCTACCAACCGAATCAGCACTATGTATGTAACTATGTAGCTACCAACTGAATCAGCACTATGTATGTAACTACGTAGCTACCAACCGAATCAGCACTATGTATGTAACTACGTAGCTACCAACCGAATCAGCACTATATGTAACTATGTAGCTACCAACCGAATCAGCACTATGTATGCAACTACGTAGCTACCAACCGAATCAGCACTATATATGTAACTATGTAGCTACCAACCGAATCAGCACTATATATGTAACTACGTAGTTACCAACCGAATCAGCACTATATATGTAACTATGTAGCTACCAACCAAATCAGCACTATATATGTAACTATGTAGTTACCAACCGAATCAGCACTATATATGTAACTACGTAGCTACCAACCGAATCAGCACTATATATGTAACTATGTAGTTCCCAACCGAATCAGCACTATATATGTAACTATGTAGCTACCAACCGAATCAGCACTATATATGTAACTATGTAGTTACCAACCGAATCAGCACTATATATGTAACTACGTAGCTACCAACCGAATCAGCACTATATATGTAACTATGTAGTTCCCAACCGAATCAGCACTATATATGTAACTATGTAGCTACCAACCGAATCAGCACTATATATGTAACTATGTAGTTACCAACCGAATCAGCACTATATATGTAACTACGTAGTTACCAACCGAATCAGCACTATATATGTAACTATGTAGCTACCAACCGAATCAGCACTATATAATGTAACTACGTAGCTACCAACCGAATCAGCACTATGTATGTAACTACATAGCTACCAACCGAACCAGCACTATGTATGTAACTATGTAGCTACCAACCGAATCAGCACTATGTATGTAGCTATGTAGCTACCAACCGAATCAGCACTATGTATGTAACACACTTAATTTAAACTATGTGAGGTTGTTGAGTAATCTCAATCTCTTTTGTTCATCTTCTTGTACTCCCATAGATTTGCCATAGACCCCACAGTCCAGGTAAACCCCACTTAATATATGAGAAAAAGAAATAAAAATGTTGCATGTGCCTTTAAACTTGTGATTCATTTCAATAACCCCCCTTAATTAATTCAGCACTTCCTGAAAAGCTTTAGTACAACTTTAAATCTGATAAAAGTAAATAGACACAGGCTGAGACTATAATACTAATCTGATTAGGTAATTACAATATAAGCCAATCAGAAATAAGCAAGGACATATCTTCACACTGCACAGCAAAATGCCTCTTTGTGATTGGTTCAGATATGATAGCCGTTGCTTGCATTGCGATTAGGGGGCAAAGACAAAATCTGGGACGGAATTCCCTCAGCCCCCCCTAGCACCGGCCCTGAACTGCACTGCACATGTACTGCTGTTCTACTCAAACACATAAACCGCAATGATACGTTTACACGGTGATACGTTTATGAGTTTTATTCCATTTTCTCTGTCAACAGGAATAAAGCGTCTGTAGTAACAGAGTCTTCAGAGTGCAGAATTTTTTTTTGCAAAATTTAAGAAAAAGTCAACTTATTTTGTCGCTTGTTACCAAATCATGGCCTCTACTTCCGCGTCTGGCTGCCCGCGGCTCTGTCGTCTGCTAATGTGAACTTGTTTGGGTACCCAGATTCACCATCCTTCATAACTGATCACCAGGGCTTCTCTGTACACCACGGGTGTGTTCCTGCTCCACAGAGCTCATTTGCTCTAAACATAAAGCAGGCATCTGCATGTGAACTCCTAGGGAGTCTAATCAAGCTTCATAATGGTTTATGATTCCTTATCTCCTTCTGTAATGCTTAACAGAGTTCCTGTCATTCGTTCCCTGTGAAGGTTTAGATGGAGAGATGGAAGTGCGGTCGAGTCAGAGTGACTCAACGCCAGCGTCTAGTTCATCAGAGGAACTGCTTTTCACTGAGATGAGCTTGATGAGGTTGCGTTGTCAGTGCACGAGGGGGTATGAAAAAAAGCTCATTGTGCGATCTGTGAAGCTCCAGTGTTGTGAATAAACCCCCATTGCTACAGTGGTCGCGCTCGGGGCCGAGATAAAAGGGCCTGCTGGTGTTTATGTAGAGCGTGTAAGGGATAGCATGTTTGAGAACGCATTCTGCACTGGCGAAAAACTTCTAAGATTCAACTTATGGTTCATTTGCTCTTTACGACTGAGCTGATCTACTTTCCAGGCTTGTTCGGGAACGAGCCGACAAAAGCCTCATTCAGGCCTCTGGAGTGCTTTCTCATGTGGTCAACATCAGAACATCAAATAGCCCTCTGCTAGCACCTCCCTATGTCTGTCCCGGGCGGGACGTTTCGCAAGAGTTTTAAAGCAGTAGGCCAAACTAAAAACGTACACGGCCTTCCCCTTTAACCCAGCTGGTCAAGCTGGGCGGTCTGAAGTTCATCTTCACACACTACCTCCCAATGATAACAAGCTGATGCGTTATCTCAAACTATATCGTCGCTGTCTAAAGAAATAACATGTTGTTTGTTTACATGATTTTTATTTTTCTACGTTACTTGAACGCGGCCACTGCTTTTAACATTGTGTGTGAATTTTGTGGTTAATGGATCAAAAGAAATGCTCCAAAATGACTTGGAAAAAATTCTGGTTCCATTGACTTGCATTGAAAGTAAAGACGGTTTTGGGCCTCTCCTGTAAAATTGGCATTTTGGAGATACTGTTATCTCTAAAAATAAACATAAGCTAAAAACAGCTTCTAACAGCCACTTAAGCTTTAATTTCTTACCTTTAGCCAGTTTCATAGATAACAGTATGACATACAGTGTCAGAAACCATGAAATTACTTTACCGCTCAACAATTAACTCAGGTCATTTGCACAATTCAAATTGTAGAGCTAACCAGGCTTTTATATATATGGCCAAAAGTTTGTAGACACCAGCTTTTCTGGCATTTCTCCAGAAATCAAGGTTCTTAATCAGGGAGTTTGCCCCCCTTTTGCTGCAGTCAAGGCTTCTACCACTCTGAGAAGGCTTTACGCTAAATGTTAGAACATTGCTATAAAGATTTGATGGCTTTAACTGAGGTAATGTTGAGTGATCACAAACACCACTAAAATTCATCACAGTGCTAGTGGTAAGTGTTCCATTACTCTGAATAGCGCAGTTCCAGCCCAGTGCCGGAGGGCTTTAAACCTCTCTAGCTGACATTCGGCTGTGACCTTTGACCACTGGCTGTGACCTAAGGCTCATATATTGCTGCTTCAGAGCGTTCTGTTTCATTAGTCATGTTTTTCTATGTAGATCCACGTAGATCAGCTGTGTGAGCAATGGGTGTCTGGATACTTCTGGCCATATAGACACTGATGTAATGAGCCTTTCGAGCAAGCAGTTAGTGGGAGGGGCTTCTTGCACTCTGCAGTCGTAGTAAATGGAAACAAATTTTGGAGTCAACTCCAATTTAAAGGGTATCGGTTGAGTCAACTTGAAAACATAAGGAAGACATTTGGCAAAAAATGAAGAGAACTGTGTTAATTACACTGTTTAAATTAATTTATTAAGCTCATTAACTTATTAAATTAACTGACTAAGAGCGTCAGCTAAACTGTGGCTGATTCTTCTCTGTCAACTCCTTTAGGCGTGGTTGACACATTATCAGAAAAAAAGAGATATTAAACTGTCTTTGGGGCGGAACCCCTCGTGTCTCTGGGGTGGAAGCCCTCGTGGGTGGAAGCCTTCTTGTCTCTGGGGCGGAGGCCCTCGTGGTTGGAAGCCCTCTTGTCTTTGGGGTGGAAGCCCTCTTGTCTCTGGGGTGGAAGCCCTCTTGTCTCTGGGGTGGAGGCCCTCATGTCTTTGGGGTGGAAGCCTTCTTGTCTCTGGGGTGGAAGCCCTCTTGTCTCTGGGGTGGTTCGATTCCCCACTAGGATAACCACCATACACTATATCGATAAGAGTAACTGGGTAAGATTCCTAACACTACTTCACCTACCTGTGTACAGGTAAACTGTAACTCTACCTTCACCTACCTGTATAGAGATAAACTGTAACACTACCTTCACCTACCTGTGTACAGGTAAACTGTAACACTACTTCACCTACCTGTGTAGAGATAAACTGTAACACTACTTCACCTACCTGTGTAGAGATAAACTGTAACACTACTTCACCTACCTGTGTAGAGATAAACTGTAACACTACTTCACCTACCTGTGTAGAGATAAACTGTAACACTACTTCACCTACCTGTGTAGAGATAAACTGTAACACTACTTCACCTACCTATGTAGAGATAAACTGTAACACTACCTTCACCTACCTGTGTAGAGATAAACTGTAACACTACTTCACCTACCTGTGTAGAGATAAACTGTAACACTACCTTCACCTACCTGTGTAGAGATAAACTGTAACACTACCTTCACCTACCTGTGTAGAGATAAACTGTAACACTACTTCACCTACCTGTGTACAGGTAAACTGTAACACTACCTTCACAACTGGAGTGTGTTCTATGAGAAAATCTTTTGTAACCAGAAGTACTCAATCCTGGTCCTGGAGCTTCAACCATGAATCTAGCACACCTTGCTAGATAATGAAGACCTGCAGGAACATCTGAATAGTAGAGCCAGATGTGTTGGATCAGAACTCTCCAGGGTGGTGGATCTTCAGGACCAGGATTTGGGACTCCTCATCTAGCCAGTGACAGCACTGTCCTTCTGCTTCTGGTCAATTGGAGCTTGGAGTCGACCCCTGATTCCCAAATCTGTACATTGGGGTCCTTTGTAAATATGCTGTACTTGTAGCTCCAGTTAGAAACTACAGTAGCAAACTTCTGACACCAGACATTGACTGCATTTGGGGATACGGTTAAAAGAGTGTACAGTTTCAGAGCAGCTTTTTCAAACATCCTGAACCCGAAGCTTACATAAGCTCCCCGCGAAATCCTCTCCGCTGCTTCTACTGACAGGTTGTTGTCTGTATTAAACGCTGGGTTTGATGACTCAGTGTGAGTAATCTCAAAGTGCTCTGATGTTCGGTGCCTGTTCTAAGCTGGTGTCTGTTTTTCTCGTTCTGTCCTTCAGCTCCGTCTCCGACTCCATTGTCTGCTTCCCCGTATGAAGTCTGAGGGAGGTTTGGACCAGAGGGGTGCTTTCAACAAGCATCACAGGCCAACAGCACAGACTACAAGCCAACCCTGCGCTCTCGCTCACACACAGCAGACCGTCAACACACATGCACACTGGCCCGCTGAGATTCTGTGGGAATGAAACTCCTGAATACTGAATTGCGGCTATTTTATATAATGGTATCACTCAATTCCATGAAACCTAGTCAAAGCATTCAAACCTACTTAACAATCAGTGGGAACGTCAGTAGGGGGCGTTCATTAGAACATTTAGATCTTACTACTCAACAGTTATGGGCGATGGTTCACGTATTATTATATATAAAAAGCTGTTTTTGTATTTGTTCAGCAAAACACTTTATTATTAAAATATTAAACAGTTTTAATAGAGTAAGTAGTTATTTAACCCTTTCCAAGCTTCTCCTTCTATAAACAACCCAGTATTATTTACAGTTCTCATCTAATACCTGCTTTGACTGCTCAGTACTTCATTAAGCTAAATCAAGATTGCTGTTGAAGGAACTGAACACATTCATACAATGTCTGGGGCGTCCAGGAGAAATCTGGAACTACACTGTTCTTCAAACTGGAGCTCAAGATCTGATCTACTTCTCTCACAATAACATATTCATGATACTTTGTATTGTATGTATGATTATTTACATCTGTTCTAATCATATCTGCTGTTCATACTGGACTTAATAGGTTTTAAACTATAAACTTTCCAAAAACTTTACTGGACACTGAATGTTATACATACCTAGAACACACACACAGACCAAAAAAAAAAAAAAAAAAAAAAAAAAAAAAAAAAATATATATATATATATATATATATATATATATATATATATATATATATATATATATATATATATATATATATATATATATTTAGTTCTTAGCAGAAAGCATGCTTGAAAATAAATGATGAAAAATAATAAAAATAATGATAATTATGATAATAAAAAATGTTAGTTTTACTTTAGAAGGGTCCAGTGTGTCACTTGGGTCTTCTTCCCATCTTAATCCAAGATTGACATCAACATATCGTATTTACTCGTATTATAAAAAAAAACACTTGTCTGGATGGATGTGCACTTGTTGTGTTACTCCACTCATTCATTCAGGCTTTTCTCTTTAATTTATTTCTCATCTGTAGATATACGGTGGAGTACAATTACATTGCATTGCAAGCGGTGAGTGAGAGACAATTAGTATGAACTTAAACCATACATTTGTTATCACTGGTGATTAGTTGTACTTATATTAGTGTATTTCACAACTGTCTGTGTCTCTTATCAGCAGTTACATCTCTATCTGAATCTATATTCTCTAATTTTTAAGAATATCAACATATTTGTATTTATTTTCAGTGAAATGAGATGAGTCACTTTACATTTCATCATATTTTCAGCATCTTGTCAGTCAGTGTCCAGCCGACACGCGGCCACAGCAGGAGAGAGCGAGCACGGACAGACATTTCCTCTCCTGTAAACCACCTGTCCGCGCGTGCGGCCGGACGCACGGGGAGCGGGTTATGAGCGGAGCTGTTTGTTGTTTGTAAAGTGAGGACATCCTTGTGTGTGCATGAGTGATAGAGCAATGACAGCGAAGGGGGGTATCATTTACGATCCTGCGCCAGGATGCGGCCTTGGGGACGGCGTGCGCAAGTGTGTGCGTGCGCAGGATTGATGGCGATGTTTGAGCTCTGGCTTCCTGTGAGAGATATATGTGTTGTGAGAGCACACTGACACCAAGGCCTTTATCACCATGAAATGTATTGGGGGAGGGAGTGTCACGGTGTCTGAATGTGAGCACATACAGTACAGTGCAACAGCCTCTACACTCCAGCAGTCCAGTACAGCCTGTAAGTACAAGTTATTCATATGTTCATACTTTCTAAAACTAATTAACAGGCTGGTTTGATATCCAGTGTAACCACTGTGTGCAGCACAGACAGCAGCTAGACGGACTGGGGCACTCAATAAGGTCCTGGTAGGTTGTTACAGGTGTTTGGAGCCATGCTGACTGCAGTGCATCCCGCAGCTGCTGGAGGGAGCATGTGGGAGGATCCACAGAGCCAACACGATTGAGGTAGTTCCACAGATGTTCAGTTGGGTTCAAGTCTGAGGAATTAGAGGTCCAGGGTAGTCCTTGGAAGTCTTGCTCAGCTCCTCCAACCAGTGTGGGACATTTCTAGCCATTTTTCTGGAAGATCCCATCCACTCCAGAGAAGACAATCAGCATGTATGGTGTACGTGATCTGCATTGATGGATTCAGACCCAAATTGGTTGAGAGTGTCTTCCACATGGACGAGTGAGCCCATACATGTTTATTGTCTTCTCTGGGGTGGATGGGATCTTGCAGCAATAGCTAGAAATGTCCCACATTGGTTGGAAGAGCTGACCAAGATGTCCAAGACTTCCTGGACCCTAATTCCCCAGACTTGAACCCAAATGAGCATCTGTGGGACCACCTGGATGGTGGTGTTGGCCCTATGGATCCTTCCCCCACGGACCTTCCAGCAGCTGTGGGATGCACTGCAGTTAGCATGGCTCCAGATACCTGTGACGACCTACCAGGACCTTATTGAGTCTCCCAGTCCGTCTAGCTGCTCTCCGTGCCGCACATGGCAGTTACTCTGGATATTAGCTGGTGGTCATAATAATGTGACTCGGCTGTGTATGTAGTTGTTAAGGTCTCAGTGTAATCCTGGGTTAATTACATGTTCTCTGCTTTTTTCCTGACACTGAGTGGAAATGAAATAAATGATGTTGGTCTGAGTTTCACACAGTGTTGTATGTGTTTGAGAGTGGATGAGAGCGTGTGTGTGGTCTGTAGGGTAACAGGTTCAGCGAGACTAATTGAGGAGGGGTTAGATGGGCCCCATCTCACCCTCCATTAGACACACACTCACACATGGCAGACACTAGAGGCTCTTATACCCACCACAGGCCATTATGTTAAAAGTCATTACACCGGGGAGAGGAGAGGACATGCACTCTGTGTCTACGACTGTAAGGTCACACAGAGTCACAGCACATGTGTGTGTGTGTGTGTGTGTGTGTGTGTGTGTGTGTGTGTGTGCGCACATGTGCGTGTGGGGGTCCGAGGGTGGTCTATTAGGTAATTATTCCTTAAGCACTACTGCTGTCAGTGTGATTACCTGCTGTTGTACCTTACAGGATCACACTAAACCTGCAAACACAGAGCCTACAGTTCACACAGGGCACTGAGAGAGAGAGAGAGAGAGAGAGAGAGAGAGAGAGAGAGAGAGAGAGAGAGAGAGAGAGAGAGAGAGAGACTGGCATACAGAGAGAATGAAAAAAAGAGAGAGAAAGAGATAATGACAGAGAGAAACTTAAAAAAGAGAGAGAAAGAGAGAAACAGAGAGAGAGAGAGAGAGAGAAAGAGGGAAAAAGAGACTGACATACAGAGAGAGAATGAAAGAGAGAGATACTGACAGAGAGAAACTTAAAAAAGAGAGTGAGAGAAATAGAGAGAGAGAGACTGACATACAGAGAGAGAATGAAAAAGAGATAGAGAAAGATAATGACAGAGAGAAACTTAAAAAAGAGAGTGAGAGAAATAGAGAGAGAGAGAGAAAGGGAAAAAGAGACTGACATACAGAGAGAGAATAAAAAAGAGAGATACTGACTTAAAAAAAGAGAGAGAGAGAAATAGAGAAAGAAAAAGACTGGAAGAATTAAAGAGAGAAAGAGAGAAATGAAGAGAAATAGAGACAAAGGAAGAAAGCTGACATGAGAGAGAAAGTGAGAGAAAGGGACGAGGAGAGATAAAAAGAGAAAAGTGAGAGAGAGATAAATGTGTGTAAAAGAGAGAGGTGGGAAAGAGGGGTTCAAGAGAAAGAAAGTGAGTTAATCAGACAGAGAACGTAAGGAGAGAGGGAAAGAGGGGACAAGAGAAAGAGAATGAAAGAGGCAGAAAATAAGAAGGTAGAGTGAAAGAGAGAGAAAAACAGGCAAGAGGTAAACAAAGCAAGATAGAGAGAGTGTAAAACAGATGAACTGAGATAGAGAGACCGTTAGACGTGTGACAGAGGAGGAGAGAAAAAGAAAGGTAAACAGAAAAATAGAAAAAAGAAGTGGATTCAGAGAAAGAGAACAAAGCAAGACAGAGAGAGAGAAAGAGATGGGGCAAGACAAAAGGAGAAGTGAGAGAGGAGCGAAGACAGGTAAGACAAAGAGTCACAGAGGAGAAGAGAAAGAAAGAGGCAATGAGAGAAGGAAGAAGGAAACAGAGAACGCGGACTGTTTTACATTCCAAACTCAACTGAAGCATCGTTAAGCATCCTAAGCACTAGTGAAAGGTAAAGGTCAATAAAGAAAGAGGGAGGGAGAAGAGGAAACAGAAGAGGAAAGTGAGAGTGAACAAGAGAAACAAAGAACTAAAGATGGAGAGGGCGAGAGTAAAGCAGAGGAGGAGAAAGAAAGAGAGAGAGAGCTGACAGAGAGAGTTGAAGAGTGAGTGAGGGATCAGGGGTGCTGCCCTGTTGGCCTTTGCGGAGGAGAATAAAGCCCCCATCTCTCCTCACGTCCCCCTGGCTGTTTAGGCTGGGCTGCTTCAGACTCGTCCATCATGACCCTTTCACCAGCCCCTAAATCCAACATGGCCTTCTCTCCTCGCACAGAGACCTGGACTGTGTCTGAAACTACTCACCACTGTTTTAGTGACTCTGCCCTGTTCTACAGCTGAAAACACTACAGGAGGGAATACTGACTAGACACCAGCTCTGTTCACTATACTAGTGATCTATATAGTGCTCTAACGTAGGGAATAGTGACTAAACACCAGCTCTGTTCACTATACTAGTAATCTATATAGTGCTTTAATGTAGGGAATAGTGACTAGACACCAGCTCTGTTCACTATACCAGTAATCTATATATTGTGCTCTAACGTAGGGAATAGTGACTAGACACCAGCTCTGTTCACTATGCTAGTAATCTATATAGTGCTCTAACGTAGGGAATAGTGATTAGGGATTTTTGTATTCTTTATAATAGTGATCGATATAATGTAGGGGACAGTTATTAGTGACTGTTTCTGTTCACTAAAATAGTATCCTATATAGTGCTCTAATGTAGGGAATAGTGATTAGGGGCCATTTTTGTTCACTTTAATAGTGTTCTATATAGTGCTCTAATGTAGGAAATAGTTATTAGGGACCATTTCTGTTCACTATAATGTTGATCTATATAGTGCTCTAAGGTAGGAAATAGTGGTTAGGGGCAATTTTTGTTCACTATAAAAGTGTTCTATATAGTGCTCAATGTAGGAAATAGTGATTAGGGGCAATATTTGTTCGCTATAATGTTGATCTATATAGTGCTCTAAGGTAGGAAATAGTGATTAGGGGCAATTTTTGTTCACTATAAAAGTGTTCTATATAGTGCTCTAATGTAGGAAATAGTGATTAGGGATCATTTCTGTTCACAATAATGTTGATCTATATAGTGCTCTAAGGTAGGAAATAGTGATTATGGGCAATTTTTGTTCACTATAAAAGTATTCTATATAGTGCTCTAATGTAGGAAATAGTGATTAGGGGCAATATTTGTTCACTATAATAGTGTTCTATATAGTGCTCTAATGTAGGAAATAGTGATTAGGGATTTTTGTATTCTCTATAATAGTGATCGATATATAATGTAGGTGATAGTTATAAGTGACTACTTCTGTTCACTGTAATAGTATCCTATATAGTGTTGTAATGCAGGTAATAGTGATTAGAGACAATCTCTACCCACTATAATGATGATGTATATAGTGCTCCAATGTAGGGAATAGTGATTAGGGGCCATTTCTGTTCACTATAACGATGATCTAAATACTGCTCTAATGTAAGGTATAGTGATTAGGGACCATTTCTGTCCACTATAATAGTGTTCTATATAGTGCTCCACTTTAGGGAATAGTGACTAGACACCATTTCAGTTCCCTATATTAATGTTTTATATAGTGCTCAAATGTAGATAATAGTTATTAGAGAACTTTATGTTCACTATAATAGTGATACATATAGTATAGTAATGTAAGGTATAGTAATTAGGACCAGTTTAGGTTTAATATAATATGGTTCTATCTAGTGTTCTATTGTAAGGAATAGTGACTAGACACCTTTTCTGTTCACTATATTAGTGTTGTAAACAGTGCATTAATGTAGTGAATAATTTCTGTTCTTTATAATAGTGATCTATATAGTGCTCTAAAGTAGTGTTCTATAAAGTGATATATAGAATAGTGATAAGAGGAATATTTCAATCACGTAAGATACAGCTCACAGCCAATCTGCTCACAAACACACGATAAATCTTCTCCAGATTGTCCTGCTGTTATGAGATAAACATGTTCGATTAGCTTGGATGGCTCTTTTCCACATTTGGTTTGAGTTTTTCAGGGAAGGGCTGCGAGAAGCAGCTTTCGGTGACAGCTTTACTATCTCTCAGTTTGTTTACATTTGTTTGTGCATTTTCACTTGACAGAGCCGCTGTCACCATGGCTACTTAAAACGTGCAAGGTCCCTGTTAAGTTCATTTGCTTTCGTTTAAATTAATTCCAAGGACTCAGCTTAAAGGCCTGATGCAGCGTTTTCCTGAGTTTTTTCCTCGTGCATAAAACAGTGGTTCCCAGCCTCGGCCCCGAGGCAGCTCCTCGTAACAGATACTGTCGAGAAGTCTTCAGAACTCCTATTTTCACTTTACATCTCATCCCCACTGCACACTTCTGTCTGTTTTCTATAGTATACATTTAAATGTATGTGTATTATTTACTTTTATTTCCTTCTTTAAATTTCCAGTTTTATTTTGACGTATTATTTATTTGTATTAATATTTCTTCTTATTATTATTATTGCTATCGTATTATTTAATGTGAGCGGGTAGGAACTAAAGCATTTCACTGCTTGCTGTACCGTGTATGACTTTGTATATGACAAATAAACTTTGATTTGAAAAACCTTCCTTATTTTTAATGTAAGTCCTATGGAGCCCAAATATTTCCTATTGGTCCTTTAATCATTTCAGTTCTCTTTAATAGTGATCTATAGTGCTTCAATGTAGAGAATAGTGACTAAACACCATTTATGTTCTCTATAATAGTGATCTATATAGTCCACTAAGGTAGGGAATAGTGATTAGGGAACCATGCATGTTCTCTATAATAGTGATCTATATAATACTTTAATGTAGGGAATAGTGATTAGGGCCTATTTCTGCTCACTCTAATAGTGATCTATATAGTGCTCTTATGTTGGGAATAGTGATTAAGGATTTTTTTCTGCTTACTATAGTAGTGATCTATAAAGCACTGTTATATAGGGAACAGTGATTAGAGTCCATTTCTGATCACTATGATAGTGTTCTATATAGCTTTTTTAAGAAGGGAATAGTGATTAGGGACTAATTCTGCTCACTATATTAGTGATGTATATAGCGTATATAGGAAACAGTTATTAGGGCCTAGCATTATAACAGTGATCTATAAAGTGCTCTATATAGTGCTGTAATGTATGGCATAGTGATTGGGGACTAATTCTGCTCACTATAATAGTGACCTGCTTATGTAGGGAATAGCGATTAGGGACTATCACTATAATAGTGATCTGTATAGTGTTCTATAAAGTGCTGTAATGTATAGAATATTGATTAGGGACTATTTCTGCTCACTATAATTGTGATCTATATAATACTCTAATGTAGAGAACAGTAATAAGGAGACCATGTATATTCTTTATAATAGTAATCTATACAGTGTTTTAATGTAGGGAATAGTAAATAGGAACTATTTGCACTCACTATAATAGTGTTAATAGTGTTATATACTTACATCATCAGGCGATATTTGTATTATTGACTCAGTCTTACATGAGAGGATGAAGAAGTAGCGCTGCTGCCTCTGCGGCCAATGAAAAAACTAAATTGTAGATTTACAGGAGAGGCCAAAAACCTTCCTTATTTTAATGTAAGTTCTATGGAACCAGGATGTTTCCTATTGGCCCTTCAATCATAAACTTTCATAGAATGTAAACGACAGCTGCTCCATTCAACTCCACAGTAACAGAGATCCATGTGTTTGTTTGGACAGTGATGATGATGCTGATGCTGATGATGGTGGTGATGGTGATTATTCTCTACAGAGCTAACACTCTGCTGTGGGATGACTGGGCTACTCTAGCTAACCTGGCCAACTGTACCCACAGTGGAGCCGGGTGGAGCTGCAGGCTGCGTGTTCTCCTGCGGGTCGGGGCTGCGGGCCGTAGCCTCTGTGGGACAGAGAAAATAAATGAAGTGGTCAGGAATGGATTTCCTCCCTGTTTTTTCATCTTCGGCTCTTTTCTTCTCCGCTCTCTTCTTTCAGCAGAACACGACTGACATCATTCCTCCTGTGTGTCTCCGTCAACATGGGCGTGCGGAGTGAGGACAGTGTGCGGCGTGTGCGTATGCGCGGCGCGAGTGTGTGTGAGGTGTGTGCGTACGTGTGTGTGGACAGGTTTGTGGTGGTAACTGAACACTGGATGTGGGTGATGTCTGCGCTGACAGGACTGAAGAACACTTTCATTTTTAGGGGTTTATTTAATAGACGCTCACTGCTGATGGACGCTCTCTCTCTCTCTCTCTCTCTCTCTCTCTGTCTACCCACTTACAAAGCAAACACATTTCTCTGTCTCCAGTCTCCTTCACTCGAAACATTTCTTCCACTCATCCTACCATTCTATCATCCTCTTTTCTCTAATCTCTCTTTAACTACCCGTCTAATGTCCTCTCTCTGTCTTCTGGTGTCTTTCTCCTTTTGTTCTTGTTTCTCTTTTCTTTTTTTGGCTCTTTGTTTCTCTCTTTCTCTTTCGTCCTGTCCTCTCACTTCTTTTCTTTTGCTCTTGCTTTGTCCTCTTCTTTTATTTTTGGGCCTACTCTCTTTCTAACTCATTCACTCTCTGTTCTCTCTTTCTTTATACTAGTATCAAATTCTCCAGCTCTCTGCTCTTTCTCTTTTTCTCATTTTACTTCTCTTTTCCCTTTTTCTTCTATTCTCTCTCTACTGACCCTCTTTCCTATTACCTTGTTTCATCATTTCTTTCTTTTTTCTTAGTTTATTTTCTCTCTTATTTCTTTCTTTCTTGTTTCTTTCGTATCTTCCTCTATCTGTTTTGTACTTTGTGCTCTTTCTCCCATTCTCTCCTTCTTTTTCTTTTCTCATGCTTTTTCTCTTGTTTTCCCTTTATCTTATTTTTTTCTCTTTCACTCTTGTTCTTTCTTTCTCTTCTATTTTATCTTATTTTCTTATTCTTTAGCTTTCTTTCATCTCTTGCTGTTTCTCTCTCATCCCCTGATCTACGTCATTCTGGTGCCCTCTCTCTTCTTTTTCTTTTATCTCATTTTCTTGTTTCCTTAAGCTTGTTTTTGTATTCTTGCTTTTTTATCACATTCTCTCTTCCTTTTTTCTCATTTCTTTTCTCTCATATATTTCTGTTATCTTGTTCTTTGTTTCTCTCAGTTTTTGCTGTCTTTTTTTCCTATTGTCTCATTTTCTCCTTTCGTTTTTGCATTTTCACGTTTTTCTTGTACTCTCCATCTTCCTTTTGTTCTTTAGTGTTCTTGTGTTCTTCTGTCTCGTTTTAACTCCTGTTATCTCATTTTCTTATTTTCTTCTTATTTCATATCTCATCTCTCAGTTTCTCACTTAACATTGTTTCCTATTGTCTCACTCTGTCTGTCACCCTCTCTTGTTTTCCTATTATCTCATTTTCTCTCTACTATTACTTTTGTTCCCCTTCTCTCTCTTCCTGCTGTTCTGTTTGTGTTATCACTCTATCTCTCTCTCTCCCTTTTTGCCTTCTTTCTTCTGCTATCTTATTTAAACAGTTCTCTCTTCCCTGTTATCTCATTTTCTTACTTTCTTCTCATCTCTCAGTTTCCTGCATAACATTGTTTCCTATCGTCTCATTCTGTCTGTCATCCTCTCTTAACTATTATCTCATTTTCTCTCTCTCTCTCTCTTGTTCCCCTTCTCTCTCTCTCTTTCTGCTGTTCTGTTCCTGTTATCACTCTCTCTCCCTTTTTGCCTTCTTTCTTTTGATATCTTGTTTTAACAGTTCTTTCTTCCCTGTTATCTCATTTTCTTACTTTCTTCTCATCTCTGTTTCCTGCATAACATTGTTTCCTATTGTCTCATTCTGTCTGTCACCCTCTCTTTTTAACTATTATCTAATTTTCTCTCTCTTGTTCTCCTTCTCTCTCTCTTTCTGCTGTTCTGTTTGTGTTATCACTCTCTCTCTCTCTCCCTTTTTGCCTTCTTTCTTCTGCTATCTTATTTTCACAGTTCTCTCTTCCGTTATCTCATTTTCTTACTTTCTTCTTATTCTTCTCATCTCAGTTTCCTGCATAACATTGTTTCCTATCATCTCATTCTGTCTGTCACCCTCTCTTTTTAACTATTATCTCATTTTCTCTCTCTCTATCTCTCTTTCTGCTGTTCTGTTCGTGTTATCACTCTCTCTCTCTCCCTTTTTGCCTTCTTTCTTCTGCTATCTTATTTTAACAGTTCTCTCTTCCGTTATCTCATTTTCTGACTTTCTTCTCATTCTTCTTATCTCAGTTTCCTGCATAACATTGTTTCCTATCGTCTCATTCTGTCTGTCACCCTCTCTTTTTAACTATTATCTCGTTTTCTCTCTCTCTCTCTCATTCTCCTTTTCTCTCTCTTTCTGCTGTTCTGTTCTTGTTCTCACCCCCTCCCTCTCTCTCTCCCTCTCTCTATTCCGGATTGTGGGAAAGCATTATTGGCTTTTTTTTCTAGGCTTAAGCCCCACCCTCCTCATCCTCACCACATATTCACTGGAAATTACCCCCGCGCCCCAAATCAAACAGAATAAAGCAGAATTAAATTGTTGCTCTTTTTCAGCTGGAATCCCCTCAGAAAGGGAAAAGCGAGGCATTCCAGAAACCGCTAATAACTCTCCAAACGGCAGGCCGCTGCCACGGGGCCGGAGGAGAGAGAGCGGCACTGCGGAATGTTTGCTTTTGCTAAAGAATCCCCTGACTGGAATTCAGACGCGGGGATTATCCGCTTAGAGCGGCGTCGACGTTCCTGAGAGATAAAATTATGAACAATTCGAACAAATTACTCAAGCGGACCGTATTTCACACCAGGCCCAGGCCCAGGCCCAGGCCGAGCCTCGGTGTCTAAATGGAAGGAAAAGGAGCTCGGAGGAGGAATTCAGGAATCCCACAACGCCTGGCCAGACTGGAAGACTCTATCAGCTCCCAGCAATAGAGAGATGGCAGGGGAATTGTTTTCTTTGGCCTGGATCGGATCTCTGGATGGATGTGATCGCCGGACGGGTTCGATAAAGCGCAGAAGCATGTGTGAAGGTTTGACGTGCGTGGACAGAACGGCTTCACCACCTAGAACTCCACTGGGGGAGAACACACAGCGTAGGTTTCCATCTCTGCCTCTCGAGTGGGGCCGCACAATACATCGCATGTTAATTGGCCTGCTTTCACACCGAACACACGAGTTCTTCACTGGGCCGGCCAGGCTGTACACAACACTGGGAGGAAGAATCTGTAGCATCCTTTATTAAGAGCTGCTACATTATCTTGGGTTTCCAGTTTTAACTACTAGGCTGAGCTGTTGTAGCTAATTGAAACTATTCAGATGGGAAACAACGTCATGTAATCATTAAAACAGCATCCTAGCACTCATCCTAGAGATGTGACCTGTCATGGACACAACATAAATCAAATACAATATTAATTATAGTTTCATTAGTTATAGGAAGGTATTTTAACTTAAATCTAATTAGGCTGAATGGCCATTTTTGCAACTTTACAGCAGTTACAACTGAATACACTTGAAGCCTAGCACAGGAATTTGCAATACCGACATCACAGAAGACACCCCCATATTCGTTTATATGCTGTGAGCAGCCTTAGTTGTTTCTGCAAGGGTTTGATTGAACACCTTACATTCATATAATAAAAAAAATGTAATTAATTATTGTAATGCAGCCTAATTTTAATATTTAAATTACATTAAACTTACATTAAAAATTAAAATACATTGTGAGGCATAGCACAATGACTAGAAGAAGCAATACAGTAGTTCCTCTGTATATATATCGCTTAAGCATCTCTATACATGTACAAGTGCATCATGGAAATTAACATAACTTGCTACTTACTCTAGATCTACATGATCAGCCAAGTCATCTTTCCTTCCCACCTTCGACTTCTTTTCATTTAGTGCTGGAGCTACAAGGCCAATACTGCTAACAAACAATAGACTTCAATAGTCACCTACATGTCTTCTTCTCTAATCTTGAATTGTAGCATCCACACAAGCAATATAGGACAGATATAGAGGCAGAACTGCGTTTAGAGATAAACTAAGTTGGGAAGCTTAGCCAAGCTGGCATCCATGCTGGAGAATGACTCCCACCCAAGGATAAGACTCTGGCTGCACTGGGCAGCTCCTTCAGCGACAGGCTGCTTCACCCCAAGTGTGTGAAGGAGCGGTATCGGAGGTCTTTCCTTCCTGTTGCGGTTAGATTCTACAACCAGCACTGCTCCCAACTAACCACACATACACAGAGGACTACATACACACACACTTAAACACTATACATTTACAAAAAATAGATTTTTTTAAGTATAACATAATGTGCAATTATTATTTTTTATTATTTATATTGTATATACTGTAATGTTTATTTATCTATTTTGTACTGAGTGCCTTGCTGTCCCTTTGCTGCTGTAACACGGTGAATTTCCCCCACTGTAAAGAATTAATAAAGAATTATCTTATCTTATCTAATCTATTATGCTCATTGTCAATGCTGACAGTACTAGAACATACTTCAGTTTTCCCAAAACTCAACATTTTCCTCATACTGTACATCTGTAATCACCCTCTTTCTAAAAAGCTCTGTTAGAGCTCCTGTGTCTTTAAGCCCCGCCTCCCCATGAGCCCAGTGTGTGCCAATTGGTCAGCTCACCCACTCTGTTCTGATTGGTCAACCACCAGCACAGTTAAGCCCCCACATGGCCTCCATTAGCTGCTGTGAGGACCTGCCTAAGTTTGCTGGCAGGCGGAAAATAAGGACTGTGTTACGAGATGATGTCACCATGCAGCAGAGAAATAGGACGGAATTCCAGTGAGGCGGTTTAGGTAGCTAAGAAAACTTTTCCCCTCTCTGGCGTATATTCTGTGCTTTATAACTTTGCACAACGCTCACATGCACAAAAGCTAAAACACACTAATGGAAAGAGACGGAAAAGCATAATCGTTCTCCTTTAAAGTTGACCGTAAGTCAAACTGGGTCCTAAACCACATTAATGAAAGGCTGAATGAGGTGGGTTAAGAGAAGTTTTAAGCATTTATGGAAAAGATTCGGGTGACCTTTTACTGCTGGGCTCTGTTAACACATCAGAACAGGTCCAGTGAGGAAGCAAACATGTGGAAAACTGTATAAACCAAAGCATCGCCAAACCCTTTATTTAGGAAGATGATATACATATAAGTGAATGTGGGACTACAAGAGCCATAAAATAAACCCGTAGGCCATTCGGTGATGGATGCACACATGCTCCTCAGCTTTGGTGTGTGACCGAGTTGAGAGCTTCAATGGAAGAAGGTAAAGCTTTTGATTCCCTGATTGTACAAGTTCAAATTCAAATCAATTCCCTCAATCAACAGGACGCATTACTGCAATCCCAACTCCAGCCACTAAGGGGCTTGGCTATAAATGACCTGCTCATCAAACATCATGTAATATATTAGATATGAATAGAACATTTATCTCTGGTTACCCCTCCTCCCCCGTCCCCCAAAATAAACACACTTCTCAGTCTCTGTTCCTTTTTACCTTTTTTTCTGTCTGTTCTTCCATTTTTCCGTCTCTCTTGTCGGTACAGGCTGACCACAGTGGTTTGTGGCCTGGTTCCGACTCCTGGTACCCCTCCCTTTGTTTCCATGTACACGACACACATGCACATATTGCTGGAGCAGGCTAAAACAGGCTGACGGGCAAGGCTAGCAGCACTCCACTCACAGACACTTGGAAAGGCCTACAATCCCAAAAAAAACGAAACCTTGCCTTGATATCTGGTCAGCGGTGGTCCCAATGGCTCTGCTGATGTAGGAGCTGGAATCTAAAAGGAATTACACACTTCGCAGAGTAGGACTGGTCTGTTTCCCCAAAGACCACTTGAGATTCTGTTCACAGGCCACAGCCTACGGTGGCCGAGAACATCCAACGCACTGCAAACAGAAAACACGTTCATTAAAACGACAACACAAGCACTACATTTAACAAACACGCTGCAGATTCACACAACACGCAGACCACGGACCCAGACGTTGTCCAATGTGGACCCAAACTGATAAACTATTGAGAATCTTTTAAATTAGACTGCGTTTATTTTAAGTGGAGGAGCTTTTCTTGTCTTTACGGTATACGGGCTTTACAGTGCAGTGAACTCAGGGACCAATCACTTGCGCTGTAAGATCACCAAAGGCTCCTCAGCCAATCAGATCTGTGCACATTAGGACGTGCACACAGGCGAGGTAGGAAGCGAGGAGCAGCAGTCGGAGACTAAAGCGAGTCAGAAAGAATAAGGAGCTCTAGAATCAGAAAAGTGAACAGAGAGAACTGAGTGTTTAACAGGAACGGTTCTGGAATGGAGGACCTGCTCGTCTAGTTTTGGAGAACACCGCTCTGTACAACCAACATATCAATCTGTGAAGCTGAGTTAACAAGAAGATCCACCTTTTATTTACTTTCTCTATAAATAAACACTTTAAGATGATCTTTTTTTCAAAAGCATTCTGTTTTTTTAAATGTAACCCTTGTTTTTAAGACAAACAATTATTTGGAGTTTTAGAAATAATTTATTCAGTTCATCATTTAAACAGTAAATATACTGAAATATACTGAACGGTATGTGTGGTGTGTTGGTGTTTCAGTAGCTGATGGTATGAGATGCTGATACTAGGCTACTTCAGTAAACAGGATATAGCACTGAATCATAACACGTTAGAAATGATGATGGTCCAGATCTTGGACTGAGGAGATCTCCTCTAACTGGACCTTACTGACCTCTAATTAAATACCCCTGACATACTTTTTTTTTTGATATGTACTACATATAAAGTAAGCTTCTAATTACTGTAGTTAGTTTAAATAGCCATAAGTTTGAGCTAGAGTGTTCTGTTAATTGTGCTCTTATATTGTAATTAGAGGTGTGTTTAAAAAAATCGATTTTTCGATTTAAATCGATCTTCATTTGAATAATCCGATATCGATTTGTATAAACCAGAGATCGATCTTTAAAATTAGCATTCCAGCCTCCCCTGCCCGCCCCCCATCTAACCCTAACACCCACGGTGGTTCAGGCAGTTGGCTTGACTTGGGTTTAACCGGCTTTCAGAAATATAAACTCACTGTCTGTGTGTAGGAGGACACGCCCACCTTCCCACTGTGCAGGTACTGATACGCTTCAGTACTTTTAGAGTTTTTCATTGCTGAACCGTCTACACCTTCCGAGTACAGAGTAATTAAAAACGTCCACCTTTTCATATCATCCACTCACTGTGTTATTAACCTCGGATGAGACAGTGTTGTCCCATTTGAAATTCTTATTGTCTCTCTGGTCTCCTCCCATGTAACTGTATTCATTTTGGTTAGCTGAGCAGAAGTTCTAACACAAAGGCAGAAGAAACACATGCTTGAAAGTGGGTGTGGCCAAATACGGTGAATGTAAACATATAAACACTAATGTTGTTAGTAATGGTAGGTTGAGTGTTACTTGTACATTTACCACATTAATTCAAACAAAACATATTATTGTAACTGAAACATCCCTAAATGAATCCATATTGAATTGAATCGAATCGGAAATTGAATTGGGACCTTGTGAATCAGGATCGAATCGATCTGGGAAATCAGTGGCGATACCCAGCCCTAATTGTAATAGCATAGTTAGCTCTTTTAACATGTTCATGTATGATAGACGAAGTCTATCGTGTCCACTGTCTTACACCATCAAAAGGTGGTGTTGAACAGGTGGTCTGAACAGGGTTGTCACAACGTAACTACTAAATAACCTTGTTTTATGTATTTATATCTACTGTTGGCAACTTGGCAAAACTCCAAAAAAGTTCCATGCAGATATAATGGAACGTATAAACGATCCTGCTGAACGTTGCCACTACGTTATTATAACGTTGTCAGATAGCATGCCATCAGGTTAAAAGGTACTGCCCTTTCCGTGGCTTCAGATTGGAGCAAATACCATATATATGGTCACCGTATATGGTCCTACGTTCTTTAAGTGTCCTCCAGAAACACTTCCGTTGTGTTGTGAATGGTTTTGCAGTGTGTTTGTCAACTTGCATCTGCAGCGTGTTTGGTAAATGTACTTGGGTCTTCTTGGCCACCGTACACAGCAGTCCATTGGGTTGCTTGTATATGAGACCTAAAGATCAACATGAGCTAAACACATATATTAGGAATACAGCAGACTGTGTGTCCTCACTGACTGGACTTCTACATCTGGTCCTCAGAAGGATAGAAAAAGAAGTATATGCACACACACACACACACACACACACACACACACACACACACACACACACACAGGAACGTTGGTGAGCGATGCTGTTTCGGGACATAGTTTGCATTCTGCGGCTGAGGGTAACATCCCACGCTACCTGTTGCCGTAGTGATGGTGAGGCGGATTGATTGGGTGGTTTGTGCGGCGAGGAGTTAATGACACTTCTGGACTCAGGGTGGGGACCAGTGTCTGCCTGCATGCACATGCATACATACGGACGGGGACAGGAAACCAGTGCACCCAGTAAAAAAAAAGAAGGAAAAAAAAGCATAATTAGAAGCAAACACACTCTTGAGGCTGGCGATGGGTGCGATACACCCTGTGACTGGTGCACGAATGCAAGCAGGCAAGTCCAGTAGTGGTGTGAAGATTGTGTGCACTGTCAGTGCACAAGTGGTGTGCACTGTCTATGTTGCACCATGGTCCTGGAGGAACGTTGTTTCGTTTCACTGTGTACTCTGTATGTAATTGAAATGACAATAAAACCCACTTGACTTGAAGATACACTAGATTCGATTCCCGATACTGGATCCACGATTTAGGATTCACAAGACATTTTGAACTCAGTATGAACAAAGAAAAACGATAACTATGATGATGACTCGAGAGCTGGGAGGTAGTAGGTGTGCTGAAGTGAGGTATTGATTGCTACTGGTTACTGGAGGAATTTAAACAATGCAGTGGGATTAGATATCATATTTAACAGAACAACTAAAATCCATAACATTGTCACAGTTTTGCAAAGCAAAATCTAAACATGCCACACCAGGTTTTCTCAATCACTGAGTGAAGCACCCACTGGTTGTCCTTGGGCCTGTGCTGAGGGGGAGCCAGAGGTCCTTTGTGGGTGGTTGATGGTACCTGCTCTCATAAAGATAAGTGAAAAAAAAGGATTTTTAATAAAAAAGAAATATAAAACATTTAACATCAAGCAGCTTCTAATTTTTGCTTCCCCAACATTTCATTCGTTCACTCACAACTGGTTTAAATGTATTGGTGCTTAATTTGGTCCCAATATGATTGAGTTCTGGTATAGAACAGGCTAACTGTAGCCTAATCTGCTGATAGGATGTTCAACAAGACACACTGCATATCACTGGACTGAAGACGTACACCACTAATATAAACAATGCATTCAAACGGAGATGCTCTCCTCGTTCAGTGTCCAATCCGGTGTCCACAACCTGTAAATAGCTTAACATCACAATCAAGAAGGGACAGAGAAACATCATCACTTTCAATTGCTTCCAAAAATTAGATTGCATTGAAGAATTACAGCAGATTTCTTGGTCATCACTGTTTTTAACATTAAATCTGCATCAGCATGAATAAAACACATTAATGTAGGTATGTTTAGCTACTTCTATCGTGGCATCAGCGTAGAGAGGCACAAACAAACCACTGAACCCACATGGGGTGGTCAACACTAGCCCAGGCTTCACAACTTAACAACTTAAACTAAAGCAACGACAATAAACAGACCTTTTTTGGAGGATGCACGCCTACCATGAGCCTCTGTGCATGGCTGCTTGCATGGTCTTGCCAGGTGAGCTTCTTGGAGACCCAGTACTGGCTTGCTACATTATTATTCCCCATGGGCTTTCAAGCTCTCTAGCAGTAAATAGGTGGGCCTGTGCTACACCATACCCATTTGTTGCCAATCTGCACCCTATTTCGTGCCCTAAACACTCATACCCACCCAACACCATCACTCTGCCTATTAGGAGACACATCAAACACTAATACAACAGCAGTAAACAAAAGAATCATCGCCAAGTCATCGCTAGTCATCGCCAAGAAAATCATCCTCATGAACTGGTAAACAAAAAATAACATTAACATCATCCAATAGAAAAATCTATTAACAGACTATCTAGAAACCCATCAGAACCAATCAGACACACCCATTCAGACCCAGTTTGGAAACATCTAATTCAAACACTACAGTAAATAACATAATAATCAATAGCAAAAAAAAAATGTGTTCATGTTTCTGTTTTCTGTTTAGATATAAATTGATATATTTGTGCATACATATATTTTTTATTTGTTCCACTTTATTTCCCCCCCCTTGCACTCTATCCTGCATTTCACTCCCCTGCCCTCCAATTCGGAACCCCCCCAAAATGTTGCAGTACAATAAATAATAAAGATTTAATAGTCCTCCGAAGAGGTGGTGGCGGTCCAACAAAAAAAAGAAAGAAAGAAGGCTGTCAGTTTGATCCCCTGAACCGACAGAACACGACAGAAGTGGTCTTGAGCAAGACACCTAACCCTCAACCACACCTCGGGTACTGTGGATAGAGCTGCCCACTGTATGTCCAATAATAAGTTTAAGTAGAGCTACAAACTGACCACTCTACATTACATTATTTACTTTTTATTGCATAATGAAATATAAACAGAATTTGAATGAAAATGTATTGACTGCTAAACGGCTGGAGTTCTAGATTTCCCCGTGGGATCGAGTGGAATCAGCTCTGTTGTGAATGTCAGGTCCAGACAATAGTTTGTAAAATTGATCTACAGCACTAAACTCCTGCCTAAACTCTTCAGCCACGAGACATTCCGCTCTAATTAGCTGCTCAGATATTGGCAGGAACTGGAGAAATAAAGTACGCTGTGTTCTGGTAATGCAGAAACTAGACAGCTGAACTTTAGAAGTCATTTCAGAAGTATATCATTTGTGACCCCAATGGAAGCACCAATCCAGACCGTTTTCAGATCATTCGCAGATTAAAGCCTAAACCCAATGGGACCCAACGTTGGGTACTCATGTCAGGTCTGAGCCTCAATTCTCAATTTTGGTTGGCTTTGGTTTCAAATGAACACGTTCTTGGTTTCTACTGCTATGACTACTTTAATCATGATATGCATCTGCTTCAGCTTCCTCGCTACTGTTAGTACTTTTAAACAGTTTTTAATCGGGTATAGTTCATCTAAACTCACTTCTGTTGCTGTATTGATGTCCACAAGACCGTCACAGGAACATCTTATATATTTTTACCAAACTACAAACTTCTAGGATAGCGCTGAAAGCATTTGATAACCAGAAAATTATGTGTTCAAGTTAGAAAGCTGAATTTGAGCATATGTCTGGACAGCTGATCCTATTTCGAATTACGTTCATCAACCTAAAAACATTGTTATTTGTCGCTAGGAAACTGAATATAGTTGCTAAGGCAATGCAGCATTCACAGTCATCAGAATTGTGGGTTTTATTTGTTGTATTTAGGCTTTGGTTAGGTTATTGGGTGTGATTTGGGTCTGGACGGAAATTTGTCTGGGCTCAGATTTACAACTTGGTGCCAAATGTTGGGGAACAAGGTCTTAGGCCATTTTCAGGTATAGCCAAAACTTCAGGCCTAATTAAAATGGATTTTCAATGTTTTTTTAGATTAAGGTTAAGACGTAAATATAAAAATCTACCGTTTTGACAGTTATCACATAGTTATGACATTCCTGAGACATTGTTTTATGACTATTTCTGATTGTTTTGACATAAACTTTGGCCCAATCATGGAAGGTAGGTTCATGTGGGGCATGGAAGGCCCTGAATGTGGGGTGTTCTCTGGTAGTTCCTACATGAATTGATCATTAACATTACACATAAACTCAGGAGACACATGTAGGATCACTAGTGGTTTTGGACAGTCATTAAAATGGCTGTATTTGTGTGGTGGATATTGCGCCCCCTAGCTCCTATCACCGCCACGTTAAACATTAAGGAGGTCAAGGAAGGTATATGTACAAGAAAGCAGTGCACTTCAAACCATCCTACATGAAATTTGGGAACAATTGGGAAATTCCTCTTTGACCTCAGCTGGCAGATTGGAAATCAACTTGGATACTTCAACCAGAACACTCCTGGTGTGAACTGTTGTGACTCTGTGTTGAGCTGCCGGTGAGCAATGGTTATGAACGAGGGCTGGACGAGGTCCTCCATGAGGACAGCGGTATTGCGACACACCAGCCCACACAACTGAAGCTTTATCAGAAGTTTTTGTACAACTTCTACAATAAAAAATATTAGAAAAATATTATTTGCCTGATTTTTTCATCGTTTTCATCACATTAAGATATATTCTGTTAAAAAAATGTTCCTGAAAAGTAAACATATTCCGCAGTTCAACCGAGGGAACAAGCAGAAACGACTTTTTATGGCTACCGTGAAAAGGGCCTGAAGCGCTACCCGAGAAATGGGCCGTTCTTGTGCTACTGATTACGGCTAATTGTGTTCCATTAAACAGCTACTGTTAAATCACTTCCCCGAGCTACACGTACAGCAGACACAACAAAGCACTCAAAAGCAATGACATCCACATGGCTCTACTCAAGCAGACACGCACCAGGAAAAAAAGCCCCACACTTCTGAAACACCAGTCCGGACCCTCGGGCACTGACGTTGAGTGTGTTGGCGTGTCCCAATGCCACTGGACTAGTCGTGTGCCATCAATTGTTAAAGCAAATAAAATAAAAACACACACACACAACCACAGACCCCCCCAACCAACCTCCAGCCTCACCACGGTACGTGTGTATTGTGGTTGGTGGGCACAGCTGCCAGTGTGGGACGGCATGGTCACTGGTGTCAGGGCCACGCCTGTTGAGCGCGGTGACCCTGTTCCCGCGGGAATGCAGACACACTTAGGGAAGTGGCTGGTGCACACATAAGAACGTATATAGATCAGACAGATGTTCAGCACATAAACACGTACAGGCTGTGAGTGAGCTTGCTGTGGGAACGCCAGCGACCACTGAGAGAGCTGGAAAAGCAGTTCTCCGCAGAGCACCCGCGCATGCAAACGCAGGTGTGTATATATATAGATCAGAGCGATGCTTGTACTGGTGCAGATGCAGATGGACTTGGACGAAGCATCCTTGGTGTTTGGTGGACAGAGAGTGGTGGTGGTGGGGGGTGTAGAGTAGCTGGGGTGTTGGACCATCACTCACTTGGTCTGTTTACACTGCTAGAAGTGGTGACCATTAAAACAGCTGCATGGGAACACGGAGCACATCTGGATGAAGAGCGTCTACTCAGCCCAGCTTGGGTTTCCCATGTTCTGCAGCGGGGAAAAAGGAGGCTCCTGAGAAAAGCCGGCAACTCCTGGGAGTCGGGAAAGAGAACGCTTTACAAGAGAACCTGAGAAACTGAAGGAGAAGCCACGCTGAGGCTGAAGAACGGCTTCCAACGAAGACTGAAGAAGACAAACGAGCAAAGTAGCGGAGGAATGTGTTGAGCAGCAGCTGGATCCTGGAACTTAATCACATAGCTTGACCACCCACACCAACATACACTCTGGGGAATTAACGCTGTCGGTTACCTGATGTAAAGGTTTGTTGTGAGGAGAAAGGGGAACTGAAGGGAAACCCAAACAGACATACAGAGAGTGAAATAAACCAACAAATAAGAAAAAGAACAGCAGGATGGAGGCCTAACTATGAAAGACACAGATAACAGAAGAGGACAAAATAGAGACTTAACCTATAGAGTAGAGTTGGAGCAGAATATAGGATAAATATATCATCCCTGTCCAAAGAAGAACCACCATTTTTGTCTATTTGTATTTGTATATGTCATTCGAACACAGCAGCTGCTCTTCACAGTGTGTGAACTTTGAATGATGAATGGATCAATGAAAATGCTCCCAAATGGATTGAAATAAATTCTGGTTCCATTGACTTACATTAAAGGTTTTTCTTTGGATAGTGATGATATCTCACAGTGCTAATGAGAAATAAATTATATACATATCACTGATTTCTTTTCAGTTTGGATATACACAATGGTAAAAAACACAATGACTGGATTATTGTTTAACACGTTTTACATGAAATTCTATTAAACACACCAATTATGCTCTCTATTCAATAAAACATGTTTCATTGAATCTTTACTATAATTATTATAGTACAGTAATGTTTATGTTTGAAAAAAATTTAAACTTGAAAAAAATGTTTGTATTAAAGTCTATTTTTGTATAGAGGCTTATTTTACATATAGTCCTATTATCAGCAATTCTCAGTCCTCTGTCTAAATCTCCTGGTACGGCCACCAATCCAAGTTAAGGATGTTATTGGACTAATTGGTTGTTAGGACACTCTTGCTCAATTGTGATGCACAGCTGAAAAACATTCTACTAATAAGTGAGTATAAAAGAGAGAACAACATTCTAGGTTAGTTTAGTATCTGAAGCATCAGCAGTTGATGGCTTGCTGACCGACTCACAATGACCAGAAAGAAACAACTTTCTTTAGAGACCCGTCAGTCCATTGTTGTGTTAAGGAAGGAAGATTGAAAACATTGAAAACAAGAACATTTCACTATGATCCCAAACTTCAGGCTATCAGGCTATTGGGCCAGACAGACAGGTGTCCACACGTTACAGATTGTAGTACAAGTTGTAGTGGAGCGTGTAGGCATCCAAGCAGTATCTCCATCATCGGGAGATTAAAAGTTCGACCCCAGCAGCACCACAGCAGTCCATGGCTGGGAGTCCAAGAGAGCACAACCAGGTATGAATTGGATTGTACAGAATAAACAATTTCATTTTATTATCAAATTCATGATTATCATTTGCACTTTACAGAATAGTAGAACATATGGAAATAAACGGAAAAGAAGGGACTCAAGCCCCGTTTCCCAAAAAAGGTAGGATGTTATTGCTGATACAACAATTGACTGCAAATAAGATTTTTAAATTTTTTTTACAAAATATATATTTTAGAGTGTGCAGCCAGCGACGTGTTTCAAAAACATTGGGACAGGCCATGTACTTTAGACTAAACAGATATGGGATAATCCGGATTGATTTTATGGAGTGGTATTAGCACTATATATACCCATATACACATACATGAATATGAATGACTAAATAACGAATGAATGAATGAATGAATGAACACTTGAGATGTTGTACTGTACTAGATTCAAACATTTGCACATCGTTGCATTTTCCACAGCATCCCATCTTTTCCAGACGAGGCCTTGTTTGTAAGTTCTGCAAATTTAAGGTCCGGTTCTGCTGATAAATTCACTGCACTGTATCACTGTATGTATGTGCACTGCGTCTATATGCTGCACTCAGGACTAATAGGTGTTGTCTTTGACAAGTCAGTGGCGGCTCGAGCCAAGCTAAAGCTTTAATCAAGCTCTAACCCGCAGTTACCACGCTCGGAGTGGGGCTTTAGTTAATGACTGTCGAAAGAACACTTGTAATCAACGCTGAAAGTACATATGATTAGCCTGCCATCAACAGTTTACCCAGGCTCAAGGGTTTATAATTAGCAAACGCAAACAGCTGCCTGGGAATCAGGGATTTTCATAAAGTGCTGATGAGGACACTTCAGTAAAAACAAAAAAGAAACAACCCTCGGTCTGAACGAGCTCCGGATACACCTTATTCTTTCTTTCTTTCTTTCCCATTCCACACTAACAAAGCACGTTCATACATTCACAGACAGTAACATTCGATTCAATGACTATATATCACTTACTGAAGGAGGTACAGAAGCAGTAAACTAATAAAGCAGAAGTAGAGAAAGATACAGGTACATGTAAAAGAGTCAACAGAGGTACAAACTTTGATATCAACTTCAATAAAGCAGAAAACATTGATAACTGTAAACAACGTACAACAGAAAGTCATTTAACACTGACCTCCTTCTTTGGTCCCACAAATAATTAATGTAACAAATGTAACTTCATTTAATAGCAATTAATATAACATAAAAAAAAATACTGACAAATGTTGACTATACGTAACGTACATGTAACATATTTATAATATTTTTATTCCTGCGGTAAGGTGTGAATTTTATAAGACAATACTTTTATATTATTGCATCGCTCCCATCTGCACGACTAATATATATATATATATATATATATATATATATATATATATATATATATATATATATATATATATCTCCATTAAGAGAAACAAGGCTGTCTCTGTTGTTTCTCATTGGAGAACTGCTTGTGCAGTTGAACTGTGATATAACTGATGTTCTTTGCATACAGTGTAAGCAGGCTGTGTGCTTCAATATGGCTCCTATTATATACTGGCTATTCAGGAGAGTCATGCATAGTTAAGGTAGATAGATAGATAATGAGGATCGGATTGCACTGAGAAAAGCACCATGCAGTGTTGAATTACTGCAGCACTGCAGTATTGCTGAACACTGTAGTGTGTGTCATTGTGTGTGTGTGTGTGTGTGCCAGTGAGACTGAGAGAGTGAGACTCGGGGTGAGTCTTTAACATGGAATGCAAACATCTGTCACTGTCAGGTATTCGGTATTGTGTGTGTGCGGTCGTGTGTACAGTATACACTGGTGTCGCTGTGACAGGTACACCTGACTTGTGTCGGACTCCCCGGTCCATCTTATTTTAAAGGTTCACTGTCAGTGTCACTGCAGTGCTATGTGGTGGTCCTGTGGTGGTCCTGAGTATTAAAGAAAGAGATGGGCTACAGTCTGTAAGTGTAGAAGTACAGAGAGCTCCTATATAATGATAAATGGATCATGAGTGTAAACAGAGGGAGTGTACAGGTGCATGCTGTAGGTTTACAGTTACAGACTGTTACAGACAATTTATCAACGCCCCCCTATTCAACAATAGTAGGGGTCTATCCACTAAGCAGATTTGAGGGGTGGATCAACACTGACATAGTAGTGGATTGCTCATGACTTGACTGTGTCCACATCTTGTTGGTCCACCTTGCAGATGTATTGTTATTAGCTAAAGCTTACTTGTTGGGACGGTTATCAACAGGGACACTCTTTTCTGAACAGGTGGTCGCCCCTTTCTCACTGATGGATGGTAAGGAAAGCACCTGATAACTTGTGTTTCCAATAAAATGGCCAATAAATGCAGAACAAGGGTAAAGGACTGGACCCCTGCACAATTTTGGTCACCATCCCGCTCAATATCGATTGTACTGGCAAGTTTAGCTGGTGTGCTCGAGCGGACCCCCAGTCCCCCCTCTTCTTTCTCTGCTGTAGATACTGGGTGAGTGTACCTAAAGCACTGGCAATGCTCTGTCGATGAATCTAGCCCTCCGTCTCTCCGTGAACGTTTTCCATGTGCACTTTGAGGTAGTCGTTGCGGGTGAACTTCTTGTGACAGAGCGAGCACTCTGCCATTGGCCGGTTGGGATTGTGGGTGAGCTTGTGTCTGATCAGCATCTTCTTCAGACTGAACGACAGGTCGCAGACCTACAGCCAATCACAGAACAGGAGGGGAGGAAAAAACAAAAAAAAACGTTAGGCTGTGTTAGACTAGAGCGGTGACAGCTAGCTGTTTACAAATGATCAGATAAAAAAAAAAGAGAGACGAGAAACATGCATTCGTCCTTGTGTTCGTCTGTTGTCATATCAAGTACATCCTTTGTTTATCCGCTCATTGCTTCGGCATGTTAGCACGTATGTGTTTGTCTTGGGGTGAATCTCGGCTTTTGTGTCTTTGTGTATATATATATGTATGTTTATTTCAGTGTCTGAGAGTGTTAGTGCTGATGGCTAACACACCTGCTGCAGCGTGAAGGCCTATGGTGAATTATACTGGGGATGTGAGAGCGTGGCCTCAGGGGAGGGAGATGGGGAGGTCTGGTACCTATTACAACATCTGGATTACAGAACCCTCCCCAAGCACATGGCCACTGACCAGACGCTCCAGGTGAGAGGAGGATCGCACCTACGGCCCATCATGATACTTTCAAAGATTTTAATGATGCACATTGTGTATCCTACTATTTGGTTTTGAGCTTGGACAGCAAAATTGTAGACTTAAAAATGGCAAACAATCTGTAGAATGGAAAACAGAATCTCTGAAATAATAAGGCTATGACATGTAAAAGAATATGTAAACACTGTTAAAGCTTCAAGATGTTCGCTCCCCAGGTCATAGCGTCCATACATGGAAACAGAACTGCAAACAGAGCCCAACTGAATTCATGTTCTCACCAAAAACAAACCAGATGCAAATAAACTCACATGCAGCAAAACTAGGGGTGTAAGAAAATATCGAAAATATCGAATATCAGGATATTATGTTTGGTGATACTGTATCGATTCTCAAAAACACAGTATCGATACACAGATTCCTGGCAGACAGTGAATCATTGTGTGTTGTGTTTAAACCTCTGACCACTAGATGGCAGTGTTGTAATCCATTTTCAGCTCCACTCCAACATTAACAAGCAGCACAAGGGCGCAGTGCTATTATAAGCATTGACAAACCTGTTCATATAGTGGTGTGTTTTGATAGCAGGATTTGAAATATCGCAATATAATCACTTTTCTTGCAGTATCGTGATATATGGTGATGTACTGAATCGTAACCGCTGTATCACGATACGTATTGTATCGCCAGGTTCTTTCCAATACACAGCCCTAAGCAAAACATAATAAGATTTTCTATTTTCAGGGCAATATTATTGGATGGTTCCAGATTCTGCTATGATGTCATCAGACTGATTTATTAATTGATTTCATTACCAACATAACAACACAGTACTGATTAGCTCAACCTGGCGTTGGATAGTAACTACAAGTAACACTGGGCCACCAGCAAGGAAGAGGTTTGGAAATGGTTCAATGACATTGACATACCTACTTATAACTTCAACAACAGTTGATGCAGCTACTGGATATTGTTATTATAGGTTGTTATAATACATTTATGTATGTCTTTGGTGAAACATTGTATCATGGCAACGTACAGCTGAAATGATTCCCTGAGACACTTGAATACTAAGGGTGTAAGAAAATATTGAAATATCAAATATTGGGATATTATGTTTGGTGATACTGTATCAATTCTCAAAAACACAGTACCAATACACAGATTCCTGGCAGACAGTGAATCATTGTGAGTTGTGTTTAAACCACTAGATGGCAGTGTTGTAATCTTTTTTCAGCTCCACTCCAACATTAACAAGCAGCACAAGGGTGCAATGCTATTGTAAGAATTGACAAACCTGTTCATACAGTGGTGTGTTTTAATAGTAGGATTAGAAAAATCGCAATATATCACTTTGCTTGCAGTATCGCAATATATCACAATATATTGAATCGTGGTCGCTGTATCACAATACATATTGTATAGCCAGGTTCTTGACAACACACAGTCCTATTGAATACGTTAAACTAATCTACATACTTATATACATGGAATCAATTATAACGGGGAACATCACTACCTCCTAAACTGGGGTTCGAATCCCAACCTAGGCAAGTCCCCATATGCTATACAAATAAGAGACCTTGGACAAGACTGCTAGCACTACCTTCACCTGCTTGCATAAGAACTGTGAGCTGCTCTGGATAGAAATATCAACCACATGCCATGCATGAAAAATAAGGATGGAGAAAGACACAGAAGGACAAACAGAAGAGACAAGCTAGAGACAACATCAGTAAGAGTCCAAAGTTTGGGATCTTTTTAAAGTCTGTACCGTGTGTCTGTTGGAAAACTAAACTAGCCAACCACAACAGCATGACATCAATGCCTCAGCATCTCAGCACTGAAGAATTGGTCCACAGAGCAGACCGACACAAGGTAACATTAACAGTTAACATAAATCAGCATGACTGCTAGTCTGGATGAAGGCTAGTTAAGAGTGTACGTTAATTATGGTTATATGTAACGGCTAGTTAGGAACGTAAATCAGTGTGGTAGATCATTAGGATGTCTCCAAGTTAGCTAAGCTTCGCATTTGTGTTATTATAAAGACGATAGTCACTCACACACATAGGAACATGCACTCTTTACACATAGATCAAGCCCCCTCACAGTGATGCATAGAATACCCCAGAAAGGGTATGGCCGGTTCTTGTACTTGTACTTGTGACTGTGTGACAATAAAGGCGTTTTGAATTGAATTACACTTTACTGGAGTAATTATTTTTACTTCTACTCCTTACATTTACACTCCATTATCAGTACTTTCTACTCCTTACATTTACACTCCATTACCAGTACTTTCTACTCCTTACATTTACACTCCATTATCTGTGCTTTCTACTCCTTACATTTACACTCCATTATCAGTACTTTCTACTCCTTACATTTACACTCCATTACCAGTACTTTCTACTCCTTACATTTACACTCCATTATCAGTACTTTCTACTCCTTACATTTACACTCCATTATCAGTACTTTCTACTCCTTACATTTACACTCCATTATCAGTACTTTCTACTCCTTACATTTACACTCCATTATCTGTACTTTCTACTCCTTACATTTACACTCCATTATCAGTACTTTCTACTCCTTACATTTACACTCCATTATCAGTACTTTCTACTCCTTACATTTACACTCCATTATCAGTACTTTCTACTCCTTACATTTACACTCCATTATCTGTACTTTCTACTCCTTACATTTACACTCTATTATCAGTACTTTCTACTCCTTACATTTACACTCCATTACCAGTACTTTCTACTTCTTACATTTACACTCCATTATCAGTACTTTCTACTCCTTACATTTACACTCCATTACCAGTACTTTCTACTCCTTACATTTACACTCCATTATTTGTGCTTTCTACTCCTTACATTTACACTCCATTATTTGTGCTTTCTACTCCTTACATTTACACTCCATTATCTGTGCTTTCTACTCCTTACATTTACACTCCATTATCTGTACTTTCTACTCCTTACATTTACACTCCATTATCTGTGCTTTCTACTCCTTACATTTACACTCCATTATCTGTACTTTCTACTCCTTACATTTACACTCCATTACCAGTACTTTCTACTCCTTACATTTACACTCCATTATCTGTGCTTTCTACTCCTTACATTTACACTCCATTACCAGTACTTTCTACTCCTTACATTTACACTCCATTATCAGTACTTTCTACTCCTTACATTTACACTCCATTATCTGTGCTTTCTACTCCTTACATTTACACTCCATTACCAGTACTTTCTACTCCTTACATTTACACTCCATTATCAGTACTTTCTACTCCTTACATTTACACTCCATTATCTGTACTTTCTACTCCTTACATTTACACTCTATTATCAGTACTTTCTACTCCTTACATTTACACTCCATTATCAGTACTTTCTATTCCTTACATTTACACTCCATTATCAGTACTTTCTACTCCTTACATTTACACTCCATTATCAGTACTTTCTACTCCTTACATTTACACTCCATTATCAGTACTTTCTACTCCTTGGCCAACTGTACTCCAGAGTTAGCAGTACTTATTACTGGGCCAACAGTGAGTATCCCCAATAGATGAGTGATCTTCTCTTAATCCATATACACAAGCTCATGACTTCAGACACTTCCTCAGTGTCTCAGCTTGTTTTCATTCATGTACATTTACATTCCAGTAAAGATTATTGATAACATGACTTTGAAGTTTAACATTTTGCACCATTAAAATACTTATAGACAACTAGTCATCATATCTTCTGCTCCATGAAACACATGTTAATGTTCAGTAGTAACAGATATGTTTCTTTTATATATTTACGTTGTACTAAACTACATTCATGTTCAATAGGCGTATATGCGGCTGAAATAGGAAGCCTAGTGCAAGTGTTTTTCATTTGGTTTGGTGAGATCAGTGAGATTGCCATGTGTCCTTTCCATGTGTGAGAAGACTCATCTACTGAGAGCTTCTCTCCTGTTCCACTGTGTAGGCATCACTGAGGAAGTGTCTGAAGTCATGAGCTTGTGTATATGGATTAAGAGAAGATCACTCATCTATTGGGGATACTCACTGTTGGCCCAGTAATAAGTACTGCTAACTCTGGAGTACAGTTGGCCAGACAATTTATCCTGTAACTAATTTCACCAGTGACCAGAGAGGCTTGGGTAGTTTTTTCCATCCATCCATCCATCCAGTAGTAATGCCCAGTAGTATATATATATATATATATATATATATATATATATATATATATATATATATATATATATATACACTAAAATACATTCATTTTCAGTGGCTGTATGTGGCTGAAGCAGAAAGCCTAGTGCATCCCAAATTTATCAACATTAACATTTTAATATAACATTATAGTCATTATGGCTTTTAGAAGAATGGGGTTTTTGGGGAGGTGGGCTAGTGCACTATAGACCCCTGTGGTGCGGCCTAAGCTTTTGTCCTTAATGGCATTTTTCCCCCCTTACATTACTTTTACTCTTATACTTTAAGTAGTTTTACTAGAGTAAAAATCTTGAGTTGACACTTCAACTTCTACAGAAGTATTTTAGTATCTATACTTCTTCCTGAGTAATGAATGTGAATACTTTTAACACCATTGAAAACAACCCCTTTTGTTTTCTCTTTAGTACTGCTGAATAATAGAGAAAAAAAAAATCTTACCAGAATATCAGCTGATCAATTGACTATTGAGAGGCATCTTGATTACTGAAACCATTCATAGCTGCATCTACGTTATTATACTGTACATTATTACACTGTCCACCACAAGTTACCGTGACTTAATGGTTCATGGATGACATAGAATCTGTTTCGGTATCATTATAACTACCACAATAGCAATAGCAAGAGAAAAACACTTTGAGTACCAGATGCTCCCTATTAAGAAACCCTATCGCTTACACACAAAATCAAAAGCACTTGAAACAGCGCTGCCAACGCAGGCCAAAAAGCACCAGTTAGGAAACGTCAGCCAAGCCGTGCAATAAATCACTCTCACTTAGACCCCTCAGAGCAACAGGCGTGTGCCAAGATGCAGCTATTGTACACACGCACACACGTGTGCAGGCAAAGGGAATCGTTCTAAATCACACCCAGTCAATCATCTTTATAAAGCAGTTAAAGCTTAAATATGAGGAGCTGAAGAGAGACAGAGACACACCAGCAAAGACAGACAGACAGACAGACGGAGAGAAATGCTGGCCAGGGAGAGTTGGAGGTGAATCCAGCTGTTCTCTTCACACTGTAATGAGTGTAATCCCTCTACCCAAACACACAGCGTGAAAAATTTCTCACATCCCCTCGCAGCTCCCATCAGGGGCACGAGCATGCTCTGCAGTTTCACACGGATTACAGAGCGTGTGCACGTCGACGTTCTTCAGGAAATTACTGTACCACCTGGTAAGTAAGTTCCAGCCTCTAGTGGTGTTGCAGGGTCTAAGTACAATAGCATTTATTGGGACAGGCAACAGTCTAGGGCAGCAAGGCATCAGCACAGTGTACAGGTAGTCCAGGAGACGTTAGGTGTACGTCCAGGTGTACGTTAGCTTTCATCACAATGACTGTAAAAACTCCAAGACTACCTTTAATTTATTCATTCAAAACACTAATTAATGTATGTATGTTTGTATATATCTACGTATTTATGTATATATGCATGTGTATATATAAGCATGTATGTGTGTGTCTGTATGTACGTATGCATGTGTGTGTATAAGTAT
>CM038718.1:9216121-9223621 GCA_021613375.1 Megaleporinus macrocephalus
AACCAACCAACCAACCAACCAACCAACCAACCAACCAACCAACCAACCAACCAACCAACCAACCAACCAACCAACCAACCAACCGCAGTACACCAATACTTGTTACCGCTTGGAATCCATGAGTGCAAGGTTGGTGTTGGGTTGGGACGAAGGTCGGTAGAATTTCAATTTATCCTCTAACTTCCCAGTGACCAGAGAGGCTTGGGTACTTTTCATCCATCCATCCATTCATCCATCCATATATCCATCCATCCATCCAGTTTAAAATCAAACAGCAGTACACCAATACTTGTTACCGCTTGGAATCCATGAGTGCAAGGTTGGTGTTGGGTTGGGACGAAGGCCGGTAGAATTTCAATTTATCCTCTAACAAACTTCCCAGTGACCAGAGAGGCTTGGGTACTTTTCATCCATCCATCCATCCATCCATCCATCCATCCATATATCCATCCATCCAGTTTAAATTTAAACAGCAGTACACCAATACTTGTTGCCACTTGGAATCCATGAGTGCAAGGTTGGTGTTGGGTTGGGACAAAGGCTGGTAGAATTTCACCCAGAGCTCAAAACAGGCCTCCCCAAACCGGCAGTACCATAAGACTTTGTCGCAAAACTCCTTGGGCTTTATCAGTCTGCTGGTTTCTGTTCCTGGGGTTTAGCAGTGTCTCTTGTGATAAATAAACCTGTATTTGCTGAACAATTTCTCTTCATGACTAAATGTACTGCTAAGTTCTTTGTTGTTTGCATCGTCAGATTGGTTCAAAAAGAAACAGCAGTACAGCAAAACGTATTACTGCTTGGAATGCTGAGGGGAATGAGTGCAAGGACGGTGTTGGGTTGGTACGGAGGCTGGTAGAATTTCACCTAGAGCTCAAAACAGGCCTCCTCAAACAGTCATCATTTATAATTTATCCTCTAACTAATTTCCCAGTGACCAGAGAGCCTTGGGTTCCCTCGGGTCAAAGTGCTGCTTTAGCAACAAACCAGCTTTTGTGTGTTACACAAACAAATAATCTGTGATTAGTCTGTTTGCACGTGAATCAAACATGCCCTCCTGGTCAAAGTAGGTGGTTCTCCTTCTTCTAGCCCAAAAACGTTCAGCATCTCTGATGATAGTCCTGTTGTTGAGAACTTTGAGAATCTCTAAGTGTGTTTTCACACCAGCACTAGTTAGTCCGGTTAAAACGGACACTGGTTCGTTTGGTGCGGTTTGTTTTGGGAGGTGTGAAAACAGTAATCACACTCGGGTGCGGATCAAAACAACCACACCGAGACCCTCGAGAGGAGGTGGTCTCTGTCCGGTTCCAAACAAACTCAGGAGCGGTTCAGCGATCTGACCCAAGTATTAGGTGTACTCCACATGTTTGATCTAAACATCTCCTGGGATGCAGCAGATGGCGTGAACAGAGAACTGGAGAACTGTAGCAGCTAACAGGGCGAGGACAATGAAGCGAGGTCTCTCTTGGACTAGCAGTGAGGGACGTTGTCTACTTGATGTTTGGAGTGAGCTGGGTGGTCTGCAGGTGGACTGTAGTTTGGGATATTATCAGATTATTATTACAGCTATGAACAGATGCTGTCTCTGCCGCTGCTCCGTGCTACGCTCTACAAGAACTGTGCAGTAGTTTGGGGAAACCGGATCTTCTCCCTGTGTTTACTTTCTCGCTCGCTCGCACGCCAGATAGCTCTGACCAATCAGAGGAGACGACGTGCTCATGTGGTTTGTTGGGGCGCATTTTGATGTGTTTCGTCTCCAAGTGCACAAACTCATTAACTGATCCAGACCAGTGAAACGAACTACAGGTGTGAAAACGCCCTAAGAACTACTAGATGTTGGGCATCATTGGTGCCGCTGGACTTCTAATTCAGTCTATTTCAGCTCCCGACTGATGTGGGACGGGTTCTGCAGTTGGGTCTTCAGTGAGTGTCAGAAACATCCTAGAATTAGAATTTGTAAGGCATTAGATAATGTGACACTATTTAACACTTGTGTTTGCACACAACCTCCGCATTTAGCCCATCCGTGCAGTGAAACACCCACATATGCACACACTAGTGAACACACACTCTAGGGGGCAGTAAGCACACTTGTCCAGACTCCTGGGCAGCCCTATCCATGGTGCCTGGGGAGCAGTTGGGGGTTAGGTGTCCTGCTCAAGGGCACTTCACTCATGTGCTGTTGGCCCAGGGGTTTAAACCAGCGACCTTCCGGTTACAAGACCGGATCCCTAACCTTCAGCTCACGACTGAGGACAGTGGACACTTACAGCTTCATTCCATTTGCTCATAAGACTTTGTTCCAGAATTCCATGGGCTTTATCAGTCTGCAGATTTCTGTTCTTGGGGTTTAACAGTGATTTGTATCTTGTGATTAATAAACCTGTATTTGCTGAACGATTACTCTTCATGACTAAACGTACTGCCAAGTTATTTGTTATTGCTGAGCTACCCAGCAGTGAATTCCTCCTATTGTTATGTTCTGGATCTGCTGATAAATGATGTACTGCAAAGTTTTTGTAAGCCTCAGCATGACCTGCTTTACTGGCACTGATACTTCTTTCTTGCAAGACACAACAGCAACAGGCTAAAAATCAACTGTCCAATTACATATGGTCTTGTGCAATGGGAGCATGTATAAAAGAGGATGTAATAACTAAAGGGATCACCCAATATAGGAAGTCCCACCGTTACAGCTGACATTCAGCACTTCAATTATTAAAATTTTCAACAATAAAATAAAGTATAATATATTGGGGTTCATTGGGCGGCATATATGTAAGTATATATTTCTATTGTTCAAAACAGTTAAAAGCAAAACTGAACACTATAATATATAACGAGAAAAGGATGGTTGCGTATAAACGACAAGGTCAGTGTGTTTAGGGATCTGCTCTGAATACATGCAGTTTGGAGGCTGTAGGTTAAATTAAACCATGATGTTTGGGTGTGACTAAAAATGAATGGGACTCTATGAAGGGGAAAAAAAAGAGTGATGAAAAAAGTCACAAACAGACGAGTGCAAGACGAACCAACACTACACTCATGGATGGGGGTCTGCCCGGAGACCGTGCATATAAAATAGTGCCTGTCGTTTGAGGAGAAGTTCAGTAGATTGGCAGTTTATAGCAGTATAGCTAAACCTGTAGTATAGCAGTATAGTTAACCCTGTAGTATAGCAGTATAGTTAAACCTGTAGTATAGCAGTATAGTTAAACCTGTAGTATAGCAGTATAGTTAACCCTGTAGTAAAGCAGTATAGTTAAACCTGTAGTATAGCAGTATAGCTAAACCTGTAGTATAGCAGTATAGTTAAACCTGTAGTATAGCAGTATAGTTAAACCTGTAGTATAGCAGTATAGTTAACCCTGTAGTAAAGCAGTATAGTTAACCCTGTAGTAAAGCAGTATAGTTAAACCTGTAGTATAGCAGTATAGTTAACCCTGTAGTATAGCAGTATAGTTAACCCTGTAGTATAGCAGTATAGTTAACCCTGTAGTATAGCAGTATAGTTAACCCTGTAGTATAGCAGTATAGTTAACCCTGTAGTAAAGCAGTATAGTTAACCCTGTAGTATAGCAGTATAGTTAACCCTGTAGTATAGCAGTATAGCTAAACCTGTAGTATAGCAGTATAGTTAACCCTGTAGTATAGCAGTATAGTTAACCCTGTAGTATAGCAGTATAATTAAACCTGTAGTATAGCAGTATAGTTAACCCTGTAGTATAGCAGTATAATTAAAACCTGTAGTATAGCAGTATAGTTAACCCTGTAGTATAGCAGTATAATTAAAACCTGTAGTATAGCAGTATAGTTAACCCTGTAGTAAAGCAGTATAATTAAAACGTGTAGTATAGCAGTATAGTTAAACCTGCAGTATAGCAGTGTAGTTAACCCTGTAGTATAGCAGTATAGTTAACCCTGTAGTATAGCAGTATAGTTAACCCTGTAGTAAAGCAGTATAGTTAACCCTGTAGTATAGCAGTATAGTTAACCCTGTAGTATAGCAGTATAGCTAAACCTGTAGTATAGCAGTATAGTTAACCCTGTAGTATAGCAGTATAGTTAACCCTGTAGTATAGCAGTATAATTAAACCTGTAGTATAGCAGTATAGTTAACCCTGTAGTATAGCAGTATAATTAAAACCTGTAGTATAGCAGTATAGTTAACCCTGTAGTATAGCAGTATAATTAAAACCTGTAGTATAGCAGTATAGTTAACCCTGTAGTAAAGCAGTATAATTAAAACGTGTAGTATAGCAGTATAGTTAAACCTGCAGTATAGCAGTGTAGTTAACCCTGTAGTATAGCAGTATAGTTAAACCTGTAGTATAGCAGTATAGTTAAACCTGCAGTATAGCAGTACAGTTAAACCTGCAGTATAGCAGTATAGTTAAACCTGCAGTACAGCAGTATAGTTAACCCTGCAGTATAGCAGTATAGTTAACCCTGCAGTATAGCAGTATAGTTAAACCTGTAGTATAGCAGTATAGTTAACCCTGTAGTAAAGCAGTATAATTAAAACGTGTAGTATAGCAGTATAGTTAAACCTGCAGTATAGCAGTGTAGTTAACCCTGTAGTATAGCAGTATAGTTAAACCTGTAGTATAGCAGTATAGTTAAACCTGCAGTATAGCAGTACAGTTAAACCTGCAGTATAGCAGTATAGTTAACCCTGCAGTATAGCAGTATAGTTAAACCTGCAGTATAGCAGTATAGTTAACCCTGCAGTATAGCAGTATAGATAAACCTGTAGTATAGCAGTATAGTGAACCCTGTAGTATAGCAGTATAGATAAACCTGTAGTATAGCAGTACAGTTAACCCTGCAGTATAGCAGTATAGTTAACCCTGCAGTATAGCAGTATAGTTAAACCTGTAGTATAGCAGTATAGTTAACCCTGCAGTATAGCAGTATAGTTAACCCTGTAGTATAGCAGTGTAGTTAAACCTGTAGTATAGCAGTATAGTTAAACCTGTAGTATAGCAGTATAGTGAACCCTGTAGTATAGCAGTATAGTTAACCCTGTAGTATAGCAGAATAGTTAACCCTGTAGTAAAGCAGTATAATTAAACCTGTAGTATAGCAGTATAGTTAAACCTGCAGTATAGCAGTGTAGTTAACCCTGTAGTATAGCAGTATAGTTAAACCTGTAGTATAGCAGTATAGTTAAACCTGCAGTATAGCAGTACAGTTAAACCTGCAGTATAGCAGTATAGTTAACCCTGCAGTATAGCAGTATAGTTAAACCTGCAGTATAGCAGTATAGTTAACCCTGCAGTATAGCAGTATAGATAAACCTGTAGTATAGCAGTATAGTGAACCCTGTAGTATAGCAGTATAGATAAACCTGTAGTATAGCAGTACAGTTAACCCTGCAGTATAGCAGTATAGTTAACCCTGCAGTATAGCAGTATAGTTAAACCTGTAGTATAGCAGTATTGTTAACCCTGCAGTATAGCAGTATAGTTAACCCTGTAGTATAGCAGTGTAGTTAAACCTGTAGTATAGCAGTATAGTTAAACCTGTAGTATAGCAGTATAGTGAACCCTGTAGTATAGCAGTATAGTTAACCCTGTAGTATAGCAGAATAGTTAACCCTGTAGTAAAGCAGTATAGATAAACCTGTAGTATAGCAGTATAGTTAAACCTGCAGTATAGCAGTATAGTTAACCCTGCAGTATAGCAGTATAGATAAACCTGTAGTATAGCAGTATAGTGAACACTGTAGTATAGCAGTATAGATAAACCTGTAGTATAGCAGTACAGTTAACCCTGCAGTATAGCAGTACAGTTAACCCTGCAGTATAGCAGTATAGTTAAACCTGCAGTATAGCAGTATAGTTAACCCTGTAGTATAGCAGTATAGTTAACCCTGTAGTATAGCAGTGTAGTTAAACCTGTAGTATAGCAGTATAGTTAAACCTGTAGTATAGCAGTATAGTTAACCCTGTAGTATAGCAGTATAGTTAACCCTGTAGTATAGCAGAATAGTTAACCCTGTAGTAAAGCAGTATCGTTAACCCTGCAGTAAAGCAGTATAGTTAACCCTGCAGTATAGCAGTATAGTTAAACCTGTAGTATAGCAGTATAGATAAACCTGTAGTATAGCAGTATAGTTAAACCTGTAGTATAGCAGTATAGATAAAGCTGTAGTATAGCAGTATAGTTAAACCAGTAGTATAGCAGTATAGTTAAACCAGTACAATAGAAGTATAGATAAACCTGTAGTAAAGCAGTATAATTAAACCTGTAGTATAGCAGTATAGTTAACCCTGTAGTATAGCAGTATAGTTAAATCTGTAGTATAGCAGTATAGTTAAACCTGTAGTATAGCAGTATAGTTAACCCTGCAGTATAGCAGTATAGTTAACCCTGTAGTATAGCAGTATAGTTAACCCTGCAGTATAGCAGTATAGTTAAACCTGTAGTATAGCAGTATAGTTAAACCTGTAGTATAGCAGTATAGTTAAACCTGTAGTATAGCAGTATAGTTAAACCTGTAGTATAGCAGTATAGTTAAACCTGTAGTAAAGCAGTATAGTTAAACCTGTAGTATAGCAGTATAGTTAAACCTGTAGTATAGCAGTATAGTTAAACCTGTAGTATAGCAGTATAGTTAAACCTGTAGTATAGCAGTATAGTTAACCCTGCAGTATAGCAGTATAGTTAAACCTGTAGTATAGCAGTATAGTTAAACCTGTAGTATAGCAGTATAGTTAACCCTGCAGTATAGCAGTATAGTTAACCCTGCAGTATAGCAGTATAGTTAACCCTGTAGTATAGCAGTATAGTTAACCCTGCAGTATAGCAGTATAGATAAACCTGTAGTATAGCAGTATAGTTAACCCTGTAGTATAGCAGTATAGATAAACCTGTAGTATAGCAGTATAGATAAACCTGTAGTATAGCAGTATAGTTAACCCTGCAGTATAGCAGTATAGATAAACCTGTAGTATAGCAGTATAGTTAACCCTGCAGTATAGCAGTATAGATAAACCTGTAGTATAGCAGTATAGTTAACCCTGCAGTATAGCAGTATAGATAAACCTGTAGTATAGCAGTATAGTTAACCCTGTAGTATAGCAGTATAGATAAACCTGTAGTATAGCAGT
This sequence comes from Megaleporinus macrocephalus, assembly GCA_021613375.1. Taxonomy (NCBI): domain Eukaryota; kingdom Metazoa; phylum Chordata; class Actinopteri; order Characiformes; family Anostomidae; genus Megaleporinus; species Megaleporinus macrocephalus. Next base: position 9,223,234 of record CM038718.1, read on the forward strand.
ATAGTTAACCCTGCATCACTATTGTTCACGCTCAGTAACGACTTTTAGCATTTTCTTGACGAGACCCCCTTCTGAGAGATAATACTGACCAACCGAGGTGCACCGCAAGAGAGACTAGCGGCTACACTCCCCACCCCACAGGTAGCCGGCTTCTACGCTGTCTGCTAAATCATAGTTAGAGCTTATCATTACATTGGGAGTCTTGCGGTTCCTTCAGCTTTCTCTCCAACAACCTGGCACCTACACAGCAGAAGACGAGCCATTACTAAAAGAAGCCTGACTCAGACATTCAGGTAAGCGGCTCCTGTTAGTGTGCTTTTCTTGCCAAATACTGTGATTACAGATTAAACCATGAGCTTTTTCATAGCTGCATTTTACTTCTACACCA
>CM038718.1:9228621-9241121 GCA_021613375.1 Megaleporinus macrocephalus
TCTCTTCTTCTACTGTAAGAGCCTGTGGACTGTGGTAAGGTTGTGTAAGTGTGTGTGTGTGTGTGTGTGTGTGTGTGTGTGCAGTGTGGTGCAGTACTAACGTCACACTGGAAGGGCTTCTCGCCGGTATGTGTACGCATGTGCTCATCCAAACCTCGCTTCTGACTGAAGGCCTTGTTACACTCACTGCATTTATAGGGCTTCTCCTGTTGGACAGAGACACAGAGACAGAGGGTGGGGGGGCATAGAGAGAGACAAACAGAGAAAGACAGAGACAGACAGACAGGGGGAAAGAAAGACAGGGAAAGAGGGAAAGAGAGACAGAGAGAGAGAGAGAGAGATACCGAGAGAGAGACAGAGAGACAAAGAGAGAGACAGAGACAATCAGGCAGGAAGAAAGAGAGGAAGAGAGAGAGAGGGAGGAAGAGAGAGACAGGGAAGGAGAGAGAGAGAGAGAGAGAGAGAGAGAGAGAGAAAAGAAGGAGAGAGAGAGAGAGAGAGAGGAAGAGAGAGCGAGAGAGAGAGAAGGAGAGAGAGAAGGAGAGAGAGGGAGACAGAGAGGGAGACAGAGAGAGAGAGAGAAAAGAAGGAGAGAGAGAGAGAGAGAGAGAGAGGGAGAGAGAGAGGAAGAGAGGGAGAGAGAGAGAGGAGAGAGAGAGAGAGTGAGAGAGAGAGAGAGTGAAAGTGAGAGAGAGGGGGAAGGAAGAGAGAGAGATCATTAATAAATATAAAATAATTAAGCAAAGTTTTCATGAAAAGTACAAAATAACATTATTTTATTCAAAATCACACACACACTTCAGAAAACACACACACACACACACACACACACACACACACACACACACACACACACACAGTTTGTTATATAAGTGAAGATTCTGTGATGTAAACAAATGAAGTGTCTTCACTGAAAATACACCTGGAACACATTTTGCAGGCTGAAGACAGACCCCCGTTCCAATCCACCCCCAGCAACACTCCCGCCCTCCCCCCACACACACTTCATTCCTGTATACGCGATTGTGATCTAGCTCATGTGAAACTGACCCGCGCGCACACCCATTACCCCATATGCTGCCACACAGAGGGGCTTAAAGTGTGAAATAAGAAGAGGAAATGAGAAGAGTGCCAGCCGGCGTGCTCTGACTGACTGACAGACAGACAGACAGACAGACACAAAGACAGACAGACAGACAGACAGACAGACATATTCATTCATCAGCTTCTGAAATACTGATACTGCAGAAGACTGTATCAATTGAATGTAACCAACTCACCAATCACAGCATTCATGTGATTATATTAACCAATCCCAGTGCTGCTGTGAGTGTTCTGCTCAATCAAGACCTTCATGTACTCCAACAAAGTCAATGACTTCAGAAAATAGAGGATAAAGCATCACTAATAAAACTGACTGGATAATCATGTAAACAGAAGAGAAACATTCAGTGACGGCTGATGGAACATTAAAATGGAACATTTTTACTATATTTTTTCCAGACCCACAACAAAAACCCAATGAGAATAGAAATATTCCCAAAGAAGCCCAACATATTACTATTAGTACAGTCTTATTGTTTTAAAACATGTTCATTTCCTGCCACACTGTATTGGTTTAGGTATTCTTTTACTGGAAATTTCAGTTCAGGGTGATCTGCTCCTGCCTTTTAAGAATACAGAATGTTTGTTTTTGAATATTTGGGGTGCGCTGCTTTATACATCCTTATACATCCTTTTTTCTCCTTTCTGCACACTGTGAATGATTTACAGTAAACTTTCAGCTGATAGGACAGACAGCACAGACTTACAGCACTACTGAAGCACATACCGGGAGTGTACTAAAACGTTTAACTGGTAGTGTATCTAAAACGTTTGACTGGTAGTGTACTAAAACGTTTAACTGGTAGCGTATCTAAAACGTTTGACTGGTAGTGTATCTAAAACGTTTGTCTGGTAGTGTACTAAAACGTTTGTCTGGTAGTGTACTAAAACGTTTAACTGGTAGCGTATCTAAAACGTTTGACTGGTAGTGTACTAAAACGTTTGACTGGTAGTGTACTAAAACGTTTGTCTGGTAGTGTACTAAAACGTTTAACTGGTAGTGTATCTAAAACGTTTGTCTGGTAGTGTACTAAAACGTTTAACTGGTAGCGTATCTAAAACGTTTGACTGGTAGTGTACTAAAACGTTTGTCTGGTAGTGTATCTAAAACGTTTAGCTGGTAGTGTATCTAAAACGTTTGACTGGTAGTGTACTAAAACGTTTGGCTGGTAGTGTACTAAAACGTTTAACTGGTAGTGTATCTAAAACGTTTGACTGGTAGTGTACTAAAACGTTTGACTGGTAGTGTATCTAAAACGTTTGACTGGTAGTGTACTATAACGTTTAACTGGTAGTGTATCTAAAACGTTTGACTGGTAGTGTACTATAAAGTTTGACTGGTAGTGTACTAAAACGTTTAACTGGTAGTGTATCTAAAACGTTTGACTGGTAGTGTACTAAAACGTTTAACTGGTAGTGTATCTAAAACGTTTGACTGGTAGTGTACTAAAACGTTTGACTGGTAGTGTACTAAAACGTTTGACTGGTAGTGTACTAAAACGTTTAACTGGTAGTGTACTAAAACGTTTAACTGGTAGTGTATCTAAAACGTTTGACTGGTAGTGTATCTAAAACGTTTGACTGGTAGTGTACTAAAACGTTTAACTGGTAGTGTACTAAAACGTTTGGCTGGTAGTGTATCTAAAACGTTTGACTGGTAGTGTATCTAAAACGTTTGACTGGTAGTGTATCTAAACGTTTGACTGGTAGTGTATCTAAAACGTTTAACTGGTAGTGTATCTAAAACGTTTGACTGGTAGTTGTATCTAAAACGTTTGACTGGTAGAGTACTAAAACGTTTGGCTGGTAGTGTATCTAAAACGTTTGACTGGTAGTGTATCTAAAACGTTTGACTGGTAGCGTATCTAAAACGTTTGACTGGTAATGTATCTAAAACGTTTGACTGGTAGTGTATCTAAAACGTTTGTCTGGTAGTGTATCTAAAACGTTTGACTGGTAGTGTATCTAAAACGTTTGTCTGGTAGTGTATATAAAACGTTTGACTGGTAGTGTACTAAAACGTTTGACTGGTAGTGTATCTAAAACGTTTGACTGGTAGTGTATCTAAAACGTTTGACTGGTAGTGTATCTAAAACGTTTGACTGGTAGTGTATCTAAAACGTTTGACTGGTAGTGATCTAAAACGTTTGACTGGTAGTGTATCTAAAACGTTTGACTGGTAGTGTACTAAAACGTTTGACTGTAGTGTATCTAAAACGTTTGGCTGGTAGTGTATCTAAAACGTTTGACTGGTAGTGTATCTAAAACGTTTGACTGGTAGTGATCTAAAACGTTTGACTGGTAGTGTATCTAAAACGTTTGACTGGTAGTGTATCTAAAACGTTTGACTGGTAGTGTATATAAAACGTTTGACTGGTAGTGTATCTAAAACGTTTGACTGGTAGTGTATATAAAACGTTTGACTGGTATTGTGTATATATATATATATTCTCTTTAGCGCTGTTTGAGTCTATCATCACTCCAGTTCTCTGGATAGTGTAAACTTTATCTCTCAGCTCTTTTGTGGCAGGGTGCTGGACTCTCAGATAGTATATACCTGGTCCTGGTCCAGCAGGTTTATTTGTCATGGGAACAGGTGGACACAGGAAGACAGGATCCTGGGAAACAGAGTTATCTTCTGACCCGGGCACACACACCCACACGAAGTACTAAAGATCAAGAGTGAGCGTCTACATGTGTCTGTGTGCTTGCTCGTCAAAAGACTTGGCAGAGGGAGAGGGAGAGGAAGAGAGAGAGAGAGAGAGAGAGAGAGAGGGAGAGAGACAGAGAGAGAGAGAGAGATAGAGATAGAGAGAGAGAGAGAGAGAGAGAGAGAGAGAGAGATTGTGTCTCTGGTGTCTGGTAGACTCCACCAAGCCAAATAACTGACTGGAAGAGTGCATTGTTGAATCTGTCAGTTTAACAAGCGTCAGATCAGCCATAAAAACACTGGGCTGGAGATTCAGTCATACGACTCACTCCCAAAAATGCGAAGGGTCGAAGTTCACAGACAGCGACACAAACACGGACACGCAGTGAAGGACGATCCAGAGCGGACCGCAGTACAGCATCACATCTGCAGCAGCTGTCCGTCCTGATAGAGCTGTTCAAGTACGTCCAGTTCTCCACAGCCAGCCAGCAACAGGAAATGTTTTAAGGCTGAAGGAACTCCAAACAAAGGGTTAACATCTTGAAGTTGAATGAAAATGCATGTAAACCTACATACTTGGCCTTGTTGTCCTTCTTCATTCTCCATGACATCATCAAAGTGTCGCTCTCATTATGCCATCATCAACACTGCTCTCGCTCTCTCTCTGCTGTGTGTCAGACGGCAGCTCATAACTTTCCCAGTAAAGAGAGTCTGGAGGCCTCTCGGCGCTCGGTGTGGACTCGCATTGGTCCGACGTTCCCCGAGGTTTATGACGGTGGAGCTCGGCTTGATTACGCTGCAGTGCAGCTCTAGTAATCCCATTAACAGTCCACGCTGCTAAAGCCTTCTTAGGACTAAAACTATTCAGTAGTGCTTGAAAGTTAACGTCTACTCCAGTCAAACAATTCTAAATGTTCGTATCTGTACTGGTATTTGTATTTGTACTGTCAGGTGTTAGATGTTTTATTATGATTTGTATTTAATGACATCTACTGCAATGACGTTCTTATTGTATAACATTGAAATAAGCCAAAAAGAGAAGATCCACAGACTGGAACCTGTCCATAGAGAGTGTAAGTCAAGTATGAATGTAATCAACTGCTTAAGTTTCTATATAAATGTAAACACTGTAGTAAAAAAAATAAAATAAAATAAAAAAGTAATTTTCACAGGTTGATTAAAGTCAAATATGTACAGGATTAAAAAAAACGAAAAGTTTAGTGTAGTTACGTAAAACAGCTCAACTTCTGAGAGGGAACAGTTACATATCCCAGTTCTTGCTGGAGAAAAACAAACCGATTTAAAGATTCAAGAGTTTATCGTTATATTCACAGAGAAACAAGCAGCTGCACGGTACAATGGCATTCTTACTCTGCAGTAAGAAGTAAAAGTAGCAGTAGAAATAACTACTTTATTAAGGGATCTATTGATTATAGTAGTCCATCTAATCCTGGATTATTTTAGAATAAAAGTTTCAGTCCAAAAAGTGAATACAATACATCACTGAACTAACTAACTTCTTTCTTCTAGTTAATACTGACCACCTCTCTCCTATTATATATATATATATATATATATATATATATATATATATATATATATATATATATATATATATTTACTACTAACTAACGTTCTGCTCACCAGAGAACAGCTCAACTCAAGTGCCAATTTATATAACAATGACTCAAATCTGAGGGAGTAAAGTTGAGTGACTGATATTAGAGGGCAAGTAGCCCAGCAGCCAAAATAATGTTACCCAATGCAATTGTTGTATATCGTCAGTGTCTAAAGAAAAACACGTATCAGATTCTAAACTCTCAGTCAGTCTGTATTGGAGGCACATTATATATGCCTTTTATTGTTTTTATTATTATTATTATTTTTTACTATTATTTAATGAAAAGCTACTGTAGTGTGTAAAGAAATACAGGCTAAATCCTTATTCCTTTCTACCCACAGGCTGTCTGAACAAACAGTGAAGCTGAAAAACCCCCAAAACCATTTCACTCGGCAATATTATTTATTTGTATATCGCTGTATATCATCTTAATATCCTATATATATATATATATATATATATATATATATATATATATATATATACACAAAACTTTCTACATACAACTTTTTTGGTTTATATATTACTTTATATTATATATTACTATATATTACTTTATGTTATTACATTTCCATTATTTAGTGTATATTATATGTTTTATATCTATATGCTGCCCTGCTGTAGTCATACCCCAAGCATTTCAATGCATGTATGTCCTGACATGTGCAAATGACAAAATCAAAAATAAGACTCTTGAACTAATGTTTCTGATATCATGTAATCAAAAATCCAGAAAAAAGCAAACTCTGATAGAGAGTAAACGTAATCCATCACCTGTACATGTAATTATGTAATTGCATGTAAACAGCACAGTAACAGTGACAGTAACGACTCACTCGGGCTGAACTCACTCATTAAAAAGCTGAGTTTAGTGAGAAGCGTGTACCCGAGAGGACCAGCAAACGACCCGGCGTCTGAGTTTTCTCCTCGTCCAATCATTACGGGACATTTCTCCATACATATGCGTGTAGGCGAGGTGCTGCTCAGCTGTTATTATCTGTCAGCATGATATATTAGTGTGCAGTGGAAGACGTGGGCGTGCCTGTGGTACAATAAACAAGGCCAAGTTTCCTAGGCCAGGTTCCCATCCAGCGAGCTGTGGAAATGCTGTTTTCCTAATAAATGATAAAAGTAGCAGAGCTTAACGTCACAGCTTCTGGTGAGTGGGCCGCGGCTCTGAAACTGATTACACTGGAGTCACACAGGGGAACACCTTTTTTTTTAAATGTTATTTATGGACTACAGCAGTGCTACCACCCAATCTGCCACGAAGACCCAACATGCCTGCAGGTTTTATTCCAAATAATCAGGAGCTCAACTGATTCTACCTGAATAACAAACTGCTCAGGCTTTTAACAACTGATCATGTGATCTCCTGCACTGTTGGAAGGGAACACTGTGGCCGCACCAGTCTTATGCTGATGAAGCTGGACCCTCCAGGACTGCAGCATGAAGGACCACAACTGGGTCATCAATACCAATAATAACTTTATAGTTTAAGATATTCAGCTCAGTTGACTTTAACTGGGTCGTGAAGCGAATGGCCTCGAATGATGACGTGCAGTCTCGAGAGATATCTGTAGTCTATTTTGCTATGGTTTGAAAACTTCTGCATTAGGGCCTGGCTAGTGTTAGACATTTGTTTTAATTAGAGATGGAAAGATCAATCGGCTATGTATCAGTATCGGCCGATTTTTAATCAAAATATGTGATCGGCCAATATTTCTCCAATTCAGCCGAACGATGGCGTTAAACAAATGAGCTTAATTTCCAGCTAGCGTTTCATTGAAACCCCCTACGGTCAGGTTGCAATTCCTATCTGAACCACTAGGTTGAAATACATACCCATTCATTTTCCACAGACTGTCTAAAGCGGCGACCTCGCGAGAACAGTTTGCGTTCACGGCATGTGCTGTCCGTCTGGTAGTGTTTACCGTATGTGACTCAGACTCATCCAGGACGTTTTGTAAAATTAGTAAAATCAACGTGTCTCGTTGGGGAACCGGGACATTTAACACTACTAACCAGATACGACACTGCACGCATCAGACAAAACAAAAAACAAAACAAACAACCCAGAACACCGTGCAGACCAGATCTGACCGGCACAAACAGAACAGCAGCAACAATTCAAGATCTACATTTAATGTAGTCTGAGTTTAATGACTGCAGTTTTTACTGTATTTATTTAATTAGCGTTTTTCATTTTAAATTAAGGGTCTAAATTGAATGATTACAGTATTGGGGGTATTTGTTTGATGTACTTTGTTTATTTACTGTTAATTTTGTTTAAAATATTATGCTGTTTCACATGAGCTTGTTAAAAATGGTAATAAACCAGTTTAGACCATGTTTTATAAATTGCTTGCGCTAATAACTACACGTAGCCCTGCCGTGATATATAGTCCCGCCCTCTATCGGTATCGGCTATCGGCTGACTGCGCTGAAAAGTGATCGGAATCGGCCTCAAAAATGCTGATCAGTCCATCTATGGTTTCAATTATATATATATATATATATATATATATATATATATATATATATATATATATATATATATATATATATATATATAATCTCATTGTGTATTTCAACCGAAACAGGTCGAGTGTTGAAACAATACGTCTTACAAAACAATACAACTGTGCTGGATGTTTTACACTACAGGAAAACCAAGAATTTCTTTCATATACAGCACGAGTCTTAGCAGAGTCTGAGCTGCTTTTGGAGACACCTACACATATGCCATAGACAAGGGTGTCTTCATGTGCAAATAGAATATAGAGGACGGGCAAATCGTGACACTGAACTGGCTGGTTGATTAGAGATAAACTGCACGGCGTGAGCTTCATCGCTTCATCGCATCTTAAACTTTGAGTACTTTCACACATGACTTAGAATCAGAATTTAGAACTATAAGCCACACGTTTAACCCATCTGTGCCCTGAAACACCCACATATACACACACACTAGTGGGCAGTGAGCACACTTGCCCAGAGCGGCGGGCAGTCCTATCCACAGTGCCTGGGAAGCAGTTGGGGGATTGGTGTAGAGATGGACCGATCAGCGTTTTTGAGGCCGATTCCGATCGCGGATCACCTTTCAGCACGATCAGCCGATAGCCGATACCGATAGAGGGCGGGACTATATATCACGGCAGGGCTACGTGTAGTTATTAGCGCTAGCAAGTCATGAAACATGGTCTAAACTGGTTTATTACCATTTTTAACAAGCTCATATGAAACAGTATAATATTTTAACTAAATTAACAGTAAATAAACAAAATAAATCAAACAAATATCCCCAAATACTGTAATCATTATATTTAGACCCTTAATTTAAAACTAAAGCTAATTAAATACATGCAGTCAGAACTGCAGTCATTAAACACAGACTCTTATTTTAAACTAAAACTGAAATTATTAAATGTAGATTTTGAATTGTTGCTGCTGTTCTGTTAGTACCGGTCTGATCTGGTCTGTAGGTGTTCTGGGTTGTTTGTTTTGTGCTAGCTGTGTGTGTAGCTCTGCTGTTTGCTGATACTCACTGTGTTCAGCTGTGTGGTGTCTCTGAAGTGCTGTATCAGATCAGTAGTGTTAAATGTCTTTGGTTCCTCAATGAGACACGTTAATTTAACATATTTTAAAAACGTCCTGGATGAGTCTGCGTCACATACGGCAACAAGCTGCCAGACGGACGACATGCTTTCTATCAGCGAATGCTTTTCTCGCAAAGCCGCTGCTTTAGTCAGTCTGTGAAAACGAAACGGTGTGTATTTCCACCTAGTGGTTCAGATAGGAATTGCAGGGAGCTGGCCAGAGGTCTCCTCTTCCTGGATGAAACACTAGCTGGAAATACAGAAATTAGGCTCATTTGTTTAACGCCATCGATCAGCTCTTGAGATCGGTTAAATCTTGTCGATCAAATATTGTGATTAAAAATTGGCCGATACCGATACATAGCCGATCAATCCTTCCATCTCTAGTTAGGTGATATGCTCAATGGCACTTTAGTTGAGTCCTGTTGATCCAGGGGATCAAATCAGCCAGTTCCACTAAACCTTACGCTGGTAGCTCAGATTGAGTGTACAGGTAGTTGGTTTCGGTGGTCCTAACAGTTTTGACATTAGTGAAAAAGGTCCTGATCCATTATTCTGGCATGCCAGCGCCCCCGACAACCATGACCATGGACATAGAGCTCGGGGTCCAGCGAAAGCTCCATGAGAACTGAATGAAGAACAAATGATAAACTGCATTGGGTGTGCCAGATATCATGAGCTACACCGACAAATCCCACGGATGAATCTCGCCGTGTGTGAATAACGCATCTCTCGGCCGAGCGAGCGGAGCAGTGATTTAGTAATATTGGTGCGACGGGGCACTTTCGTATCCAAATGCACCTTCGTTTTTCTGAGGAACCTGGGAAAGACATTTGCTTCCGTGTCCTCGTTTCAACTTCTGAACGCTCGGCGCGCCTGAGCCGGAGCTACTCCCTGCACACAAGAGAGAGCGTGTGTGATTATGTTTGCTTAGTCACAGTAAGCTCCAGGTTACTGAAGCGCAGCAAATCAAAGGGTATGAAGATAAGCTATTTCATACTCTTGGAGATCCTTCAAACACACAGACACTCGTGCGTGCACAGTGGTCGAGTTGTAAAAAAACAATTCAAAGGGGTGGGGAGTTCAAAGGACTGGGTCGGAACTGTGGCTTACTGCGACAAAGTCTCATCCCCGAGTCTTATCGGATATCCTTTGGCTTACGTCGCCTTTAAACTGAGTATTTGTTTACACAGAAACAAGTAGAAGCTGTAATTCTACAGCAATTAAGATGTTTTATAATGAAAAAGCATGTACTCGTCTACATAAGCACCTCCTATTTGTACATACGCTCTACCACCGAGGTGTTGGTTCAATGGGAAATATCAAATATGGATTGGAATATCATTAATAAACACATTAGAGTAAAACATATAACAAGCCTGTATCAGATCAGGTTAAGTAGATCAATGTGAAGTTGAATTCCACCAAGTACTGTAACATTTCTGCAGATCTCAGTTGTTAAGATTGTTAGAAAGTCACTCAGACTGGTTTAAATTGGAACATACTGCTCTAGAAGGACATCCAGTCAGAGCTGTTCATAGTGGTGGTGATAGGAACCAGACGTCCAAAGCTTTTGAAGCTACTTCTCAGAAAGATACTACATGAAAACAGATGCAACTGATGCCTGAGATATTGTTTCACACCACAAAGTCTTCAGTCACCAATCCAAATCACTGAATTCAGGTGTTCCAGTCACTTCCACAGCCCCAGGTGTATAAAACCAAGCTCCTAGTCAAGCAGACTGCTTCTACACACATTAGTGAAAGAATGGGTCGCTCTCAGTAGATCAGTAAACTCCAGTGTGGTACAGTAATGGGACGCCACCTGTGCAACAAGTCCAGTCGTGAAGTTTCCTCACTACTAAATATTCCACAGTGGACTGTCAAGTGGTGTTATCACAAATTGGAAGTGATTGGGAACGACAGCAGCTCAGCCAAGAAGTGGTAGCTAACTAAGCCAACTAAAATAACAAAGCAGGTCAGCGGATGCTGAGGAGGTCACCAACTTTCTACAGTCAACCTCTACAGACCTCCAAACTTCATGTGGTCTTCAGATCAGCTCAAGAACAGAGCGTAGAGAGCTTCATAGAATGGGTTTCTATGGCAGAGAAGCCACATCCAAGCCTTACATCAGCAAGCGCAATGCAATGGAGTGGACCAATCACGCTTCTCCTGAGTCTGGGTTTGGCGGTTGCCAGGAGAACGGTACTTGTGTGACTGCAGTGTGCTAAGTGTAAAATTTGGTGGAGGGGGCATTATGGGGTGGAGCTGTTTTTCAGGAGTTGGGCTCGGACCCTTAGTTCCAGTGAATTTTACCATAATCAAGATTGTATGTATATAAAACTTCAAAGACATGTGTAGGTTCACTGGATATTAATTGTAATATATTTGCCTCATAGACCAAGTGACCCCTGGTTCCAATTAGGACTGTGTATTTGCAAGAACCTGGTGATACAATATGTATCGTGATACAGCGGTCACGATTCAATATATCGCGATATATTACGATAATGCAAGTAAAGTTATATATTGCGATTTTTCAAATCCTACTATTAAAACACACCACTGTATGAACAGGTTTGTCAATACTTACAATAGCATTGCGCCCTTGTGCTACTTGTTAATGTTGGAGTGGAGCTGAAAATGGATTACAACACTGCCATCTAGTGGTTAGAGGTTTAAACACAACACACAATGATTCACTGTCTGCCAGGAATCTGTGTATTGATACTGTGATTTTCAGAATCGATACAGTATCACTAAATATAATATCCTGATATTCGATATTTTCGATATTTTCTTACACCCCTGGTTCCCATCACCACTGTGGTAAAGAAAGTCATCACGTTTTGGTGCAGCATCTCGCATTGAAACATTCTGAATGACGTTATTTACCTCTATAACTGAATTATGAAATTCTTTCCCATTAATCGAAAGGAGACTGACAGAAGAATGATATCTATGTTTTGTCTGGAGGGATGCCATCCCCTGGCCTCCTACCTCAAACCCAACCGAGCTGTGTTTAAATCCTGTTTCGCCATCTGGCAGAAAAAAATAGTCCATTTGCTTGTATTTGAGAAAGGACACACCGAGACGGCTCATCCTGTGAAGAAAAGGGTTTTTCCTGACCAGCTTCTGGAGCTTCGGGAGCTTATTTATAAACATCCACAGAACAGTTTTATAATCTTGCTGCTGTACACAGTGCTGTAGTTTTCAGTCCGACCCCACCAAGAACTCTCATATGTGGCTATGTTCATGGCATTACATTAAAAACATGAATAAAGAATTAAAACACTATGTTCTTCAGTTTTTAATCTTTTTTTGTGGTTCCACCTTGAAGCCCAGTGGCACATTTCAATGGCAGGTTCTATTGAACTGAATGGCACTGAAAGATGTTAAGTGTTACGGATATTAGGCGTGTAGTTTACGTGGTTTGGATATTCAGTGACACTGCACATTAGGAAAGTCTCTGTAGATTTAATAGCTAATTAAACCAACTTAGGCCAAAAGTGTCACTGGCAGCATCA
>CM038718.1:9246121-9258621 GCA_021613375.1 Megaleporinus macrocephalus
TGGGAACTAGTTTAATGCAGAGTAAAGGTGTCTGCACTGAAAAAACTCAATCTCATTCTAAACACAATAAGCTGTTATGAGTAGGGGTGGGCGATATGGCCCTACAATAATATCATGATATTTCATGGTATTTTTGCGTTAACGATACTCTTGGCGATATGACAAAACATTGAATTTTTTTATTTTAAATTCACTACTGCAACAAAATGAAAATAAAATTTTATTTTTGCATATGATATGATATGGCACACCTCTAAATAAGATATCAAAAAATACAAGAATTTTCATCAGATTGTAACAGAAGTCAATGATCCAGAATGTCACAATACTAAATAATACACTCCAAATATCTCCATATATCCAGGACTGAAGTAAAGTGAATGATACTGAACAGATAAAATCTGTCTCTAGTAGATATATAATGGGAAATGAGAAAAGTGTGAATTTTTCTTTTACTAAAAACAGTAGTAGTAGTACCTGATGTGATAATTAGTGATGGGTGATATGGATATTTCAGGGTATAATATAGTTGACGATATTCTAAAATGTTGGCGATATTATTGTGTACGATACGATATGGCACACCCCTAATAAGCAGATAAGTGAGTCACCCATCCAAAATTGATGTCGTTGATTTTAAGAAATTTCTAATATTCTGGCAGTACTAGTGTTAAAATAAACAAAAACATCCTTAATGAAAATAGATATAAACATTGGAAATTAAACCAGTATTGGAATTTAATCCACGCCTATATCTCTCTCGAGTGAGTAGACACTCAGAGTCTAAAACTTCTAGCAGATATACTCTCAACTGCCCGACCAACTGAAGAGATTTGAGTTCAGGGCCTCAGTATTCAATAAACTTATCTCCCCGTCCCCCCAATATCCTGACTCTACTGCATATAAACACACATAACCTCTTTCAGCGTGGAGCCAGCCTCTGCTAATCTAACCTGATCTCCACCTATACTGACCCGCCGTGGGCGGGTTCACCCAGACCACTCCCCGTCGCAGATGAAAGTCCTGCTGTTCTGACTGGGAGAGATGCTATCTGAGCACACTCAATAGAGCCGCAAACCGGGAATGACAAGCTGTCAATCACGGGAGAGGCGGACACGTGGATCTGTTTTAGGCCGAGTTGATTTGGGCAGCAGATAGCAGAGGGCAGCTCTGATTAAAGGTCTGTAGGTCCGTACTGTGAGCTAACTCAGGAAATTCACGGACACCTCACAATCATCAAGGCTTCCGCCGTTTAGCTGGCTTCCTTCTGGAGAACTATGGTGTAAAAACCTGATTTAACAGAAACTTGAACTTGGAAATCAGTCACTTGAGCTCAAACATCACAGGGGTCAAAAAAAAGATACAGCAAACGTGTTTAAACACTCAGTTACAAAGAAGAGAGCGGAGATGTTGGTTAGGTAGAGCACAGCTTTGAGCTTCCTACACCATGTAGAAAAACAACTACACAAAAGAAATAACTGTCAATGTAACGTAGGGTATTGAAAGTAATTCTGGACCAATTATAACCCCAATTTAACTAAAAACACTAATAATGATGAAGAATGATTTGAAACTGGTAATGTCAACAGATGAGTATAGTCCTTGAGGAGTAAAGATGGTACAGAGGATCTCCAGTTTTTAAAAAAAGCAGTGGGAAAATTATCAAAATGTTTAAAAACCATGTTTCTCAATAAAAGATTGGAAGTAGTTTGCAAATATCTCTCTCTACTAGTGTTGAACTGATACTGATACCGTATTGGTATCGGTGCCGATACTGGTACTTACACACAGTATCGGTATTGGCAACAAAGAGCGCCGATACCATAAAGCTTATTGACTAATGGCTGCACGTGTTTCTGCATTGTGACAATTTTTATTTTTTTCATATCTCTGAAACTTTTTAATGTGCAGTTACCCAACCAGTAAATGTTGTTCTTTCAAGATTATTATATTTTATTCAGGATAAGACATAAAAAAATACAACATATAAAAAGTGGAACACTATAAATATCAGGATTTATAGCCATATATCGAGCGTTTAAGTCAGAGTTGGTATCGGTACTCGGTATCGGCAGATACCTGAAAAGCTGGTATAGGTATTGGTAAGGAAAATGTGGTATCGGTGTATCCCTACTCTCTACTGTGCATAATATCGTTAAACTATTCAAGGAATCAGGAGAAATTTCGGTGGCCAAAGGGCGCAAGGCAAAGCTGAACATCCTCCGATTCCTCGGACGACATAGTATGAAGAACTGCCGTTCCAATAGCTGATGTAACCACATGGGCAAAGAGTTACTTTGGCAACTGTTGTCAAGCTACATTCATAAATACACAAAACATCGTCGACTTCTGGGATGGACCATCACACAATGGAAACGTGCATTGGGGTCAGATGGACCGGTATTCCAGATCTTCTTTGGAAGAAATGGGATGGACCATCACACAATGGAAATGTGCATTGGGGTCAGATGGACCGGTATTCCAGATCTTCTTTGGAAGAAATGGGATGGACCATCACACAATGGAAATGTGCATTGGGGTCAGATGGACCGATATTCCAGATCTTCGTAGGAAGAAATGGGATGGACCATCACAGAATGGAAATGTGCATTGTGGTCAGATGGACCGGTATTCCAGATCTTCTTTGGAAGAAATGGGATGGACCATCACACAATGGAAACGTGTACTGTGTTCAGATGGACCGGTACTCAGATCTTCTTTGGAAGAAATGGGATGGACCATCACACAATGGAAATGTGCATTGGGGTCAGATGGACCGGTATTCCAGATCTTCTTTGGAAGAAATGGGATGGACCATCACACAATGGAAACGTGTACTGTGTTCAGATGGACCGGTACTCAGATCTTCTTTGGAAGAAATGGGATGGACCATCACACAATGGAAACGTGTACTGTGTTCAGATGGACCGGTACTCAGATCTTCTTTGGAAGAAATGGGATGGACCATCACACAATGAAAATGTGTACTGTGTTCAGATGGACAGGACAGGAAAGAACATTTATTAACATATAGAACAGTTGACCAGGGTCCATCTCTAAACGAGTACAGAGATCGTGAAACGTCGTTTTCTTTTTTTTTTAACTTCTCCAGGGTCTTTTTGTACCGCCTTGTGTCGTTTTTGAGAACCATTATGCAACAACGCAAACAGCTGGGCTGTGTGTTGGCCAAGAACCTGGCAATATAATATTTATTGTGATAGAGCGGTCACGATTCAATACATTACGATTTTTCAAATCCTATTAAAACACACCACTGTATGAACAGGTTTGCCAATACTTACAATAGCATTGCACCCTTGTGCTGCTTGTTAATGTTGGAGTGAAGCTGAAAATGGATTACAACACTGCCATCTAAAAACACATCTAAACACAACACCACAATGAGTCGGTGTCTGTCAGGAATCTGTGTATCGATACTTTGTTTTTGAGAATCAATACAGTATTACAAAACATAATATCCCGATATTCGATATTTCCGATATTTTCCTACACCCCTAGTAAACAGCCTACAGCTTATACATGCTGTTTCTTTTATGAACACTATAATATCGTTTATCACCAGAATTCTGGAGACAATCGTGGTTTGGCTAAATTTACATTACTGCCGAGCCTATTTGACACATATTGTCGCTGTCCAATGTAAAACATGCATGTCCAACTTTGGCGATTTTAAGTTTTCATCATTTGAACACACCATTGAGCTTTTACATTGTGTGAAAATTTCCTCATGAACCGACCAATAGAAATGCTCCAAAATAGCTTGGAAAAAATTCTGCTTCCATTGACTTCCATTGAAAGTAAAGTATGTTTTTGGTCTCTCCTGTAAAGTTACAATTATAGTGCCTACTGTACTGTAAACGACTACCATTACTGGTACCGAAGCCCCTGTTCCTGTTGTTCCAGAGCCACTATGAACAAAATGTCATCTTGTAACTGCGGTACGCTTTACAGAAAAGGCCCCCAGGTTCCGCTGGCTGTACCAGCCACCGCTGGGAGGTGCACCCGGGCCCGTGAAACAAAGCCTTCTTCTAATTTGGGCTCTTTCTGGGCTAATGAAATAACGGTTTGCTGGATGGAGAATGGCTCCCTTCGGGATAAGTAATGCGTCTGGCAACTGGGACAGCTCCTCAAGGAAACACGAAATGGCGAAGCATGACTTAATAAGATGCGGCCTTCCGAGAGACGCCCGCCGCCCTGCGTCTGCGCTCGCGCCGCTGACTACACAACAATCTCGAATTTCTCATTCCCGTCGTTGGTGTAACCTCTTCAGGGACTAATTGTTGGACAGAAAAAAACACATGTTGTTTAATTAGATAAAGTGAGAGATGGTTGGAGAGCGCGTGTGTTTTTTCTTCTTCCTGAGAGTAATAAGGTTAATTAGCTCGGCTTCGGGGGGAGTTAACAGGGTGAGATCCTCATTAAGCTGAAGATTGCTCTCAAGGCAAATCTGTGGTGAAATTACCAGCTACACACGACGACGGCAGCCTAGTCCAGCAGCCTGCTTTCCTTCTGCCTCGGCTTCATATCCAGCTCAGTCAAACTCAATTCAGTGCCTTATAGATATGCTTCCACAACGATTGCGTGGGTCGAGATCATCTAGCTTTTCTAAAACCGACAGTCTTATTACCGCAAACTGCCCCAGATAGTAAGTATAAGACTGAATGCTTCCATAACCAGATCAGATTTTTCAGGATGTACTTCTTTATCTTATATGTAATTAGCAGATATCATTGATGCAAACCAGATGCACAGGATTTCTAAGGCCATACAGGCCTATATTTGACTAGAATCACAAAGAAAACAAAGCTGTTGGTTATGTAAAACATGGCTTTGTCGGATTCTCAGATGTCCATGGTAAAAAAAAATATTTTTTTTGGGGGGGGGGGTGGATTTACATCACCCAACAAGTGTCTTTATCACATCACATCAAGGGCTCACCACTGTGATTTGTTAGACTGCAAGGTCTCTGCTGTAAAGTTGCAATTTTGGAGATTCTTGTTTTTCATTGGACAGCGATGCCTACGGTACCATCAGAATCTTCGGTAGACCTGGTAGTTCTCGTTGACACACAGCTACTATGAACATAATGCCGCATTGTAATAGCAGCATGTTCCGCTAGCATCAACATATAAATCTAAAAATATAATAGATTATAGTAAATATAAATAAATATAATAAATATTTATGGACTAAAAGGTCTGTCACCATGTTAGAAAGTTTAAACTACTGCTTGCATGTACAGAGGTGTATGGATACAGACAGGTAATAAGGACATTAATACCTATGGCTGACTCTACATAGCAATTTCTGACACAAACACAGAACGTAGATACGTTGGTAGTGTGGGAGGACCACCAGCAGTGGAAAAATAATAATTGTTTAGGCTGAATCTGTAAAGCCAGTATTGTGCCCCCTTCATGAATGTCGACTCATTGGCTGCTGGCCATTCACTTACAGTCTGGGTTAAGGAAAGTCCAGACTGTCTAGGCTGTAGCCTTGAGTTGGCAAGCATTGCAGCCCATGAGCTGGAGAAGGGCGACCACTAGCCCTACCTGGGATGCACCTCAATCTTAGAGGCTTAAACTCTCAAAGTCGCTTCTTCTAGCACCGTGCACAGTGTGGTGATGTTTACTGAACTCTGGCCAAGTCTCAAAAGTTTGGGATCACAGTGAAATGTTCTTGTTTTCAATGGAGTATCTTCCTTCCTTAACACAACAATGGCCCAATAACATCCTTAACTTGGATTGGTGGTCGTACCAGGAGATTTAGACAGAGGACTGAGAATTACTGATAATAGGACTATATGTAAAATAAGCCTCTATACAAAAATAGACTTTAATACAAACATTTTTATTCTTTAAAAATCATCTGATACACTTACATTAATTGTGAAATGGACTATATTGTTTGTGAATTGCATGAAAATTGCATGAAATGAAATTCTAAAGTGATCCTAAACTTTTGACTGGCCAGCCTGCAATTCAGACCCTTCGAGAACTCAAAACAACAATGACAGCCCTGTACATCTGAGGGTTGGCGGAGCGGAAGAACGACGAAAACCATTTCGGGAATTGACATACGTAGAGAGTTGCTTTAGCAGGCTTTGGCCCAGTCCGATCCTGAACTTCCTGCCATTCCGGAATTCTTGCCTCAGTCTTTAAAGAGCAGATTGTTGACAAACAAGCCGATCTAAAGCCCAGATGTGCCGAACATCAGAGGGAAGCTGTCCTCTGCGTAACAAGTGGTGTATCGGGTTCAAGCTCGCGGCTCTGCGGAAGACATCAAGGGAGGCGAATCAATGGAATCGGGAGCGCGCGAGTGAATTCTGGGACTGTGGAGGAGACTAGCAGTTTTATAAAGCTTGTAAAGCTGTATTAGGGCTAAGCCAAAAGGAGCCCGGAGCCTTGCTCGGAGCAGATGGTCTTGGGATTGACTAACACAGTGGTACAACCCTGAAGCTGAGTGTTTGAGCTTCTACCGCTTGGATATATATATAAAAAAAAAGAAAAGTCTCATCTATAGTGCTGGCGTTCCTGCCTCTGAGGAGCCAAAGCAAGCTCTTAATGGATTAGGCCACGTTCATGGCTCCAGACGACGGTCTCGAAGTGCAATCCATTCCAATCTGATACACGGTCCGTTTAATTCAGTTAGCAGTTTCAGCTAGATGCCTTTATGGTGGGATTCTCATCGCACTGCTATAGTGATTGAACATTGTCATTAAGGGATCAGTGTGTGTGTAGTAGCTGATGTGTGTTGTCGAATGCATGCGGGGAAAGAGACGAGCTAATTGATTTAACATGCTATGTAAGGGGACACCATGTGTGTGACCCCTGGGTGTCTCCGTAGTCTACCTTTAGCCCCGACCGTCTCTAGTGGGCCCCCGATGCCCCAGCCAGCCAATCGATCCATTTGGCACCCCTCTAGCTTGTGTGTGTGTCTGTTGTCTGGTGCACAGATGGCCGTCCCCGTCGCATGCTTTGCCTGCTGAGCATTTCGTTAAGGGGTTCTGTGCAGAGCTTTGTAGCTCTCTAGCTCCAGTCTGAAATACATTAGCCTTGTCCATCATGGAGTCTTGGAGTTTCCTCCTCTTCAGCCAGACACTGAGAAGATCCTAATACACTTTTGTGTCCACCAACAAAGAATTAAAGAATTAACATATTGATATTCCTTGATTTTAGTAGATAAACTAGGATCTTTCGCTGTGATGTGACCTGCTCACCCACAAAATAGACCCTTTGTTAACACATTCTCAGACTCTAAGGCAAAACAGTGGAAACCGTCTTGAAATATAATATACAGACAAGGGCAGCACATACAATGTGGGGTCTAGACTTCATTGATCTTCATCAACAGTGATCAGAAACCTCAAGCCTCACAAACCTCATAGCCAGTAAAGCATAAACCAACGTGAGAAGATGTTATGGGTCTGCACTTCATTGATGCTACTAGTGGCAAAACATAGATTCAAGCAAAAATAGTAGCAAAAATAATTAAATATAATTAAAATAATGTGTCAAAGTCTTGTGTTTCAGAGACGGCAGTCTCATAATACCACCGCGTACCTCAGGAGGCGATAGTGAGTCGCTGTAGTGTCGTCATCCATCAGTGCTGCATTCTAAACTCTTGTCAATTACGTTCAAGGTCCTAGTTTTCAACCAGCCAATGAATGGAAGAGTAAAACACTATGATAGCTCAAGCTCTTGGCAAGCGACCCTTATAACGAACCGCCACTGAAGCCGACCGCTCTCGGCAATAATCCACGTTGGACAGCAAACGAAAAGAAAAGATATAAATAGAACACACTGTAGAAAGAAGACCACTGACGTTCTTGGCCAGTAAAGGGGTGAAGTTTGATGCTGGTAAGTAATCAGCTGTCAATGCCAACATTGAGGAGGAGGGACTGTACATGGCCTGGTTTCTTAGGATGGTGTAACATGTGCTTTGTTGGTACAACATATAAAAACACCTGCTTACTATGTGGTAACAACAACTGAACAAATTACTTTGCTTGAAATAATCGTTTACTTAATTCAAACCAATTTGAATGAAACTGGTTCACTTGCAGCGCGATCGGACGACAGCTGATACCGATCGAGGGCGGGGCTATATCCCACAGCAGGGCTACATGTAGTTTTTAGCGCAAGCAAGTCCTGAAACATGGTCTAAACTGGTTCATTACCATTTTTAACGAGCTCGTATGAAACAGTATAATATTTTTAACTAAGTTAAAAGTTGGTCTATGTGGGAGTAAACCGCTTCATACAGCTCCGGTAGAGTCACATCTGAAAAGTATCTCTACTAGGAACAGCAGAGCGTAGATCCAGGTGGAACATTAAGCAGCAGAATGAACGTCTTCTACAGCCGAGAAGATCTGCTTATCTAGAACTATAAACTCAATCACTCTGGCTGTGGTTCTTTAGATCTCTGGCTGTTTCTGCTGCTGTTCTGTTAGTACTGGTCAGATCTGGTCTGTATGGTGTTCTGGGTTGTTTGTATCAGATTAGTGTGTTAAATGTCTTTGTCTTGGTTCACCAACGAGAGACGCTGATTCTACTAATGTTACAGATGTTATAAACTGCTCTGGATGAGTCTGAGTCACACACGGTAACAAACTGCCAGACAGACGATGTTTTCTTTAAACTGTTCTCGCGAGGCCGCTGCTTTAGTCAGTCTGTGGAAAATGAAAGGGTATGTATTTCCACCTAGAGGTTCAGATAGGAATTGCAGGGAGCTGACCGGAGGGCTTCTCTTCCTGGATGAAACGTTAGCTGGAAAAACAGAAATTAGGCTCATTTGTTTAACGCCATCGATTGGCTCTCAGGATCGGCTAAACTGGAGAAATATTGGCTGATCACATATTTTGATTAAAAATCGGCCGATACCGATACATAGCCGATCGATCCTTCCATCTCTAATATATATATATATATATATATATATATATATATATATTTATGAATGATGGTTATGATGATGGTCAACTTTTCGCATTCTTTCTTGTACAAGATTCTTGACTGCTACAAATTCTTTTAGATCAACAGCGTCAAGTGTTTCCTCACAGTGGCGGGACGGCCGAGCACATCTGTTGGGTTTCTCATACATGAAACCCTCTTTTTTTAACTTTTTAAGCTTTGTACACTTGTTTTCCTTTAATGTTCTCCTCTCTACGCAGGTACGTTATTTAAAAGCACTTGCGAAAAGTAGCAAGCACAAATTCAGCTTGCTATATATACACACACACACACACACACACACACACACACACACACACACACCCCGATTAGCCCAATAACATCCTTAACTTGGATTGGTGGTCGTACCAGGAGATTTAGACAGAGGACTGAGAATTACTGATAATAGGACTATATGTAAAATAAGCCTCTATACAAAAATAGACTTTAATACAAACATTTTTATTCTTTAAAAATCATCTGATACACTTACATTAATTGTGAAATGGACAATACTGTTTGTGAATTGCACACAGACCTCAAACCTCAGCGCTACTCTGTTTTCACAAACACTTCCCCCAGTTTTCAAAACACCCCGTCGCCACAACACACAAGATATGCATTAATACAGCCTGTAGCTGCTCCGATAGCTCCTCACAGCTGTTCCCATACGGACGCACGCGGCTCTTACAGCGGAACCGGACAAAGAGCACGACTACGAGCGGAACTGTATACAACAGACAAGCACGGGGGGTCATAAATAACCACAGTTTACAGAAAGTCCACTTTGTGCAAAGGACTTTCCGAATTCCTGCTCAGAAACGATGAGGCCAGACAGGACCACCGCGAACACACATACATACATACACCACCGCTTAAAAGTTTAGGATCACTGAAGAATTTCATTTCATGCAATTTTTATGCAATTCACAAACAATATAGTCCATTTCACAATTAATGTAAGTGTATCAGATGATTTTTAAAGAATAAAAATGTTTGTATTAAAGTCTATTTTTGTATAGAGGCTTATTTTACATATAGTTCTATTATCAGCAATTCTCAGTCCTCTGTCTAAATCTCCTGGTACGACCACCAATCCAAGTTAAGGATGTTATTGGACTAATTGGTTGTTAGGACACTCTTGCTCAATTGTGATGCACAGCTAAAAAACATTCTACTAATAAGTGAGTATAAAAGGGAGAACAACATTCTAGGTTAGTTTAGTATCTGAAGCATCAGCAGTTGATGGCTTGCTGACCGACTCACAATGACCAGAAAGAAACAACTTTCTTTAGAGACCCGTCAGTCCATTGTTGTGTTAAGGAAGAAGATACTCCATTAAAACAAGAACATTTCACTGTGATCCCAAACTCTTGAGCGGTGGTGTATGGGGAAGGAGGACGACGCTACTGCTTGGGATGTGCAGATGTTGCCGCTGACGCTCTGTAGGAGAGAGTATGTGTCATGTCTGAACGCAACAGCACACACAAAACCACTGTGAGGACACGGATTCCTACAGAGAGGACATCCAGAGGAATTACCCGTGACCAGACACACAGTATACACATACACACACATGTGCACGACACACAGAGATACACACATGGTTTGTTTTCATCTCCCTCCCACACACACACACACACACACACACACACACACACGTCCCCTTTGTATCCAAGCCAAACTGAATACACATGTAGACCTTTCTTAACTGCACTATAATATTTCATACTGATACAGTATCTCATATGGATGTTATGAAGTGCTCTTTCAAGACTGAGCTCCTGACATCCTAGATCATCGTGCCCCGCTCACGTCTTCGCCTGTTAGGATTTAACCGTTGCAGAAAATCTCTCGTCAGATAAAAGAAAGAGTCCATAACCTGAAAAAACTGCCGCTGTCAGAAAAAAGAAAACGAGTGTCTCCAAAACAGCAACTTTACAGGAGAGAACAAAAACATCCCTGCCTTTCAATGCAAGTCAATGGAACCAGAATTTTCTCAGAGCTATTTTGGAGCACTTCTATTGGTCCATTCAACATGAAACTTGTGCACAATGTAAACGGCAGCAGTCTTGATCAAATGATGTTAAAGAATAAAAATCGATAAAATTGAATGTTTTTCTTTGGATGGCATGCAAGTCCGAGTAGACACATATTATACAAACTATTATTTATAGAACGTTATAGATGCTTTGCATGCGGTGCTATGATTGAATCTGCTATTGTGGCTCAAGTGTAGCAGCAGTTTCAGCACCTCAACAGTAATAAAGCCTGTGAACGCACTTATCCTATTTCTATGTTTCTATGAGGGGGCAGTTGTGGCCTGAATAGGGGGCAGTCGTGGCCTGAAGGTTAGGGATCAGGCCTTGTGACCAGATGGCCGCTGGTTCGATCCCCAAGACCAGTAAGACACGACTGAAGTGCTCTTGAGTAAGGCACCTAACCCCCAACTGCTCCCCAGACGCCGTGGATGGGGCTGCCCACCGCTCCAGGCACGTGTGCTCACTGCCCCCTAATGTGTGTGTTTACTAGTGTGTGTATATGTGGGTCTTTCACTGCACGGCTGGATTAAACGCGGAGGTCAAATTTGGCTGAGTGACAGAATAATTCTAAACTTTAAAACTTTAAAAACTTTATGTTTTTTAAACTGTTTCACATGAATTTCACGTTCAGGCTCACGTGAGCTCTGTATGCACAAGATGATTGTGGAGCGTAAGCAGTGTGAGGAACGAGGGATGAATAAACTACAAGTAGAGGAGTGCAGGTCAGTGTGTTTGGGTACCTGTCCTGAGTGAGTACATGCAGTTTGGAGGATGTAGGTTTAATGAAACCATGATGTTTGGGTGTGCTTGAAAATGAATGGGACTCTATGGGGAAAAAAGAGGGATGGAAAAAAAACAACAAACGGTTGAGTGCAGGTCAAACCAACACCTTAGTCGTGGTCGGGGCTTTACTTTGAGTCAGTGTATGCGATACGGTTTCTGTCGGTTGATCAGAAGTTCAGTAGATTGGCGTGCACTTATGCATCCCATTCATTCTCTATGGGAAAAAAATCTGGAAAAATCTGTTGTTTTCCAGAATCTGTGCACCCAATCAAAAAGCTTTATACAAGTCCGAATCACACAATCAGACCAGAGTATCTGGAGCTGGAACGGAGTTGATATTTTGAAAACTGTGTGAAGAGTTACGTGGTGAAGATCTGGCAGAAAGCAAAGAACTAATAACAATATAGTTGCCCAATCGTAATTAGTGAAGTAATTAATACTCAATTAATAAAATAATACTCAAACAAAAACACTGAAAATCAGATAATCACAATTGTAGATGAAGCTGGAGTACCACCCTTACACTGCACATCACTGCATGTCTGGCAACCCGCCTCACAGTCTTATATTTAGACTAATGTAAATGCAAACCCAGGTAAACAGCAAACGTGGGCCTGTTTCCCACCCATGACACAACCTATGATGTCACTTTCAGTGTCTGCATTTTGTAAGTGTTTCCTTCAGGTCCTCCTGCTACGCCAGC
>CM038718.1:9261121-9263621 GCA_021613375.1 Megaleporinus macrocephalus
CCAGATTGTTAAAAACTGGAGGAGCTTATACACGTATCAACAGAATTCATGAACAGAATTCATTACACATGCATGCATATGGGGTCATACTCATCACACTACCAGATCATCAGCTTCTGAGTGTGAGAAGCTGCCGGAAGGTGTAAACGGGGCTTAACATCATGCTGTGTTCTCTTGGCTTCTGGTTCAAAACACTGGGTTCCTCTTAAATGTCTAAGAACAGAGAAAACACTGAAGAGTGCAGCGCTGTGGCCTTCCAGGATCGGGGTTGGGGGGGGAAGCAGCCTATTAAACAGCTTCTGGGAACAGCCCTGGCAAAAAGAGTGCACAGCCAGGAAGAGTGATCGACTCTAGCAGAACAAATGAGCGCCCTAACAAGCGGAATCCTGAGTGGCGCCTGAGCATGACTTCATCAACACGTTCGAGTAAAGGAGCAGACATGGCAGCCTGCTGGCACACGGGCACGCTGATGGCGAGTAAATCCCCTCTGCTCTGGGATCTGTTAAACCCAAGCCTACGTCATCGATTTCAGAGTGACAGCCGCGTACAGTCAGTCGTGTACAGTCAAGTCTGTGGACCACAGAGGTGCAAAGATATCTGGACGCGTAACCGAGAAGGCGGGTATTTCAGGAAAACGCGTGACTCACAAACACAAAACAACAGTCCAGACATTAACTATGAACCCTAAACAAAGTCACAACCAAAGAAAAAGATATTTTATGATGTTTTAGATTGATTAGTAGAGCTGAAAAGGAAGGGTAACCGCGGCAATGTACTGAAATCGGGCAGCAGAGGGAGTTTTACCCAGATAAACAGCTCCAAACTATACCAAGTTTTTTCCAAGAAGATAATTTAGTTTTGGACTCATAATGAACATTTAAAATATGGTAAAAAAAAAAAAAAAAAAAAAATATATATATATATATATATATATATATATATATATATATATATATATATATATATATATACACACATATATATACATATATATACATAATTTGTATTTATTTTTTAGGCAGTGAAATCAGATGTTTTCATTTTGGAGAGGTTGGGGGACCTTGGACACCCCAAAAGGCCAGTGGGGGGTACACCCGGTTCACTCTCTACTCCAGCTTGAATAACTTCAAATCAGTAAAAGAAATCAACTCCAAATTTGTTTCTGGTGACTGTAGACACATGCAGACACATTTTTCTAATGGAAAAAATTGGGGCACACAAACTCTATTTTTGGTAGGCACTAAAATTGAAATTTTAAAATAAAAATTAGAAAAGCGCATATTTGGACCATTGCAGATTAATTTTAATGCCTTTTAGTAAATCCCCTCTGCTCTGGGATCTGTTAAACACAAGCCTACATCACCGTTTTCAGAGTGGCAGTCGCGCACAGTCAGGAAAGCGGTGGTCAAAATGGGTTTTTAACCTTTAATCCTACGTAGTGTTAGTCGCCATGACGAAGACATAAAACTTCATCAGTTTTTATATGCTGATATCCTGTTTTCTGAGTTTACTTTTTTCTATCCGTAACAACACACACTGCAGTGCTGAGAAGACCCATTACCATATATACACACACACACTGCCGCTCAAAAGTTTAGGATCACTGTAGAATTTAATTTCATGCAATTTTCATGCAATTTACAATCATTTCACAATTAATTTAAGTGTATCAGATGATTTTAAAGAATAAAAATGTTTGTATTAAAGCTTATTTTTGTATAGAGGCTTATTTTACATATAGTTCTATTATCAGTAATTCTCAGTCCTCTGTCTAAATCTCCTGGTACGACCACCAATCCAAGTTAAGGATGTTATTGGACTAATTGGTTGTTAGGACACTCTTGCTCAATTGTGATGCACAGCTAAAAAACATTCTACTAATAAGTGAGTATAAAAGGGAACAACATTCTAGGTTAGTTTAGTATCTGAAGATCAGCAGTTGATGATTGCTGAAAGTAAACAACTGACCAGAAAAGAAACAACTTTCTTTAGAGACCCGTCACTTCATTGTTGTGTTAAGGAAGAAGATACTCCATTGAAAACAAGAACATTTCACTGTGATCCCAAACTTTTGAGGGGTAGTGTGTGTATATATATATATATATATATATATATATATATATATATATATATATATATACACAGTACTGAGCAGTCAAAGCAGGTATTATATAAGAACTGTAAATAATACTGGGTTGTTTATAGAAGGAGAAGCTTGTAAAGGGTTAAACAAACACACTGACATATGGAAAAGCGTTAGTGTTTTGCTAATCACATAAAAACTTCCAAGCTTCGAAAGTCCCCAAGTGCCTGAAACTTCTGCACAACTGTGTACATACATTATATATACATACAGTGTCAGAAACCACATAAGCATCTATTTGAGATGATGTTTTAGGCATTATGTTCACTGGAACTTACATTATTAAATTTATTAGCTAAAACCAAACTGGTCTTTGCTGCTCTAACACATTTAGGACAGGAGTAAAACTGTGCAAGC
>CM038718.1:9268621-9281121 GCA_021613375.1 Megaleporinus macrocephalus
TGGTGACTTGACTAGGACTTGGGACTTGACGAGACTCGCTTGTATTGACTTGGGACTTGACTTGAGACTCGCTTGTATTGACTTGGGACTTGACTTGAGACTCGCTTGTATTGACTTGGGACTTGACTTGAGACTCGCTTGTATTGACTTGGGACTTGACTCGAGACTCGCTTGCATTGACTTGGGACTTGACAAGACTCGCTTGTATTGACTTGGGACTTGACAAGACTCGCTTGCATTGACTTGGGACTTGACTCGAGACTCGCTTGTATTGACTTGGGACTCGCTTGTATTGACTTGGGACTTGACTCAAGACTCGCTTGCATTGACTTGGGACTTGACTGGAGACTCGCTTGCATTGACTTGGGACTTGACTCGAGACTCGCTTGTATTGACTTGGGACTTGACTGGAGACTCGCTTGTATTGACTTGGGACTTGACTGGAGACTCGCTTGTATTGACTTGGGACTTGACTCGAGACTCGCTTGCATTGACTTGGGACTTGACAAGACTCGCTTGTATTGACTTGGGACTTGACAAGACTCGCTTGCATTGACTTGGGACTTGACTCGAGACTCGCTTGTATTGACTTGGGACTTGACTGGAGACTCGCTTGTATTGACTTGGGACTTGACTCGAGACTCGCTTGTATTGACTTGGGACTTGACTGGAGACTCGCTTGTATTGACTTGGGACTTGACTCGAGACTCGCTTGCATTGACTTGAGACTTGACAAGACTCGCTTGTATTGACTTGGGACTTGACTCGAGACTCGCTTGCATTGACTTGAGACTTGACAAGACTCGCTTGTATTGACTTGGGACTTGACTCGAGACTCGCTGGCATTGACTTGGGACTTGACTCGACTCGCTTGTACTGACTTGGGACTTGACTCGAGACTCGCTTGCATTGACTTGGGACTTGACTCGAGACTCGCATTGACTTGGGACTTGACTGGAGACTCGCTTGCATTGACTTGGGACTTGACTCGAGACTCGCTTGCATTGACTTGGGACTAGACTGGAGACTCGCTTGTATTTACTTGGGACTTGACTGGAGACTCGCTTGTATTTACTTGGGACTTGACTGGGGACTCGCTTGTATTGACTTGGGACTTGATTGGAGACTCATTTGTATTGACTTGGGACTTGACTGGGGACTCGCTTGTATTGACTTGGGACTCGCTTGTATTGACTTGGGACTTGACTGGGGACTCGCTTGTATTGACTTGGGACTTGACTGGGGACTCGCTTGTATTTACTTGGGACTTGACTCGAGACTCGCTTGTATTGACTTGGGACTTGACTCGAGACTCGCTTGTATTGACCTGGGACTTGACTCGAGACTTGCTTGTATTTACTTGGGACTTGACTGGGGACTCGCTTGTATTGACTTGGGACTTGACTGGGGACTCGCTTGTATTGACTTGGGACTTGACTCGAGACTGCTTGTATTGACTTGGAACTTGACTCGAGACTCGCTTGTATTGACTTGGGACTTGACTCGAGACTCGCTTGTGTTGACAAAAATTTCACTATGGTGGCGGGTTGTTGCACCAAAAATACGAGACTGAGTTGTGTTTAGAAATCAGTTTAACACTTGAGATGAACAAATTTTTAACAATTTTAGTTTATTTTACCAAATACCTCAAAAATATCAATGTTCCTTTTGGCCACTGACAACATGATTGGAAACATTAGCATCATACCATCCTTAAACGAGACTGGAAAAAGGAAACGGGAGAGCAAACTCAGGTTAATATAGTCTCTTATCTGATTATTATGATCAGATATGAATGTAGGCCCAGAAGGAGGCAGATCCTGCTCTCTATATTGAGATGTTTAAAGACGAGACCTGAACTGGGGGATGGGGAAGCCTGTTTTTCTGTGTTGTTTTGTGTGTGTGAGATCACACACACATATGCATCTCTGTGTGTGTGGCCTGGGCTGAAGCAAGTTGTTATGGCAGCACACAGGAATGTCTGGCTTTCTATTATGAAGGGTCTCGGTCACTCTTTCTACCTTGAGAACCACAGATGACGGCAACATTCTGTGTGTCCCTCTGGGGGAGCCATACGTCCATAAAGTCTAGAGAACTGGACACTGACTGGGATGAACGCCTGCTGAATAAAGCCGGTGGAGAAAGTTCTGCATGCATTGTGATTACCTTTATGAGACCACAGTCTTCTAGTGGTCTGCATCTGCTCAGTTTTTAACACAACTCTACAGAAAAGCCTCGTTAATGCATACACACGTTCTAGATAACGAGGAGACCTGACCATCAAGAATGAGAAAACAGTAAAGCAGCTAGATGAACTCTATACAGTGAAGACTTTGAAGAAAATATCTGGAGAAAAAGACGTGTGGTGAGCTTTACTGACCTGTGTGGCTGCGGATGTGCACTCTCAGAGTTCCGTTGCTAGCAAACTTCTGACCACAGTATGGACAGATTTTCTCCTTCTCTCCCGTGTGCGTCTGCCAGACAAACAGAGAAAGAGAAATTCACACCTGATTAAAAGACACTAACATATATATACATACATACATACATACATACATACATATATATATATTAGAGATGGAAGGATTGATCGGCCATGTATTGGTATTAGCCAATTTTGAATCAAAATATATGATCAGCCGATATTTCTCCAATTTAGCCGATCCAGAGAGCCAATCGATGACGTTAAACAAATGAGCCTTCCAGCCAGCTCCCTGCAATTCCTATCCGAACCACTAGGTGGAAATACACACCCTTTCATTTTCCACAGACTGACTAAAGCAGCGGCCTCTCGAGAACAGTTAACAGTGTTCTCTGTGTATGTCTGTGTATGTGACTCACACACACAGCTAGCACAAAACAAACAACCCAGAACACCATACAGACCAGATCTGACCGGTACAAACAGAACAGCAGCAGAAACAGCCAGAGATCTAAAGAACCACAGCCAGAGTGATTGAGTTTATAGTTCTAGATAAGCAGCTCTTCTCGGCTGTAGAAGACGTTCATTCTGCTGCTTAATGTTCCACCTGGATCTACGCTCTGCTGTTCCTAGTAGAGATACTTTTCAGATGTGGCTCTTCTGGAGCTGTATGAAGCGGTTCACTCCCACATAGACCAACTTTTAACTTAGTTAAAAATATTATACTGTTTCATACGAGCTTGTTAAAAATAATAAACCAGTTTCATGACTTACTTGTGCTAATAATTACATGTAGCCCTGCGGTGGCGTGTAGCCCCGCCCTCGATCGGTATCGGCTATCATCCAACATCGTATATATATATATATATATATATATATATATATATATATATATATATATATATATATATATATATATATATATATATATATATATATATATATATATATATATATATGAGTTGGTGTTGATTTTGAGTTTTCTACATCATTTGAACACACAATTGGCCGTTTACATTGTGTAAAAATTTCATGATGAATGGACCAATAGAAGTGCTCCAGAATAGCTTTCCAAAAATTCTGGTTCCATAGACTTACATTGAAAGTAAAGTATGTTTTTGTTCTCTCCTGGAAAGTTGCAATTTTGGAGATTCATTCGTTTTTCATTCATATTCATTTTCATATATATATATATATATATATATATATATATATATATATATATATATATATATATATATATATCTCACTGTTTGCTCTTTCACATATACGCTGGTATAAAACATTCTACCAATAACGTATATCATAAAATACAAGTATATTTGTGTAATGATATTCAATTTGAATGATACACATTTTTAAGTAATTCAAACGTACTCAACTGATTGTATTATGGTGCTACTACTCCACAACTAATCTCTGATATCAACTCATTCACAGAGCTGTAAATAAGAAAAATAACAACTACTCCACATCCAGAAAGATGAACAGAGTTGTAGAAGACTAATCTATATATAACAAAGTAATAATATGATATTATGAAGTAATAACATAAAAAGAAATGAGAAAAATGTAAAGTGGTAGACAAATCTTTAATCAGTATGTAATATTATTTATCATTTAACTTCACGCTGATCTCCCTTCCTGAAAGGAAATAATCTAGTTTAACATCTGTCACCAAGAACAAAACAAAGCTGAACAGACAGGTCAATAAACATGCTGACTACAGCGTATTGCTGCAGTTCAAAAAAAATTGAGCAGTCCAGCAGGAGGCGGAGCAAGAAAATAAAAGAAAAGCTTAAAAACGTGGGGTGCAGCCCTTCCTTCCCCTCCTTCAGTCCTTTTACAGTTTCTCTTCTCTTCCTCCCCTTATCCACTCGGTTCCTTTCCCACTCCTTATCTCCTCCACCCCATCTACACTTCCCTTCTTCTCCTTCCTTCATACCTCGCCTTTCCTCAATCCAGATACTGTCATACACACATGCAAACAGTATCACATATATATATATATATATATACACATACATACATACATACATACATACATACATACATACATATATATATATATATACATATATATATATATATATATATATATATATATATACACACACACATACACACACCTTAATTCTAAACCCTAATCTTAATAAACCTTGTCAGTCCTTTTTTTGTCTTCTATTCTTAAACTAAACCCTAATCACTGTATGTCCATAATCGTATCTATCCGTTAACAAATAAACGGCCCTTCCGTTCTTCTTCTATCTCTCTTCACTTCACCTCCTTCTCATAAAGCCCCAGTCATTTCATTACTCATCAACTTCAACTGACTCCCAATAAAAACACATCCCCCTAAACAGTCTCAACACTGAACAGACCCACACATACACATGTCCACCAGATGCCGTGTGTGCAGGTTGTTTGGAGCGTGGTGTGTATGAGAAGGAGAAGCAGAGCTGATACCAGAGCTGAACACAGAAAGAAACTTTTTAAACCAGCTTTTTCAAAGAGCTAACACTACACTGCAATATTTCATACACAGCACTGTGTACACTCACAGGATTTAAAGTGTACACACTGCTTAAAATGAACAAGCTGCCTGGGTTGCACATGAGCGTGAGAGCCGGTGTTAAGCTGTATTACCTAAATACAGTGATACTGTATGATGACATATATATATATATGAGTGATACTGTATGACGACAAATATATACATAAGAGTGATACTGTATGATGACATATATATATAAGAGTGATACTGTATGACGACAAATATATACATAAGAGTGATACTGTATGATGACATATATATATATATATATAAAAGAGTGATACTGTATGATGACATATATATATAAGAGTGATACTGTATGACGACAAATATATACATAAGAGTGATACTGTATGATGACATATATATATAAGAGTGATACTGTATGATGACAAATATATACATAAGAGTGATACTGTATGATGACATATATATATAAGAGTGATACTGTATGACGACAAATATATACATAAGAGTGATACTGTATGATGACATATATATATATATATATAAAAGAGTGATACTGTATGATGACATATATATATAAGAGTGATACTGTATGACGACAAATATATACATAAGAGTGATACTGTATGATGACATATATATATATATAAAAGAGTGATACTGTATGATGACATATATATATAAGAGTGATACTGTATGACGACAAATATATACATAAGAGTGATACTGTATGATGACATATATATATATATATAAAAGAGTGATACTGTATGATGACATATATATATAAGAGTGATACTGTATGACGACAAATATATACATAAGAGTGATACTGTATGATGACAAATATATATATATAAAAGAGTGATACTGTATGATGACATATATATATAAGAGTGATACTGTATGACGACAAATATATATATATATATATAAAAGAGTGATACTGTATGATGACATATATATATATATATATATATATATATATATATATATATATATATATATATAAACAAGAGTGATACTGTATGACGACAAATATATACATGAGTGATACTGTATGACGACAAAGATATAAATAAGAGTGATACTGTATGACGACATATATATATATATACACAAGAGTGATACTGTATGACGACAAATATATATATGAGTGATACTGTATGACGACATATATATGAGTGATACTGTATGACGACAAATATATACATAAGAGTGATACTGTATGACGACAAATATATATATATATATATATATATATATATATATATATATATATATATATATATATATATATATATAAAAGAGTGATCCTGTATGACGACATATATATATATATATATATACACACACACAAGAGTGATACTGTATGACGACAAATATATACATAAGAGTGATACTGTATGATGACAAATATATATATATATATGAGTGATACTGTATGACGACAAATATATACATAAGAGTGATACTGTATGACGACAAATATATATATATATATAAAAGAGTGATACTGTATGATGACATATATATATATATATATACACAAGAGTGATACTGTATGACGACAAATATATACATGAGTGATACTGTATGACGACAAATATATATATATATATATATATATATATATATATATATATATATACAAGAGTGATACTGTATGACGACAAATATATACATGAGTGATACTGTATGACGACAAATATATACATAAGAGTGATACTATATGACGACAAATATATATATATATATATATATATATATATATATATATATATATATATATATATATATATATAAAAGAGTGATACTGTATGATGACATATATATATATATATATATATATATATATACAAGAGTGATACTGTATGACGACAAATATATACATAAGAGTGATACTGTATGATGACAAATATATATATATATATATATATATATATATATAAAAGAGTGATACTGTATGATGACATATATATATACACAAGAGTGATACTGTATGACGACAAATATATACATGAGTGATACTGTATGACGACATATATATGAGTGATACTGTATGACGACAAATATATATATATATAAAAGAGTGATACTGTATGATGACATATATATATATGAGTAATACTGTATGACGACAAATATATACATGAGTGATATTTTATGACGACAAAGATATAAATAAGAGTGATACTTTATGACGACAAATATATACATAAGAGTGATACTGTATGACGACAAATATATACATAAGAGTGATACTTTATGACGACAAATATATATGATACTATATGACTATATGACTCAAAATGACCAGAAAGAAACAACTTTCTTTAGAGAGCCGTCAGTCCATTGTTGTGTTAAGGAAGAAGATACTCCATTGAAAACAAGAACATTTCACTGCGATCCCAAACCTTTGAGCTTTACTTTGCTTTACAAGACTTTAGAGGAGAAGAAAAAATATTTGAATTGGTCCGTTATTAATTAATATTTACATTTATGAGATGTACGGGGTAGATGGCACTTTAATATTATGTATATAAAAAAAAGACAAAGGTTCAGGGTTTTGTTCCAACAGCAACAATACGCTCTTAAATTCTTCTTCGCTGCCTCTTATAATAACACAGCTCTCCGCCACAGCCTTTAGTCGGTTTCCAAGAAAGGCTTTAATTTCCATCTGATCTAAAATCAGATCGGATACTGTCAAAACTGAGCCTGTTTAATCTCTACGATCAGTACGAGACTTTGAAAGCTCTACACGGTTAATGTACTGCATGCCTGTTGGTCCGAATCCGGCTTGTGCTTTACTCTGGAGCGAAAGATGACAGGAAGCCAGGCTACAGTGGGGTTCCGGATTACTGTACCTGCTGCGGCGTTTCAATCAGTGTTCAGGACTACAAAGAACGGATCAGGCAAGAACGGCGGTTGTTTTTGACGGAGGCTGCTGGAGATAAAAATCCAGAACACTCATCACAAGCTACAGGGTAAAAACTGAAACCATACTGGGCGTGCGACACAAACAAACCCCACTGAGCTCTAGCACACCTACTATTCAGTGGATGCATATGAGTTTAACTGATTACACAAGTAATGGAAGAGGCATAGAACCATATAAACCATAAATATATATATACACACACACACATATGTACAGATATGGGGGACGGGACATGGGCTTCCATCGTGACTCAGCAAACTATCTAGCGGTGGTAGCCTAGCGCTAGCTAGCTGTTTCTCCAGCTAGCGTCGCCACAGCGGGCGGAAATGATCATACAGTTAAGCCCCGCCCACTTAGAGGAAAGATATGATTGGTCAATTTTACTGTCATTTGAAATTGGTATGAATTATAACTGCCTGGCTCCTTCTGTACATGAACAGCGGGACCACCAATCACCAACATTCTGCAGAGACATCACAGTCCTTATAGGGGGAGACACTTAACCCCTCACGCTCCAACACAGATTAAATGAACAGATTGAGTTTGAATAATTCAGTTGCCTATAAATTTGTAATTGTTTAGATGTTGATTTTTTATATATATATATATATATATATATATATATATATATATATATATATATATATATATATGTGTGTGTGTGTGTGTGTGTGTGTGTGTGTGTGTGTTAAGAATATTTTAGGCCCTCTAAGAGGGAGTAGAGGCCATTCAAAGAGTTAATTATAGATATATATATTATATATTCAGATACATATATTATAGATTCAGGGTCCACAATTTAAAAGATTTCAAGTATTTATTTGTTTAGTTGTACATAATTTGGGCTTCCACCTCATAAAAACCTAATTCCAAAAAAACAGCAATTCCAAAATAAATCAATATAAATAAATAAATAAATAAATAAAAAAAAAAAAAAAAATATATATATATATATATATAAATTGCAGATGCACTGTACCTTTTTATGACTCTTGAGGACGGAGGGAGTGACGAAGGCTTTCTCACACAGGTCGCATTTGTACTTCTTGTGTCCGTCGTGTACAACCTGAATGTGCACGTTGAGTGTGTCCTTGCGTTTAAACGTGGCGTCACACTGGTCACACTTGAACGTCCTCTCACCTGGACAGATACAGCAGACGAGAACGCAAAAGAAGTCAGCACGAACCAACAATTTCCTCTTCTCCCCGCACACAAACAACGGGACGCTTGCTTTTGTTCTGCGTCTGAAAGCTCTGCTCGACTTGGCCGTTTGACAGGGGGTACCACTTTGTGTCCCGACCGCTTTGTGGAAGCCACTTCGCTGCCCCAAGTGTCTGTCTAGCTTTGGAAATTGTTCTCTTATTCTTTCTTTTATTAAAAAAGATACACTATTCTTCTTTCAGGGGTAAAGGACAGGGGTGTCTGCACTCTTGTCGATCACAGAGAGACCAACAGGAAAGGGAATAAAAAAAAGAAAAGAAAACGGGGGTGGTAAACAAATAAAGAACGAAGGGTCCATCCACCTCTCCAGAGAAGCCACGGTGCCCTTCAAAAGCCTGCTTCTCCATCCTTTCAATTCCATAGAACGGCACACAACAATGGAGAGTCTACCCAAACAGGTCTAGCCAAAACACTGCCGTCAGTTTCCTCAATCCTGGTTCTATGTAGAACATAGAACCGTAACCTATACGGCTACATCCCAATATTAAATGAACTGAGCATTACAAGCTCATCCATCCATTATCTACTGCTTTTCCAGGGATCTAGGTCACAGGGGTAGCAGTCTAAGCAGAGAAACCCAGACTTCCCTCTCCCCAGCCACCTCCTCTAGCTCCTCCAGCGGGATACCAAGGTGTTCCCAGGCCAGCCAAGAGATATAATCCTTTTAGCATGTCCTGGGTCTTCCCCGGGGTCTCCTCTCGGTCGGACATGTGCGGAACACCTCCACAGGGAGGCATCCAGGCTTCCGAACCACCTCAGCTGGTTCCTCTCGACATGGAGGAGTAGCGGCTCGACTCTGAGCCTTCCCCGCATAATCGAGCTCCTCACCCTATCTCTAAGGGTGAGACCCGGTCACTACCCAGAGCTTGTGACCACAGGTGAGAGTATGAACGTAGGTTGACCAGTAAATCAAGAGCTTTGCCTTTCGGCTCAGCTCTCTCTTCACCAGAACACACCGGTACCGATTAACCTGTCAACCTCCCGCTCCATCCTTCCTTCCCTCACTCGTGAACAAGTCCCCGAGATACCTAAACTCCTCCACTTGAGGCTGGAGACCATTTCCAACCTGAAGAGGGTCCTCCACCCTTACAAGCTCATTCACAATTCTATCTTGGGTATCTATGCAAATGGGGGCTGAACTGCCTGAGAGAGGGTCTTCTAAGGTGGCTCAATCAGTAAGTGGAGGAATCCACAAGCAAATACAAGGTGAAGCTTACGACCCAAATCAGTAGCTATGAATATTTATACAAAGCAAAGTATTACAAATGATAAATCCATTCAGAATCTGAATGGAAAGGCTTTTTGAGGCCTGTGGTAAAAGCAGCTGCTGAAACTTGTACACTCTTAGCGGTCCCATATGCAGTCATGTCAGTGTACCTGCCCAACCTTCCAAACAATGGTCAACGGAAACCCTGTGGTGACTGGCCAATGAAGCATGAGGTTGGTGGAGGGGTGGGCTGATAAGTTGGGTATCATCAGTTGGGTTACAGTCAGTAATCGTAAACCAATGTAGAGGGCTGTAAGGTATAAGGTAGGTGGAGCTCATAAAGTCAGAGTAACAGTAACATTGCGTGTAGTATACATATACTATGGCCACAGTATATATACATATCAAAGCATCCCAGCTAGAGTATAGTACATACAGAGTATAGGTCATTGTCCTATGACCATCTGCAAAACCCTCAATATCAAAATAGCAACTTTACAGGAGTGGATAAAAACTGACTTTACTTTCAATGGAAGTCAATGGAACCAGAATTTAAGAGTGATATTGGAGCATTTCTATTGGTCCATTTTTTATGGATGAATGTAAATGGCAGCTGCTTCATTCAAATGATGTAGAAACATAATGACCAAAAATACATGTTTTTCTTTGAACAGCGACCATATGGGTGCTGCTACGCTGGTCAGCTGGGTTACAGCCAATCACAGCATCTAACCCAGCCGAAGGTTTACTGAGATTATTAAAGGCATGTGATCTGTAACTCAACTCACTCGCCAGCAACTTCAGCTGCAAGATTATTACACATGTATTACACTACAAATGTTTTAGACACTTGAGGACATGATTATATATTAAAAGCATTTTTTTTTCAAACAGAAACCTTTATAACAGTATTAATACAGTTAGTGGTGCTTTTACATACATCAGTGTGTATTTAACCCTTTACGAGCTTCTCCTTCTACAAACAACCCAGTATTATTTACAGTTCTCATCTAATACCTGCTTTGACTGCTCAGTACTTCATTAAGCTAAATCAAGATTGCTGCTGAAGGAGCTGAACACATTCATACAATGTCTGGGGCGTCCAGGAGAAATCTGGAACTACACTTCTTCAAACTGGATCTCAAGATATGATCTACTTCTCTCACAATAAGGTATTCATGTTACTTTGTATTGTATGTCTGATTATTTACATCTGTTCTAATCAGATCTGGTGGTGATCAGATCAAGGCTTTTAAGGGATCAGATTAGGTGGCTCAGACTTTTGCACAGTAGTGTATATCTCTTTTCATCTTACTTTAGTTAAAGAGATTTTGAAAATCAATCTGAACTGTAAGGTAACTGAACGGCGAGGTCACTATCCCAGTATTGACACGTTAAATGGTTATAACTGGGGACTCAAGTACAAGAACGCATCCCTGTAACCCAACAAATACACACATACACACACACAACTGTTAATGAGGTGTATGTGAAGGCCTGACCCCGGTAACGCAGCGGACCCTGTTAAAGGTTAAAGGTGTGAAGACTATTGAACTGAATTGATTCTCACAACAGCAGCTTGATGAGAAAACTCCCAGACAGCTGGGTTTTATTCTCTCCCCGTAAGGAGAGGAGAGAGCACATCACTAACCACATACACCCACAGAGATGTCTAGTACAGCCAAGATATGTGTTCATCTTCTCACCCCCTTCCACCCCTCCCTCCCTCCCTCCCTCCCTCCCTCACTCGGTCATGGAGAACCCTGGTGTAAGCCCCTATAAGCGGGTCCTGCAGTGACTGGGGAGGGGGCAGTGATAGGCCCCTGGGGAGGACAGCAGGAAATGCCTGCAGCTCTATAATCTCTGTGTCATCAGTCTAGACTGGGCAGAGCAGAGGCCAGCTCCATCCTGCCTGGACCAGGCGTCTCCACGTACCCCCAGTAAGAGCACCCCCCACCCCTGTTCCACGGCCGGAGCCGCGGGAGAGGGCTTGCAGGTGGTCGGCTGGGTGACTACTGAAATCAGACGGGACTGAAAGTCAGAAGTCTGACAGTAATAATTTGTGCAGTGATTCTAATCCAGTGTGAATCAACAGTGTGTGTAGTGTTTACAGTCTGACAGTAATAACTGTTGAGTGATTTTAATCCAGTATGAATCAACAGTATGTCTAGGTTTTACTATGACAGTA
>CM038718.1:9286121-9293621 GCA_021613375.1 Megaleporinus macrocephalus
GAGAGAGATTCTGCTTTCGGTAGAATCATTCTCTCACTCTATCTATATATACACGTCATTCTCTCTCTCTCTATATATATATTATATACACACACATATATATTATCTCTCTATATCTATCTATATATATATATATATATATATATATATATATATATATATATATCTATCTATATATATATATATATATATATATATATTATTCTCTCGCTCTATCTATCTATATATACACATATATTATTCTCTATCTATCTATATATACAGAGAGAGAGAGAGAGATTCTGTTTTCAGTAGAATCATTCTCTCTCTCTCTATCTATCTCTATATATACATATATCATTCTCTCGCTCTATCTATCTATCTATTTATCTATCTATATATATATATATATATATATATATATATATATATATATATTATTCTCTCGCTCTATCTATCTATATATACACATATATTATTCTCTATCTATCTATCTATATATACAGAGAGAGAGAGAGAGAGATTCTGTTTTCAGTAGAATCATTCTCTCTCTCTCTCTATCTCTATATATACATATATCATTCTCTCGCTCTATCTATCTATCTATCTATCTATCTATCTATCTATCTATCTATCTACCTACCTATCTACCTATCTATCTACCTACCTATCTATCTATCTGTCTATCTATCTACACACATATATCATACAGTGACACTGTAGCAGAATAGTTCTTCATTTTGGACACCAAGTACTGAAAGTACTTTGTATTTGTGTGGGTGTATAAACCTGGTACCTGAATGTGTGATCATATGCCGCTTCAGCTGATTGGTTGAGATGAACTTCTTGTCACAGGCAGGGCAGTCAAATATCTCATGGACCTGCAGACAGAAGCGTTCAGTCTGGTCAGTCTAACATACGTTCATGCGCAGATGTCTCCAAAACTCTGAAAAGTAGAGGCCGTGCAACGCGGACCAGCTCCAAGTGCTGCGGTGGAGAGTCTCCTCGCTAAAGAGTCAAAAACGCACCAGGAACCAGACGACCATCTACAAAACACAAGATCCGCAGCCTCCGCGAGCTAGTGTTCACTTCACTGAACACCAACGCCAAAAACTACAGCAGCCCTGGAGTCCAACAGACAGGAGTGTCTAACGAGGGGAACACGTACGAGGAATTTCATTGCAGGGTCAGGGCTGTTTCGGCGCCTCCCTCGGGTGAGATTCGGTTGCCCGGCGCGCAGCCTTGAAAACGTCCTCAGACCAACTCGCCAGGGAGGACGCGGAGACGCATTAAAGCACCTCAGAGCCGCACACGCGCACACACACACACACACACACACACACACACACGAACAACATTTCCACAGATGGAGAAGTAATCCAACGTCCTGGAGGTTTGAGCTGCAACTCCAAAACAATGATACTTAAGAACGTCTGTGCTGAAGAACATTAACACGGGCTTCCAAGGACCACACAAATTCATGAAACCAAGTCCAGTGGGCTTCCATTGGCTGTCCGGACAGCAGGCTCTCTCAACGCAGAACGAAGACCACCATCTCTTGGTGGAGCACTTATAAGCACTAAGCTAATGTATTACTGAATTAGTTAGAGATGGAAGGATCAATCGGCTATGTATCGGTATCGGACGATTTTTTATCAATTTATTAGAATTAGTGTCCAAACAAAAGAGCTAAAAAGTGTGTCCACCAAACACAGGACGCAAAATAGCAACACCAATTAAACTGGGCCAACTTGTGACAATAGAAATTGGATTTATGGCTAGAATTGGTTTTTCCCACCTGCTGCAAAGGTGCTGAGACAATGGGTGTGTCTCAAAACCAGGTGAGGGTCTACATAGGCAGCAATTTGTAGACTGTCCCAATTCTTAGATACCTTAAACATGCTGTCTACTGATTTTAAGAAAGCATTGAACGCTTCCTCAGCCGCTAAGACAATCCCATGATGCAACGTAGGCTAATCTATAAGCAGTGAAGTGGTTTTAAAATGTGAGTTATTTTGATTCTCTCTGGAGTTTTAATGTGTTTCTGGTCATATAATCACACAAAACAGTTTTTTATTATCAACTCTGTAACGAGTCCTTCACCATTTACCAGTTTTATACTCGAGACATTAGTATTTATGCTAGCAGATTTTTAAGACTATTGTTTTGGCTGCCGGCCGGTAGCTTAGCAACTGCAGTGGGCGGGAACAAGCGGTGACGCAGTCTCTCTCTAACTAGAGCGTCTCAGTAATCTGTTTTATGAGGAGAGATGAGGAGAGAACACTGCTACTTACACAGCTCCCTACCTAGACAGTGCTTGGAGCTCAAGACTTGTTGGGGAAGGGGGGGTGCAGAGTCCACCGTCAGTTTCTCCCTCATTTGTCCCGTTTTCACCCCCCTGTCCGGGACTCTGACAGAGCTTTGCTGAAAAAGCTGCACTCTAATCTCTCCTCCCGGCTGAGGATGTGGGCCTAAACCCATCTGAGGAGCGAAAAGACTTGCTAGACAGCTTTAGCGAGCGCCATTCAAGTTCGGCTTTCATACGTAGACATGCGTTTCACCCGGTTGAAGCCACACGAGCGCAGGGAGTGACGGAAATAGGACTGATCAGAACTCCATTAGGAGGACAAAGACGGAGCAGAAATCTTTGGGCCTCCGAGCACAAAGAGATGCTCCGAATTCGGGAATTTCTAATTAAATTCATGACGTCCGCCAATGGATTCTGCCAATGAAGCTGTCAACCGAACGCACTCTGAACTTCTGCTTGAGCCGCGGAAGTTAATCGACCAACAACAGTCTTAACTTTCAATGTCCGTTAACGTAAGGATGCTTTGTTAGAGCATTTCTATTGGTCCACTTATCAAGACACTTTCACAGGATACTAAGAGCTGCTGTCATTTCCAATCGAAAGTAGAGATACTTGTGTTTCACGTGCTATATCTCACTCTCCCAGGCCCTGCTCACACCTGGTGTTAACATCTGTCTCTACTCTGATAGTGGACTAAGTGGACAGTGAG
This sequence comes from Megaleporinus macrocephalus, assembly GCA_021613375.1. NCBI lineage: Eukaryota > Metazoa > Chordata > Actinopteri > Characiformes > Anostomidae > Megaleporinus > Megaleporinus macrocephalus. The sequence continues at coordinate 9,289,118 of CM038718.1, forward strand.
ATGACCACACCTGGCATTCCCATGTTTCATGGGTGCATTTCTAATGACTACTCTTAATCTGATTGGGTAACATCCATACATGTGCAACGTTGGGCTCATGTATAGGACCGCTAATGCAGCCCAGAAGGTTTGCAGAAGGTCCCTCACTGCTGTCTAGCATTTGCACAACAAAAGTTATGTGGTCATATGTGCCCCTGACCAAGAGCTGGGCGATATGGGGGTATATTGATATATATCACAAATAAATCAAATCACTATTGCCTTTTAATATGACTGATACTGACCTTAGCAACCATGACCTGACCTTACTTTAACTTCTCTAATTGACCATCTAGATATAAGAAATGTAAATGATTTTATTATTTTAAATTACTATCATTTCATTTGTTTAGTATCGTTTTTATGTGTGTGGTGTATAAGGTGTTTATTTATTTACTACTATTTTTATTTATTGATTGATTATTTTTCTTTGTTTATTTTTATTTCTTTATGCAAATGGAAAAAAAAAATTAGTAATTTTTTTAGGAAATAGTTCTTTGGCCAGTTGACTGTATCTCTATATGTCTCCACGAATAAAAAATAAATAAATAAATAAATAAATAAAAAAAATCACTATTGCCTTTTTAGTTTAAGTGAGAGGTAAAGATGTTAAACAAATGTACTATAGAACACTACACAACTGTATATATCTCTATATATATATATGTGTTAATAATCTTAAAATATAAATATATATATATATATATATATATATATATATATATATATATATATATATATATTTATTTATTTATTTATTTATATTTTAAGATTATTAACACATGCAACACGTTTCTTTTAGCAGTAGTTAACGCTCGACTGTGACGCCTGCCGTAACCAAACAACTAGCACGTGGGTTAAAGCTGCCGCTACGCCAACACACTGTGCTGTTTAAGCCTCAACCAAACAAGAAATGGCTGGAACTGGGGGCGGCGCTATTCTCATTCTCATTGGTTGTTCATGTTGTCTCTCAAAACATGGACGGAACTTAATTCTATTGACTTTCAAACATTATTTCGTGATAATTATCGTTATCGATTTATCGCCCAGCCCTACCCTGACCATATACACTGACTGTGTACACACTGGACCCCATGCATTCCTGTACATGGGTGACGAGCGGTTAATGTCAGGTGTGAACAGGGCTCAACTCTCCATGACAAGTTCAATGTTCTGTTGAAGCCACTCGGTTGTCAGGAACCCCGCTACTGACCCAGTCCAGTACAGATCCAGCAAAGATTTCCCTGAAGTATTCCCAATAACACCACAGATCTCATAACAACAGCTCACAACTGTATCTTCCTCACCCCAGACCAGGTTAGCGTCCCTCTGAACCTTTCTGAACAACATCCAGCGCCGAATAACACACACCGGCCGGATCAAAGCCACAACTCAGCACAGCGAGGGTCTTACGGAAGGGCAGCTCTAATAAGTGCTGAGTTATGTTGTCCCTGTCATCAGGCGGAGACTCTGGAGTGGGCTAGCGTCGATCAGAGCGAGTTAATTCTCCCCTGAGTAAAAGAGCGGCAGACGGGATCTGGTCATTTAGGGTAAGCTATGGGACGAACGTTGCAGGACCGTCTCAACGGAGGAAGACAAACCACTAAGCCGCAACGGGACGTGTTCCAGAGCAGCATTCATATGGCAAACTCGTTCAGGCCACAGATAAATTAGGACGACTGGAGAGGGGAACGAATCTGCTCGGAGCAAAAAGCATTGTTTGGATTAACCGCTGCTGATGAGGCCGCGCTCGGCTGCTGTATATCACTGTAAAGCAGGCCGAGCTGTGAGAGCTGTGAGAGCTGTGAGAGCTGTGAGAGCTGTGAGAGCTGTGAGAGCTGTGAGAGCTGTGAGAGCTGTGAGAGCTGTGAGAGGGTTCAGCGGCGGTGGAACCTGCAGCGGGGGAATTGGTGCAGTGGGGGGAGCACTGCTGCCTGTCTGGTCTGCTGAAGATGTGCAACAAGCTGTTTTTATGTTGTGTGTGTTTAATGTACTACTTTGACCGCAGTCCTACCAAAACCACCGCGTGTCTGGCATAGCTTTACCTTTACGTCAGACTCGCCGCCCCTGAAACTGACTCCACCACAATTGCTGAGTTGAACAGCACGTCGGCTCATTCTTTTCTCCATCTTCTCAACTCATTTCTCCGTGTCCAAACTGCACTCCTCCAGTGTTTTCAGCAGGAACATGAAGCTTTACGAGCCATACAAGAGTATATTTGCTGATTATCTTCTTAATCTCATTTTAAATCAGTGGAGAGTGTTGTACTTCAACAGCAGCCATAAAAACCATCTTTGAATCATGGATTGAGGCACTTGAAAGGTGGTGGTGCACAGAATTTAAAAACACTACACCACCGTACTAACCACTACACCACCGTACTAACCACTACACCACCGTACTAACCACTACACCACCGTACTAACCACTACACCACCTTACTAACCACTACACCACCATACTAACCACTACACCACCATACTAACCACTACACCACCGTACTAACCACTACACCACCATACTAACCACTACACCACCATACTAACCACTACACCACCATACTAACCACTACACCACCGTACTAACCACTACACCACCGTACTAACCACTACACCACCGTACTAACCACTACACCACCTTACTAACCACTACACCACCATACTAACCACTACACCACCATACTAACCACTACACCACCGTACTAACCACTACACCACCATACTAACCACTACACCACCATACTAACCACTACACCACCATACTAACCACTACACCACCATACTAACCACTACACCACCGTACTAACCACTACACCACCATACTAACCACTACACCACCGTACTAACCACTACACCACCGTACTAACTACTACACCACCATACTAACCACTACACCACCGTACTAACCACTACACCACCTTACTAACCACTACACCACCATACTAACCACTACACCACCGTACTAACCACTACACCACCGTACTAACCACTACACCACCATACTAACCACTACACCACCATACTAACCACTACACCACCATACAAACCACTACACCACCATACTAACCACTATACCACCATACTAACCACTACACCACCATACTAACCACTACACCACCATACTAACCACTACACCATAATACTAACCACTACACCACCATACTAACCACTACACCACCATACTAACCACTACACCATAATACTAACCTCTACACCACCATACTAACCACTACACCACCATACTAACCACTACACCACCATACTGACCACTACACCACCGTACTAACCACTACACCACCTTACTAACCACTACACCACCATACTAACCACTACACCACCATACTAACCACTACACCACCATACTAACCACTACACCACCATACTTACTACTACACCACCGTACTAACCACTACACCACCATACTGACCACTACACCACCGTACTAACCACTACACCACCATACTAACCACTACACCACCATACTAACCACTACACCACCATACTTACTACTACACCACCGTACTAACCACTACACCACCATACTGACCACTACACCACCGTACTAACCACTACACCACCATACTAACCACTACACCACCGTACTAACCATTACACCACCATACTAACCACTACACCACCATACTAACTACTACACCACCGTACTAACCACTACACCACCACACTAACCACTACACCACCATACTAACCACTACACCACCGTACTAACCACTAAACCACCATACTAACCACTACACCACCATACTAACCACTACACCACCGTACTAACCACAACACCACCATACTAACCTCTACACCACCATACTAACCACTACACCACCATACTAACCACTACACCACCGTACTAACCACTACACCACCATACTAACCACTACACCACTATACTAACCACTACACCACCATACTAACCACTACACCACCGTACTAACCACAACACCACCATACTAACCACTTCACCACCGTACTAACCACTACACCACCTTACTAACCACTACACCACCATACTAACCACTACATCACCATACTAACCACTACACCACCATACTAACCACTACACCACCATACTAACTACTACACCACCATACTAACCACTACACCACCAAACTAACCACTACACCACCTTACTAACCACTACACCACCATACTAACCACTACACCACCGTACTAACCACTACATCACCATACTAACCACTACACCACCATACTAACCACTACACCACCATACTAACTACTACACCACCATACTAACCACTACACCACCAAACTAACCACTACACCACCTTACTAACCACTACACCACCAAACTAACCACTACACCACCTTACTAACCACTACACCACCATACTAACCACTACACCACCATACTAACCACAATTAGTACACGCCATGAATGTTCCTGTAAACAACTTAAAGACAATGAGAAGCCCAATGATTTGATTGGCCCCAGC
>CM038718.1:9298621-9306121 GCA_021613375.1 Megaleporinus macrocephalus
GAACAGGTTTGTCAATGCTTACAATAGCATTGCGCCCTTGTGCTGCTTGTTAATGTTGGAGTGGAGCTGAAAATGGATTACAACACTGCCATCTAGTGGTCAGAGGTTTAAACACAACACACAATGATTCACTGTCTGCCAGGAAAGTGTGTATTGATACTGTGTTTTTGAGAATCGATACAGTATCACCAAACATAATATTCCCAATATTTTATATTTTCTCACACCCCTACTGTTCACATGCATCAAAACTGGAAGAGCATGTCCCACCTTCTGCATACAACTGTCCGAGTGACAACTTATAAGTCGGTAAAGCACCTTTTTATTATTAAAATCAGTATATTTTCACAATATTGGCCAATATTGAGGAGCTAAACAATCCTTAATGTGAACACAAACAACGCACAAATAAAATAATAATAAAAGAAAACTGTGTGTGTGTGTGTGTGTGTGTGTGTGTGTGTGTGTACCTAGACTCAGAGGAGAAGGAGCTGTGGCAGAGAGAACACTGGTGAACTTTAGAAGCATCTCCTATCGAGTCTGGACTCTCAGTGCAGTGGAGCACGCTGGAACACACACACAGTCATATAACCAACACTCTATCATATCACATTATTAAAATAGAGAGTGTAAATACAAAAGTGTGTGTGTGTGTGTGTGTGTGTACTCACTGGCGCTGGAGTGCTTGTTTGATGGGGAACTCTTTGCCACAGTTGCGACATTTGAACTCCTTGTCCTCTGCACTGCCTCTCTGGTGCAGGCTCTGCAGGTGCTCAGCCAGAACCTCCTCGCTGGGGAAACTGCTCTCACACAGCAGACACGGGTGGTCCTCCTTCTTTATCACCGCCTCTACACACACAAACAAGATACAAACTATTACAGATATTAGGGCTGTAATGAATAGAACCACTAATTGTGGATAGATAGGTAGATAGCTTAAATACATAGATAGATAGATAGATAGATAGACAGATAGATAGCTTATATAGACAGATAGCTAGCATAGATAGACAGATAGATAGCTTATATAGACAGATAGCTAGCATAGATAGATAGATAGATAGATAGCTTATGTAGATGGATAGCTAGCTTAGATAGATACCATATGTAGATGGATAGCTAGCTTAGATAGATAGATAGATAGATAGATAGATAGATAGATAGATAGATAGATAGATAGATAGATAGATAGATAGATAGCTTATATAGACAGATAGCTAGCATAGATAGATAGATAGATAGCTTATGTAGATGGATAGCTAGCTTAGATAGATAGATAGATAGATAGATAGATAGCTTATATAGACAGATAGCTAGCATAGCTAGCATAGATAGATAGCTTATGTAGATGGATAGCTAGCTTAGATAGATAGCTAGCAGGGATAGATAGCTAGCATAGATGGATAGCTAGCGTAGATAGATAGATAGATAGATAGATAGATAGATAGATAGATAGATAGATAATGTAGATGGATAGCTAGCTTAGATAGATAGGTAGATATATTATGTAGATAGATAGCTAGCTTAGATACATAGATAGATAGATAGATAGATAGATAGATAGATAGATAGATAGATAGATAGATAATGTAGATGGATAGCTAGCTTAGATAGATAGATAGATAGATAGATAGATAGATAGATAGATAGCTAGCATAGATAGATAGCTAGCATAGATAGATAGCTAGCATAGATGGATAGCTAGCGTAGATAGATAGATTATGTAGATGGATAGCTAGCTTAGATACATAGATAGATACATAGATAGATAGATAGATAGATAGATAGATAGATAGATAGATAGATAGATAGATAGATAATGTAGATGGATAGCTAGCTTAGATAGATAGATTATGTAGATGGATAGCTAGCTTAGATACATAGATAGATACATAGATAGATAGATAGATAGATAGATAGATAGACAGACAGATAGCTAGCTTATATAGATAGATAGGGTTACTAAAAACATTCAATCATTAATTCTGGAGCTGTTCAACTCTCTACTTTCTGGAGGCACTTGGCTACTGATATTTCTCTTCTACTATGGAAAAATACATATATCTGACATCAGATATATTCTTTCTGAATACTTTTTCAAATCTTCATCTCTCAATATGGCAGAGAAATCTGCCGCTAGCTGCTCCTACAGCAGCAAAGCTGTTATTAGTCAAACTCTGGGATCCCACAACCTTGGTATGTAGGCAACACTGGGCTCTAACGCTATTAGATATCATCTCAATAGAGCTTTCTACAGCACGTACACATGAGGCCAAGGCTAAACCAGTGGAAAGATGGAGCTTTTGCAAAGGTGAAATTACTTGCTTCTTCTTCTTGAAGTTTCTTGATTTCCCTAAGAGCCTCTTAGAAATCTACCATGGTGGCTGAGGGGAAGGGAAGGGGAGGGGTTCTTAACATGAAAATGTTATCATCTTCCATCGATAATGAGCATCCCTTCATAATAAAATAAAAACAATCAGTTAGATCGGAACTAGAACAACAAGAGTCCCAATAAGAACTAGGACGTTTGACCACCTTAGCCCAGTTTTATCTACCTTACACTGGTTGCCAGTTAAAGTTCCACACTGAATATAAAATTCTTCTTCTGACATATGAAGCTCTTAATGGCGTCGCTCCTCAGTACCCGAGTGAACAAGGTGCTGACTTACTGTTAGTGCCTAGAATAATTACAGTTACATCAGGGCATGGAGCCTTTTTTACACAGAGCCCCCCAGCTTTGGAATAGCCCAGTCAGTGTTCGGGACGCAGGCACAGCCCCAATGTTTAAGTCTAGGCTAAAAACCTACATGTTCAGTCAAACCTATTTTTTTTCCAGCTTCAAGATAACACGCTGTGCACCCGAGTACTGAGCAGCATAGATTAGATCGATAGATAGCATGGATAGCTTAGGTAGGTAGGTAGGTAGAGAGACAGATAGACAGACAGACAGACAGCTTATATAGATGGCTAGCTAGATTAGATAGATTAGATAGATAGCTTATGTAGACAGATAGCTATCTTAGATAGATAGATAGCCTACATAGATAGACAGCTAGCTTAGATAGATAGCTAGCTTAGAGAGATAGATAGATAGCTTATGTAGATAGATAGCTAGCTTAGATAGATAGATAGATAGCTTAGATAGATAGATAGCTTATGTAGACAGATAGCTAGCTTAGATAGATAGATAGATAGCTTAGATAGATAGATAGCTTAGATAGATAGATAGCTTATGTAGACAGATAGCTAGCTTAGATAGATAGATAGATAGCTTAGATAGATAGATAGCTTATGTAGACAGATAGCTAGCTTAGATAGATAGATAGATAGCTTAGATAGATAGCTTATGTAGACAGACAGCTAGCTTAGATAGATAGATAGCTAGCTTAGATAGATAGCTAGCTTATGTAGACAGATAGCTAGCTGAGATATGTAGATAGCTAGCTTAGATAGATAGCTTAGAGAGATAGATAGCTTATGTAGACAGACAGCTAGCTTACGTAGATAGATAGATAGCTTATGTGGACAGATAGCTAGCTTAGATAGATAGATAGATAGATAGATATATAGATAAATAGCTTAGATAGATAGATAGCTAGCTTAGATAGATAGCTTAGATAGATATATAGATAAATAGCTTAGATAGATAGATAGCTAGCTTAGATAGATAGCTTAGATAGATATATAGCTAGCTTAGATAGATAGCTTAGATAGATAGATAGCTTATGTAGACAGATAGCTAGCTTACGTAGATAGATAGATAGCTTAGAGATAGATAGATAGCTTAAATAGACAGATAGCTAGCTTACGTAGATAGCTAGCTTATGTAAACATAGGTAGCTTAGATAGATAGATAGATTAGATAGATACATAGCTAGCTTAGATAGATAGATAGATAGATAGCTTAGATAGCTTAGATATATAGCTAGCTTAGATAGATAGATAGATAGCTTATGTAGACAGATAGCTAGCTTAGATAGATAGATAGCTTAGAGAGATAGATAGCTTATGTAGACAGACAGCTAGCTTACGTAGATAGATAGATAGCTTATGTGGACAGATAGCTAGCTTAGATAGATAGATAGCTTAGAGAGATAGATAGATAGCTTATGTAGACAGATAGCTAGCTTAGATAAATAGCTAGCTTACATAGATAGATAGCTAGTTTATGTAGACAGATAGCTAGCTTAGATAGATAGCTTAGATAGATATATAGATAGATAGCTTAGATAGATATAGATAGCTAGCTTAGATAGATAGCTTAGATAGATATATAGCTAGCTTAGATAGATAGCTTAGAGATAGATAGATAGCTTATGTAGACAGATAGCTAGCTTACGTAGATAGCTAGCTTATGTAAACAGATTGGTAGCTTAGATAGATAGATAGATAGATAGATAGCTTAGATAGATACATAGCTAGCTTAGATAGATAGATAGATAGATAGATAGATAGATAGATAGATAGATAGCTTAGATAGCTTAGATATATAGCTAGCTTAGATAGATAGATAGATAGCTTATATAGACAGATAGCTAGCTTAGATAGATAGATAGATAGATAGATAGATAGCTTAGATAGATAGATAGCTTAGATAGATAGATAGCTTATATAGATATATGGCTAGCTTAGATAGATAGATAGATAGATAGATAGATAACTTTTGTAGATAGATAGATAGCTTATGTAGACAGATAGCTAGCTTAGATGGATATATAGCTAGCTCAGACAGACCTCTCACAGTGTGTATGAGTAATGACAGTAGCGCAGTTAACCAGTGTAACCAGTGTAAACAGTGTAAACAGTGTAACCAGTGTAACCAGTGTAAACAGTGTAACCAGTGTAAACAGTGTAAACAGTGTAAACCACTTTGGTAGTCTGCAGTGCAAATATGCAATAAAACACAGTACTATTACATGTATGGACTGTAAACATGGTGTATAATATAACAGGTATAGTAGAATAATAACAGCATAGTCGTTATTATATATAGTTAACTGTATAGTTTGGAGATGGAGGGATCGGCTATGTATCGGTATCGGCCGATTTTTAGTCAAAATATGTGATACATATTATATATAATATACAGCAATACAGATAAGTCTAAGCCTGCCATGCATACATACTGTAGCCCAACACGGTCTCTCTAGAGCCTGCAGTTTAAAAGATCACCACATAAACCATGATCCTGTGCCTCACTGCAATACTCAACCTACTACAGCACACAAACACTGCCGCACTCCATACAGAACAATAGAATTTCCAGTTTACCATCAACCGTCTGCCACCAACATGCAAATGTAGCACCAGTATATACATGTACACTGACAAACCTGGTTCTGTGCTGAGGAGCTTGGCCTCTTTACTGCTCTCGTCTTCGTCTTTGATGATCTCATCTTCTTCCTCATCCTCCTCTTCCTCCTCCATGTCACTATCCAGGTAGCCAATCAGGAGCTCCGTATCCGTCTCAATGTCGTCCACAGCCAGATAAAAGATGTTCTCTCCATCCTAACAAAAACCAAGCAGGCACAGCATAAAATCACAGAAGCCTTCGTCATGACGCACATAGGAAAGAACGAAGGGAGGTTATGTAGAACAACCTCGTCACTTCCATTTCTCTGTTTTTAATATGATTAAGGCGGAAACGCACACGTTTTAAACGAGGGGTCTGCGGGTTCTGAGGAGTTCGGCGAGCGAAAACAAGGGAGATATGTGGCGACTGAAGAAACAGGGAGCATTCCATCTCTATAGCGTACATCCAGGCCAACAGCGAGAGGAGCGCTGGGTGGAATCCTATGCTATGAGCGAGCTCTGGTCTTTCCTACAGCAGTACTAACCACAGCGCTTACTATCCAAATGAAGACATAAATGAAGATAACCACACACGCATACAATCAAAAGCAGAAACGGGGACGTAATTACAATCAATATCAAACCCATCTGTTCCTGCGGTTACTCAGTTCAAAGTGATACTGCGCAGACAAGATGACAAAAGGAACAGCTAATGAAACACACGCACAGAAAGAAAACAGCTCATCCGCTCCCCTTGATTGAGGTCACAGGTCAAGCTCTGGGAAATCCTGAATTGGCCATTAGCGAATCTCCCATCTCCGAAAGAAGGTCAAGGAAACACCACAAATCACTCATCTCTCTTCATTCCTTCTCTCAGCACCCTAACGTTAACCACAGCACTGATGCATCTCACTGCAGGAAGAGCACTGCTAAGAACTGACCCTGGATCAGCTCAGAAACGGCCGAATTAAGCCAGACGTTTTTCTGAATGCGGACCAATCGGTGAGTTGCACTGCAGGTCATCTTACTTAGAGGTCACGGCTCTCTCTGCTGATCATCAATAATGGGAGTTGTAACGCTGATACGTACAGACAGAACGTTTAACTGCGGCTATTAATCAGCAGGTTTGGTGCTGCCAGCGAAAACAGGCTCACCTAGAAGCTGTACTTTAACAGAACGACTTCGACCTGCGAAACACTGAAGACCTGCCTGACCTTTGATCTGATCGGTCAAAAAAAAAAAGTTTTTAAAGTCAGGGTACCTGCAGCGCTTCAATCAATCAATCAACCTTTATTTCAGCTCGGATGTACTTTGAGGGCATCCCTCATTTTCAAAGTAGCCAAGCATCTACGTTTAATATACGATAAATGAAAATTTAAAATAATAGTGAACCTTAAAGTAGAAATAATAATAATACAAAAAATAGATAAAAGTTAAGATTTAATTCGTAAGAAATAAAGATAAAAAGAGGGTAAGAGATTACAAATAATAATAATAATAAATAAAGGAAAATAGTTCAAAAGAAATTTAAGAGGAAAAAACAAGATATTATGATGATAATTAAATAATAATAATAAAGAAATATATAAAAATAAAACAACAATAAAATAAGATAAAATAATAAAGAAAAATAAAATAAGCGAGCTGTTTTAGTGATTCCAGCTCGCTAACTACTAGTACTATAAATACTAAACTACTAAAGTACTATTACTATAAATACTAAACTACTAGTACTATAAATACTAAACTATTACTATAAATACTACACTACACTACTAAACTACTATTACTATAAATACTAAACTACTAATACTATAAATACTAAACTACACTACTAAACTACTATTACTATAAATACTAAACTACTAATACTATAAATACTAAACTACACTACTAAACTACTATTACTATAAATACTAAACTACTAATACTATAAATACTAAACTACACTACTAAACATTACTATAATAATAATACTATAACATTTATACTAAACATTTGTCTTAAGGATTTATTATTGTGTGTGTGCGTATACATATGTACATGTGGTGGATGGAGAGAGAGAGAGAGAGAGAGAGAGAGAGAGAGAGAGAGAGAGAGAGAGAGAGAGAGAGAGAAATTAAAGAAGTAATTTATAAAGAAAGCAGAAGGAACATAATAGACAAAAGAAATAGTAGAGAGAAAGATAGTTGAAAGAAAGAAAGAAAG
>CM038718.1:9308621-9406121 GCA_021613375.1 Megaleporinus macrocephalus
CTACACTCTCTCTCTCCTACACTCTCTCTCTCTCCTCACCCTTCACCTTGTTAATCCCAGACAAACACTAACAACGACTCAGGACGGTCAAACACAACGTCTCACACTTTCTGTGCACGTCGTGTCTACAAGAAACCAACAACACATCAATGATGCGTTATCACTCGTCACGTATGACCAACCTGTTCTATTTATACACTCGCTCTGTCCGAGAACCCCGTCTGACGGTCAGACCGGACCACCCCTGCAGACGGCTCTGTCCAAGGACAGTTTCCAAAAACCCAGCCTCCTTCAAAACAACACCCCGTGTGCCCGAGTAGCAAACAAACCGCTACCAACGCGTGCTGCTGCAGCTTCACCAGCCTGTGCCACCCTGTGCACTGAAACTAGACCCAGCGGTACCAACACAGTCGTGATCACGCCAGTGTGACTTGCGTGCGACACTGAAACTGAAACTGGTTTGTGAGAACCTGATGAGAACCTGATGACGCTGAAACTCCATCCGTTTAGCCGGATACAATCAAATCAGGCTTAATAATATGCTAAACTCGCAGTGCTATAGAATGCTTCTTCTAGCTGTGCATCTCTCTGTTAGATGAGCAACAGCAGCATCATGGCTGTCAATCAGCTGTGTTTACTAGTTATAGTTCTAATTTGTACAGGCAGGTACTGGTCTGCACACCAAACAAAACACTCAAATTGTGAGTTACTTGACCCCAATCCCCATCACCCTCCCATCCCCCCATAAACAACCCCAATTTATAAACAGAATGTAAAGAAATATCAGTCCTGATGGTACGTCATAGACGTCTATATATCATGTTGCAGAGATATCTACTGCTAACCAGCTAACACTGGCCCGTCCTGTCTGTACCTTAAGAGGCGATAATGAGTCACTGTCGAATCAGTCCAACATGAGAGGATGAAGAAATAGCACTACTGCACCAACGGTATATTACAACGTCTCGTAATACCACGTTCTACCTTAAGAGGCGGTAATGAGTCACTGTCGAATCAGTCCAACATGGGAGGATGAAGAAATAGCACTACTGCACTAATGGTATATTACAACATCTCGTAATACCACATTCTACCTAAAGAGGCGGTAATGAGTCACTGTCGAATCAATCAAACATAGGAGGATGAAGAAATAGCACTACTGCACTAATGGTATATTACAACGTCTCGTAATACCACGTTCTACCTTAAGAGGCGATAATGAGTCACTGTCAAATCAATCCAACATGGGAGGATGAAGAAATAGCACTACTGCACTAATGGTATATTACAACGTCTCGTAATACCACGTTCTACCTTAAGAGGCAATAATGAGTCACTGTCGAATCAGTCCAACATGGGAGGATGAAGAAATAGCACTATTGCACTAATGGTATATTACAACGTCTCGTAATACCACGTTCTACCTTAGGAGGCGATAATGAGTCACTTTCCTATCAGTCCAACATGAGAGGATGAAGAAATAGCACTACTGCACTAATGGTATATTACAACGTCTCGTAATACCACGTTCTACCTTAAGAGGCGGTAATGAGTCACTGTCGAATCAGTCCAACATGAGAGGATGAAGAAATAGCACTACTGCACTAATGGTATATTACAACATCTCGTAATACCACGTTCTACCTTAAGAGGCGATAATGAGTCACTGTCGAATCAGTCCAACATGAGAGGATGAAGAAATAGCACTACTGCACTAATGGTATATTACAACGTCTCGTAATACCACGTTCTACCTTAAGAGGCGATAATGAGTCACTGTCGAATCAGTCCAACATGAGAGGATGAAGAAATAGCACTACTGCACTAATGGTATATTACAACATCTCGTAATACCACGTTCTACCTTAAGAGGCAATAATGAGTCACTGTCGAATCAGTCCAACATGAGAGGATGAAGAAATAGCAGTACTGCACTAATGGTATATTACAACGTCTCGTAATACCACGTTCTACCTTAAGAGGCGGTAATGAGTCACTGTCGAATCAGTCCAACATGAGAGGATGAAGAAATAGCACTACTGCACCAACAACATAGTATAACGTCTCGTAATACCACGTTCTACCTTAAGAGGCGATAATGAGTCACTGTCGAATCAGTCCAACATGAGAGGATGAAGAAATAGCACTACTGCACTAATGGCATATTACAACGTCTCGTAATACCACGTTCTACCTTAAGAGGCGGTAATGAGTCACTGTCGAATCAGTCCAACATGAGAGGATGAAGAAATAGCACTACTGCACCAACAACATAGTATAACGTCTCGTAATACCACGTTCTACCTTAAGAGGCGATAATGAGTCACTGTCGAATCAGTCCAACATGAGAGGATGAAGAAATAGCACTACTGCACTAATGGCATATTACAACGTCTCGTAATACCACGTTCTACCTTAAGAGGCGGTAATGAGTCACTGTCGAATCAGTCCAACATGAGAGGATGAAGAAATAGCACTACTGCACCAACGGTATATTACAACGTCTCGTAATACCACATTCTACCTAAAGAGGCGGTAATGAGTCCCTGTCGAATCAATCAAACATAGGAGGATGAAGAAATAGCACTACTGCACTAATGGCATATTACAACGTCTTGTAATACCACGTTCTACCTTAAGAGGCGGTAATGAGTCACTGTCGAATCAGTCCAACATGGGAGGATGAAGAAATAGCACTACTGCACTAATGGTATATTACAACGTCTCGTAATACCACGTTCTACCTTAAGAGGCGATAATGAGTCACTGTCGAATCAGTCCAACATGAGAGGATGAAGAAATAGCACTACTGCACTAATGGTATATTACAACGTCTCGTAATACCACGTTCTACCTTAAGAGGAAATAATGAGTCACTGTCAAATCAATCCAACATGAGAGGATGAAGAAATAGCACTACTGCACTAATGGTATATTACAACATCTCGTAATGCCACGTTCTACCTTAAGAGGCAATAATGAGTCACTGTCGAATCAGTCCAACATGGGAGGATGAAGAAATAGTGCGGCTGCACTAACGGTATATTACAACGTCTCGTAATACCACGTTCTACCTTAAGAGGCGGTAAGGAGTCACGGTTAAACCAGTCCAACATGAGAGGATGAAGAAATAGCACTACTGCACTAATGGTATATTACAACATCTCGTAATGCCACGTTCTACCTTAAGAGGCAATAATGAGTCACTGTCGAATCAGTCCAACATGGGAGGATGAAGAAATAGTGCGGCTGCACTAACGGTATATTACAACGTCTCGTAATACCACGTTCTACCTTAAGAGGCGATAATGAGTCACTGTCGAATCAGTCCAACATGAGAGGATGAAGAAATAGCACTACTGCACTAACGGTATATTACAACGTCTCGTAATACCACGTTCTACCTTAAGAGGCGATAATGAGTCACTGTCGAATCAGTCCAACATGAGAGGATGAAGAAATAGCACTACTGCACCAACAACATAGTATAACGTCTCGTAATACCACGTTCTACCTTAAGAGGCGGTAAGGAGTCACGGTTAAACCAGTCCAACATTAGAGGATGAAGAAATAGTGCTGCTGCACCAACAGCATATTCTTCTCGTAATACCACTTTGTTCCTCTAGAGGTGATAGTGAGTCACTGTAGCATTGACTCAACTCAGCCCAACATGAGAGGATGAAGAAGTAGCACTGCTGCCCTGATGTATTCTAACCTGTAATCAGTGACACTGAAGGTGCTGCTCCTGGTTAGAACATTGAAGGACAGGCAGCCAGTGAACAATGAAACTGAAAATCTGCATAAAGAACAAAGCCAAAAACCTCAACTCAATACTCTTGATGTCCCACCCCTTAGAAGGTGCTGCATTAAAAACTTTTCTTTAATGGAAAATTCTCACATCTGCCCTTGGCTTTCATTTCACAAGCCTCCAACTAAAAAAACCAAGTGCAGTATTTGAAAAGAGCTGCAGCAGGCTGTAGAAGAAGACTCTAACAGAGGACATACAGGTTTCCACTTACAGTATGGTGTAATCTTCACCCGCCCACTGAGCAGTCAGGCTCAACGACAGCATCGAGCTTGTGACACTAATGCCACACCAGCTTTACCACCATTATGAACTGTGTGTGAACGGCTGAGGCGGTCATGTCTACAACCACGTCGTATAATGCCACCTTTGACCTTTTACACGAGTGAAAAACTTCTTACATCCGTGTGTTTTTTCTTTTTTACACAAACAGAGTTTGTGTTCTCTGGACCTCCGTGCTGTCTTTTTCCATGATCTGGGGGCATCTATGCACAGGAACCCAATGTATACACCACGAACCCAAAGCAGCACACTAATATATATGACTGGTATGTAATCAGATGTAGGAAACATCTGTGGGGCACCACTAGAGGCAGATCTTGGCGAGTGAAGGGATGAAGTTTGATGCTGACCTTTTCTTCTACATTGGTAAGAACGGAAGAGGGAGGAGGAAGGAGTGTGCATGTTGCTCCCTATTGTTTGGAGTAGAGATGGAAGGATCGATCAGCTATGTATCGGTATTGGTCGATTTTTAATCAAAATATGTGATCGGCCGATATTTCTCCAGTTTAGCCGATCTCGAGAGCTGATTGATGGCGTTAAACAAATGAGCCTAATTTCTGTATTTGCAGCTAGCGCTTCATCCAGGAAGAGAAGCCCTCCGGCCAGCCCCCTGCAATTCCTATCTGAACCACTAGGTGGAAATACACACCCTTTCATTTTCCACAGACTGACTAAAGCAGCGGCCTCACGAAAACAGTTTACAGCGTTCAGGATGTTTTTAAAATGTGTAAAATCAGCTTGTGGAATCAAGACAAAGATATTTAACACTATATACACTATATACACTGAATACAGTGAGTATCAGTAAACAGCAGAGCTAGCACGCACAGCTAACACAAAACAAACAACCCAGAACACCTACAGACCAGATCTGACCTGTACCAACAGAACAGCAGCAGTAATTCAAAATCTACATTTAATGATTATAGATTTTGTTTAAAATAACCAGAGTCTGAGTTTAATTACATTTAAAGATTGCAGTATTTGGGGATATTTCTTTGAATTACTTTGTTTATTTACTGTTAATTTTGTTTAAAATATAATACTGTTTCATATGAGCTCGTTAAAAATGGTAATAAACCAGTTTAGACCATGTTTCATGACTTGCTTGCGCTAACAACTACATGTAGCCCTGCTGTGGGATATAGCCCCGCCCTCGATACGCATTGAAAGGTGATCGGCGATCGGAATCGGCCTCAAAAACGCTGATCGGTCCATCTCTAGTTTGGAGTATGAATTCAACAGACTGTGGCACCTTATAAGAGGTTAACCATTGTTAACAGTACACTGTACTATACTGAACTCACACTTTCTTATCATTAGAGATACAGATTATTATTGATAGACCAATTACAAAGTTATAACTCTGTGAGACACAGTTTACATAAAGCATATTTAACATTAAAATAACTCTTGTTTAGGCCCGTATGTAATTTCTTACCTAATCATGAGCTTTTCATAGACATGGCATTCACAGAGAGCGTCGAAAACAAAAACAAGAGCTCCTTCTCTCTAAGTCACACAATAAAAATTCCATTTAACCACATACTCAGCTCAGGTATTTCAACACTTTCACTCTTCCTCTTCTACCTCACTGACATTCTCCCTCCCTATTTTCCATATTTGTCTTACATGCATACTTATCAGACCTCTCAGATAACTGGCCCTGGATCAGATTCGGTTCGTCTGCTGTAGTGACTATATAAAATATGGAGGCAGAGCCTGATCCTGGACCAGTGCCCTTTGCTACTGCTGATAAATATGGGCTCTGGACTGTATCAGCAGGATCAGTCTGGCTCTGTTTGTAGTGGAGATAAGGTTCTCAGTTGGATAAGGTGTTGGAGAACTACTGTCTTCCAGCCCTGCTCATCTTGGCTTTCGTACCTGGATGGCAGCCAGGTTCTTCTGCTCCTGAGATGGGGCCTGGTGCACGAAGCGGAGCCAGTTCGCGTGCCGGGGGTTGCTGGCGTCCAGTATGTACAGCACGTCTCCTCTGTTCCCTCGAACCTGCCACACACACACACACACACACTTAGCACTGCTGAAGAAAACCTGATATTTTAAAGACAGATTACAAGTAACTGGATGTTTACAGGAGTAGTGCTGTACTGTAGTGTAGTATTATAGGGGTAGAGCATTCATGTTATTCTTATTTTTTTGTTTTTACATGTGTGTTTATGTACCAAAGGCAGCTGTATTTCCTTTTAAAGTCATTGATTTTACCTGACAGGACAATTTAAAGCCTTGCTTTATCCCTTAGAAAGAAACATCTCACTTCTGATTGGGTCCCCAGTAGCAGCCTAGGTTTAACTGGTCAACTACTGATCTTCTGCACCATATGTCATAGCTTTTTCTGATTTCTTGCCTCATGGCCCACAACAAAAGCCTTTAAAAACAACATTTAGCCCCGCCCAGGAGGTGTGGTGGTGTAGTGGTTGGATTCCCGGTCCGGGTGGTTCTGTGTGGAGAGTGTATGTTCTCCCTGTGCTTGAGTGAGTTTCCTCCAGGTACTCTGGTTTCCTCCCACAGTCCAAACACATGCATGTTAGGTTGATCGCTCACTCTAAACTGCCCGTAGGTGTGAGTGCGTGACTGGCGAACTGTCCATGGTGTACCTTGCCTTCACCCGATGAGGCTGGGATTGGCTCCAGCCCCCCGTAACTCTGACTAGTGGGATTAAGCAGCAGATGATGGATGGATGGATGGACTGTGTAACACAATGTAGTTCGAACATGTTGATAAATTCACCTGGAAAGAGTGATTGTGACGCTGTTAGCTGAAACTCACACCTTCACGGCCTGACTGAGACTAAAACTGGTACAAACACACACTACAACACTCTGAGGAAGCTTACTGTGGTCCAAATCCACCTCCAATGGGCACCACAACATAGAATCATGTTTATATTAAGTAAACTAACATATATAAATGTATGAAAAGTAAAGTAAACAGTGTCAAACTTCTCAAGTCTTTAATCTGAGAACTGTACCAGTGATCTGACATTCTCTTTTAGATATATTCTGAACACAGTAGTGTAGTGACAGGAATACATCAGACCACAGACACTGAACACTGTGTACTTCACGTCTGGGCGATATTGAGAATTTATTATCAGGATACTGCCTTGGATAATCAGTGATATCAACTCTTCCCAAGGGGGTTATTTGGGTATGTAATATAAAACTAACTTGCAAATAAATTTTAATTTATTCACCCATTCTTCCATTTATCTGATCTTGATTTACTCAAAAGACACATTAGGTAATACTAGAGATGGAAGGATCGATCGGCCATGTATCGGCCGATTTTTTAGCTACAGTGCACCAGCGAGCTGGAACTCTCTCCAGGAAACTCTGAAGCTCAGCTCGCTGGGATCACTAAACCATTTTAAACTTTTAGTTTCTAATCACCATCAGAAAGCCTGTGACTGTTTTAAATGAATAAATCTACTAGGATTTTATTTTTATCTTATTATTATTATTATTATTATTATTATTATTATTATTTATTTATTTAATTTTTATTTAATTTTGTTTTTTACGTTTGTTTTATTTTACTTTTATTTTAGTTATTTTTTTTTTTTTATTATTATTACTATCTTTTTATTTATTTATTTATTATTTGTATTTTTATTATTATAATTATCCATTTTTTATCGTGATTGTTTTATTGAGTATTTTTTTATTAGCATTTCAACTTTTTATTATCTTGGTGTATGTAATATGTTTATTTTATATTCTTTTATATTCTTTTATAATAATTTTCTAACATTTTTTACATTGTATTTTTAATGCATCTATATTAAATGTTTATTTAAAATTGGTATTTAATTTATTATTTTTGCTCATTTTGTTTTCAATCCCTTTAACTGTATATGCTCGGCTGCATTGAAAATGAGGGTCATCCCTCAATGTATTTCCGAGATTAAATAAAGGTTGATTGATTGATTGATTATCAAAATATGTGATCGACGATCGGCCGATCTCAAGAGCCGATCGATGGCGTTAAACAAATGAGCCTAATTTCTGTATTTACAGCTAGCGTTTCATCCAGGAAGAGGAGCCCTGCATGAAACCCCCTCCGGCCAGCTCCCTGCAATTCCTATCTGAACCACTAGGTGGAAATACATACCATTTGTTTTCCACAGACTGACTAAAGCAGCGGCCTCACGAGAACTGTGCGGAAAGAAAACATCGTCCGTCTGATAGTAAAATCAGACCAACTTCCCACATAGACCAACTTCTAATTAGCAAAAAATATTATACTGTTTCACATGAGCTTGTTTAAATGGTAATAAACCAGTTTCCACTATGTTTCATGACTTGCTTGTAATAATAATAATAATAACAACAACAACAACAACAACAACATGTAGCCGTGTCTAATAGCCCCGCCCTCGATCGGTATCGGCTATCGGCTGATCGCGCTGAAAGGTGATCAGAATCGGAAATAAAAGGAGATATACAAAGTATTACAGATCGACCGATATATCGGGTCGATATTTCCCATATTTTCTATATATCGGCATCAGCCAATATAATTTTTCTGCAGCGCGGAGTTAAAGTCAGGCATGTTCGCGGGCAGCCCAGTGTTATTGGTGCGGTGGAAGGTGCTGCTGCCGCATGTGAAGGACCCCAAGTCGAAACCTTTGGAACGGTTTAGCCAGTAAGAGAAAATGAATCATTTATAGTGAACAGTGAACAGTGCTTCACTTAAAGGGTGCAAACACAAGCAAGGGTCGGCTTGAGGATCGAAGAGTGCGCACAAGTGTACCTGCTCAATGTCTTCTGATGATGGGTGGACATGAGTTAATAGAGGGGGCTCAAACAATGAGTCCACATGTTAAACCTTTCAGCAAGTTCATCACATTATAAAATTCCCAACACATACTCCAAAAAATCAGATCAGGTCAACGTTCGGCGACCTACCATAAAACTACTTTTACTATAGCACCACTGGGTGGTACCCCAAATCACTACACCTCTATTCTACTACTAAATTATGCTTGGACCCATGAAATACCGCTTGCAGCTATACTTTCGATTGCTGTCCTCAGAGACTCTTTTAAGATGTCTTGATCCTGTACCTCACGTCAGCTCCAATAACTCCACTACAGGCCGTCTGAAACTCCTGAAGCTCCATGTGTGAAAATGTTTGTACAGCTCAGCTCCCACATATGGACTGTATGAGCTGGGGAGTGAATGGCATGTCCTTATGTTTACATGAAAGTCCTACTTCAAAAAGTAAAGAAAAATATCCACGATATGGGCACTTCAAAGGTAAGCGACATGTATCTGCTCTATAGCAACGAGTTTAATATACAGCGGGTGCATAAATAACCCCACTGTGTGAAAAAACCTACACCACTAACAGCCAATCTCAGTTCTGTTAGTAGACTAAATCAATTACTGTGACTAAAATGTCCAAATGCATAGAGACAGAATCATATCCAACCAAGCGTTCAGTCTGAAGAGCTATCAAACAAAGCTGGGAACTGATTCTCAATGCAGGCGTGGAACTTACACGCTCAACGAAGCAACAGGGATGTGCAAGCCTGCTGAGCCAAACCTCTGAGTGCAAAGAATTAGAAAAATATTTAATACTCTATACTAGAAATTAGTGTTGCATCGATACCAATACCATATCGGTATCGGTGCCGATACTAGCACTTACATATAGTATCGGTATCAGCAATAGAGAGCAATAAATACCATGAAGCTTATTGACTAAATGGCTGCACGTGTTGCTGCATTGAGGCAATTTTTATTTTTTCATATCTCTAAAACTTTTTAATGTGCAGTTACTCAACCAGTAAATGATGTTCTTTCAATGTTATTATATCTTATTCAGGATAAGACATAAAAAAAACACAACATATAAAAAGTGGAACACTATAAATATCAGGATTTATAGACATATATCGAGCATTTAAGTCAGAGTTGGTATCGGTATCGGTACTCGGTATCGGCAGATACCTGAAAAGCTGGAAAAAGTGGTATCGGTGCATCCCTACTAGAAATACTAGAAAGGTATGAAGCTACAGGACACCACACGCTGCACGCAGCCGTCAGTAGACACAGCACTTTCCAATTAACCAACTATATAAATCCAGATTCCACAAATCTACACAAGCCGACATGAAAAACTAGAAAAGTGAACTTCCTGAAGGAAACGCAGGCTGGTTGTGCAGCTTAAGCACTGCTAGAAACGAGGGATGAATAAACAACAAGTAGAGAAATGAGAGTCAGTGTGTTTGGGGACCTGCCCTGAGGGAGTACAGGCAGTTTAAAGGCTGTAGGTTTAACAAAACAATGAGGGAGCGCTCAAAAATGAATGGGACTCTATGGGGAGGAAAAAGAGGGATGGAAAAAAACAGCAAACAGACGAGTGTGGGTCAAACCAACTCTACACTCGTGGTCGGGGGTCTGCCCTAAGCCAGTGTAAGCGATATGGAGTCTGTGGGTCGAGCTGAAGTTCAGTAGATTGGCGTGCAACTGTCCATCCTATTCATTCTCTATGCGCATCCAATCAGAAAGATGTATACAAGAACCAACGCTTGCCATTGAAAATGAATGGGATACACGGCAATAGACACAGCACTTTTCAATTAATGACCTATATAAATCCAGATACCACAACTCTATACAGGGTGACATGAAAAAACAGAAAAGCAGTGCTAGGAACAAGGGATGAATAAACGACAAGTAGAGGAGTGCGGGTCAGTGTGTTTGGGAATCTGCCCTGAGTGAGTACAGGCAGTTTGGAGGCTGTAGGTTCAACAAAACCATGATGTTTGGGAGTGCTCAGATATGAATGGGACTCTATGGGGTAGCAGGTAGTGCTGGTCGTAAACTGGTTCAACCAGTATACCAGTTTTAATTTCCCCTCCAGTATGAATTTTTCCATATACCTCCACATCATAGCACAGCTGAAAAACCTCTAACATGATATTAATGATATTATCATTGTTTGCCACTAGAAGCGCTGCAGAGCACTGTATGGAATGGCAGACAGGGTACAACTCGCTAGCTAGCCAGGTAGCATGACACCCCCAGTCTCTGCTCACACCTTTGTGCTCGAGTGTGCACAGATTCTGTTTTCAGCCAAGAACTAATCCCAAATAAGGAAAGCTATGAAAACTACCTAGGTGGGTTTTAAGAATGGAGAGTGAATGAGGCCCAGTGTTGAGCAGTACTGAGGCAGGTATTAGACGAGAACTGTAAACAATACTGGGTTGTTTCCACAAGGAGAAGCTCGGAAAGGGTTAAATTCACACTCACTGGCGTATGTAAAAGAACTACTTACTGTAGAAATACTGTTTGAAGTGTTTTGCTGAGCAAATAAAAGCTTCCTGTCCTGGAAAAAAAAAAAATCCTTTTTTTTTTTTTTTTTTTTTGAAATAATGTCCCCGAGTGCCTCTTTGCACACAGCACTGCACACTGACCATACTTATTTATCAAGCTCACCACAAACTTCTGCTCAGACTGCTCTCCCTCTCTCTCTTAAACCAGACAAAACACAAGCTTCTTGGACCCAAACGTCCTGGGATCCATCACAACTGCGTGTTATCACCGCATCCATAGCAACCCATGTACAGTAGCGTGGGGCAGCGCCAAGACCTTCAACAATATGTACCATGTCATTCAGCAGCTGCCTCTGACAGGCTCGGCGAGGCTCTCCCAGCTTCTGTTTTTGGATACAAATTATTATTTTGCGCAAGAGTCCCGAATTTAATGGGGCGAGATGACGGCTAATGATGCCTCGCTCTCACAAACTATGAAACGACGGCCTCTCTTAATTGCACGGCTGCAGCGAAACCATCCCGCGCATGAAAGTGCAGCACGGTAAAAGATTACATGCCATGGTTATATATCAGAGCAATCACGCGCAGCACTGTAATTTAGGATTTCAACCTACCCGAGTGTCGCTCAGACAGGCAGATGCATAAATCAGCCAGTAATGTGGCTTAAGCCCCGCACGAGCTAGACTCTAATTAAACAGTCACGTAGCTGAAAATAAAAGCCCCATCTCGGAGGGCAAATATCGGATGGCATCTCCGAGGCGGCGTACCTGGGGCAGAGGGGTTGCTGTGCGCTGTGTGCCCGTGGCGCTGTTTGGCAAGCAGAGCCCTTATTACAGAAACCATGGAGGCCAAGAGACGTGGCTTAAAGAACCGTGTCTACATGCCTGCTCTGATTACCCATCGCCCAGACAGACCCAGTCAAGCGTCTCTGCACACCAGCATCCCACCGGGACAGCTCAGGAGTGCAGGACCAACTTCAAACCCCTATTTTTAGATCACTACCAGTCAAACGTTTTAGATCACTACCAGTCAAACGTTTTATATACACTACCAGTTAAACGTTTTATTACACTACCAGTCAAACGTTTTAGATACACTACCAGTCAAACGTTTTAGATACACTACCAGCCAAACGTTTTATTACACTACCAGTCAAACGCTTTAGATACACTACCAGTCAAACGTTTTAGATCACTACCAGTCAAACGTTTTAGTTCACTACCAGTCAAACGCTTTAGATACACTACCAGCCAAACGTTTTAGATACACTACCAGTCAAACGTTTTATTACACTACCAGTCAAACGCTTTAGATACACTACCAGTCAAACGTTTTAGATCACTACCAGTCAAACGTTTTAGTTCACTACCAGTCAAACGCTTTAGATACACTACCAGTCAAACGTTTTAGATCACTACCAGTCAAACGTTTTAGTACACTACCAGTCAAACGTTTTAGATACACTACCAGTCAAACGCTTTAGATACACTACCAGTCAAACGTTTTAGATCACTACCAGTCAAACGTTTTAGTACACTACCAGCCAAACGTTTTAGTACACTACCAGTCAAACGTTTTAGTACACTACCAGTCAAACGTTTTAGAACACTACCAGTCAAACGTTTTAGAACACTACCAGTCAAACGTTTTAGATACACTACCAGTCAAACGTTTTAGATACACTACCAGTCAAACGCTTTAGATACACTACCAGTCAAACGCTTTAGATACACTACCAGTCAAACGTTTTAGATCACTACCAGTCAAACGTTTTAGTACACTACCAGTCAAACGTTTTAGATACACTACCAGTCAAACGCTTTAGATACACTACCAGTCAAACGTTTTAGATCACTACCAGTCAAACGTTTTAGTACACTACCAGCCAAACGTTTTAGTACACTACCAGTCAAACGTTTTAGAACACTACCAGTCAAACGTTTTAGAACACTACCAGTCAAACGTTTTAGATCACTACCAGTCAAACGTTTTAGTACACTACCAGCCAAACGTTTTAGTACACTACCAGTCAAACGTTTTAGTACACTACCAGTCAAACGTTTTAGAACACTACCAGTCAAACGTTTTAGAACACTACCAGTCAAACGTTTTAGTACACTACCAGTCAAACGTTTTAGAACACTACCAGTCAAACGTTTTAGATCACTACCAGTCAAACGTTTTAGTACACTACCAGTCAAACGTTTTAGAACACTACCAGTCAAACGTTTTAGATCACTACCAGTTAAACGTTTTAGATCACTACCAGTCAAACGTTTTAGTACACTACCAGTCAAACGTTTTAGAACACTACCAGTCAAACGTTTTAGATCACTACCAGTCAAACGTTTTAGTACACTACCAGTCAAACGTTTTAGAACACTACCAGTCAAACGTTTTAGAACACTACCAGTTAAACGTTTTAGATCACTACCAGTTAAACGTTTTAGTACACTACCAGTCAAACGTTTTAGAACACTACCAGTTAAACGTTTTAGTACACTACCAGTCAAACGTTTTAGAACACTACCAGTCAAACGTTTTATTACACTACCAGCCAAACGTTTTAGTACACTACCAGTCAAACGTTTCAGTACACTACCAGTCAAACGTTTTAGATACACTACCAGTCAAACGTTTTAGTACACTACCAGTCAAACGTTTTAGTACACTACCAGTCAAACGTTTTAGTACACTATCAGTCAAACGTTTTAGATACACTACCAGCCAAACGTTTTAGTACACTACCAGTCAAACGTTTCAGTACACTACCAGTCAAACGTTTTAGTACACTACCAGTCAAACGTTTTAGATACACTACCA
Organism: Megaleporinus macrocephalus; assembly: GCA_021613375.1. Lineage (NCBI taxonomy): Eukaryota > Metazoa > Chordata > Actinopteri > Characiformes > Anostomidae > Megaleporinus > Megaleporinus macrocephalus. The sequence goes on from CM038718.1 coordinate 9,322,835, forward strand.
GCCAAACGTTTTAGTACACTACCAGCCAAACGTTTTAGTACACTACCAGTCAAACGTTTCAGTACACTACCAGTCAAACGTTTTAGTACACTACCAGTCAAACGTTTTAGTACACTACCAGTCAAACGTTTTAGTACACTACCAGTCAAACGTTTTAGTACACTACCAGTCAAACGTTTTATTACACTACCAGTCAAACGTTTTAGTACACTACCAGTCAAACGTTTCAGTACACTACCATTCAAACGTTTTAGATACACTACCAGTCAAACGTTTTAGATACACTACCAGTCAAACGTTTTAGTACACTACCAGTCAAACGTTTTAGTACACTATCAGTCAAACGTTTTAGATACACTACCAGCCAAACGTTTTAGTACACTACCAGTCAAACGTTTCAGTACACTACCAGTCAAATGTTTTAGTACACTACCAGTCAAACGTTTTAGTACACTACCAGTCAAACGTTTTAGATACACTACCAGCCAAACGTTTTAGTACACTACCAGCCAAACGTTTTAGTACACTACCAGTCAAACGTTTTAGATACACTACCAGTCAAACGTTTTAGTACACTACCAGTCAAACGTTTTAGATACACTACCAGCCAAACGTTTTAGTACACTACCAGCCAAACGTTTTAGATACACTACCAGTCAAACGTTTTAGTACACTACCAGTCAAACGTTTTAGATCACTACCAGTCAAACGTTTTAGATACACTACCAGTCAAACGTTTTAGATACACTACCAGTCAAACGTTTTAGATACACTACCAGTCAAACGTTTTAGTACACTACCAGTCAAACGTTTTAGTACACTACCAGTCAAACGTTTTAGATACACTACCAGTCAAACGTTTTAGTACACTACCAGTCAAACGTTTTAGATACACTACCAGTCAAACATTTTAGATACACTACCAGTCAAACGTTTTAGTTACACTACCAGTCAAACGTTATAGATACACTATCAGCCAAACGTTTTAAATCACTACCAGTCAAACGTTTTAAATCACTACCAGTCAAATGTTTTAGATTCACTATCAGTCAAACGTTTTAGTACACTACCAGTCAAATTATCTTATCTATTTATCTATCCTACAAGCTATCTATCAAACCTAGAAGCTTTCTATCTATCTACCCTAGATGCTATATATCTACCCCAAATGCTATCTATCTAATCTACAAGCTATCTACCCTAGATGCTACCTATCTATCTACCCTAGATGCTACCTATCTATATATCTATCTATCCTACAAGCTATCTATCCATCAAACGTAGAAGCTATCTATCTATCATAGACGCTATCTATCTATCTATCTATCTATCTATCTATCTATCTATCTATCCTAGAAGTCTCAAAATGTGTAAGATTAGATTTTAAATATTGTATTTTGGTAAAATCATTATTCTGTGGTGTAAGTAACACACACACTTCAGAAACTGCTTCATGGTGTCTATCATAGGTCTCAGCATCTTCATTACTGGTACTGGTGCTGTGTCCAACTGCCAGTATCAGCACACACACCGTTATGGTATCAGTGCAGCACTAAACCTCCAGCCCAAACAGTGCACACATTTTTCTCTTTCACAGGACAAAACGCTGCTGATCTGGAGATAAGTGGTCTTCCTGCTACAACAACGACACGTCCTATCCAAAGAAAAACGAGTATCTCCATTTTCTGTCCGTTTTTATTTTTCTACAACACGACAGCTGGTGTTCACACTGTGTGTAAAGTTCCCAACGAGTGGACCAATAGAAACGCTCCGAACTAACTTGGTAAAAACTCTGGTTCCACAGACGTACATTAAAAGTGAAGAAGGTTTTTGTCCTCCCCGGTAAATCAGTTAGCATTTTGGAGATACTTATTTTTCTTTGGACAGCAAGGAAACAATAACCTGCAAGTGAACCTCACAGGCCCTGGAGCTTTGTGACGGTATGACGTTCGGTGTCCACCCACCTCCCACATCAGCCTGGGGTCCATGCTCTCATCCAAATCACTGGGCATTTTCTTCTCGCCGGCAAAGGGCCCAAACTTCTCTCCCTGAAACACAAGAGCGTGATGGTTTCAGAGCCTCGGACTGCTACTGAGATTGAGGGTTAAGTGCTTGTGGGGTTTTCAAACACACAACCATTGCACATTATCACAACACGAGTGAGGACATGAGTGAGGTCTACACATGCAAACCCTGATGATGGTGGTTATATCAGCTCTACTGCTACACCTTTCCAGTTCATAGCTGATCACAAGAGCCTGGAGCTTACTGGAGACTTGTCTACTGCTCACAATTCCAGCTCCACCTTAAACAGTGCAACGGAGAGTTCCAGTAGGAAGCTGGGCGAACAAGGGACCACCTTTAGGTTAGGCTGGTGTTTCTGGCCACTGAGCTGCTTCTGCCGTTCCACACGACAAGCCCTGAAGACTGAAGTGAACGTTTGTTGTGGTAGAAAGTCAGAAAGGCACACCGGTGTGAGGGACATGGAGGCTACCTGTTAGCAGGGTTAGCAAACCTGGAGGGCAGGAATCTCAGTCCGTGTAACTACGTGGCACTTCACGTCACCGGCCACACAGAAAAAGCCGTAACTCGGCAAAAGCCGACGTGACACACACACACACACACACAAAAGCAGCGCTCGTGGCCCTCAGAGCTCGCGCTAAACACGGCGGCGGCTGCCTGCTTGGTCGCTGTTGTTTTGGTTTTTGGTCGCTGTCTGTCTGAGGTGAACAAACCTTCTTCACTCGCCTCGCTGTGTAAAGCCCGACTCCGTCTTGAACTTTGGAGGACTTCAGAGCGAACCTGTCTGGCACGTACATGCCCAGCATTGTCATTACTCTCGCGCGAGCGGCTGGCGGGAACAGCGCGTGCAGAAGGGACGGAGGGAAAGCGGCCGCTTTTGATCGCTTTTCGCGAACAAACCAGGCGAGTTTTCTGCCCACAGTCCCTCAGAATCCAGACGCAGCTCCAGCTTCCATGTTGCTCCAGTTGTGGGGAGAGAGCGCCGTGATTGGTGGGAAGTTCGCGCTCGGCGCGCTCTCATTGGCCGGAGGTTTGCGCGCAGGGCGCTGGGATTGGTGGAAAGTTTGCAACCAGCGGCCACGCATTCTTTAGCGAGGTGGGACTGAAGATGCGCTGATCAGGCCGGGACAACAACTGCCGCCCCGATGCTGGAAGTTCTGCCTCACAGTTTTGCTCGTTTACAGGCGTTTATTTGTGTATTTGTGAGGATTTTCAAGCGGTAGTCCTTAAGGTAATATGGTGGCCACAATCTACTATACTAAGGCCACAATTTGCTACACTGAGTCCACAATTTAAGAGAACACAATATATTATAACGAGGCCACAATTTACTATACTGAAAACACAATATATTATAACGAGGCCATAATTTACTATACTGAAGCCACAATATATTATAATGAGGCCACAATATATTATACTGAGGCCACAATATTATATATTGAGGCCATAATTTACTATACTGAAGCCACAATATATTATAATGATGCCATAATTTAATATATAGAGGCCACAATGTACTATACTGAGGCCACAATATATTATAACGAGGCCACAATTTACTATACTGAGGCCATGATTTAATATATAGAGGCCACAATTTACTATACTGAGGCCACAATATATTATAATGAGGCCATAATTTACTATACTGAGGCCACAATATATTATAATGAGGCCATAATTTACTATACTGAGGCCACAATATATTATAATGAGGCCATAATTTACTATACTGAGGCCATGATTTAATATATACAGGCCACAATGTACTATACTGAGAACACAATATATTATAACGAGGCCACAATTTACTATACTGAGAACACAATATATTATAACGAGGCCACAATTTACTATACTGAGGCCATAATATAATATATAGAGGCCACAATTTATTATACTGAGGCCATAATATAATATATAGAGGCCACAATTTATTATACTGAGGCCATAATATAATATATAGAGGCCACAATTTACTATACTGAGGCCATAATATAATATATAGAGGCCACAATTTACTATACTGAGGCCATAATATAATATATAGAGGCCACAATTTATTATACTGAGGCCATAATATAATATATAGAGGCCACAATTTATTATACTGAGGCCATAATATAATATATAGAGGCCACAATTTACTATACTGAGGCCATGATTTAATATATAGAGGCCACAATGTACTATACTGAAGCCACAATATATTATAATGAGCCCACAATTTTTTATATTAAGGCCACAATGTACTATACTAAGGTCACAGTTTACTATACTAAGGTCACAGTTTACTATACTAAGGTCACAGTTTACTATACTGAGGCCAGGATTTATTATACTGAGGCCATAATTTACTATACTGAGGACACAAATTACTACCCTGAGGCCTCAATAAAGAAGACCAGACCATATTGGGTCTAAAAGTTGTAAGAAAAACATAACTAGTTATATTTAAAAGTTTTCCTCACTTACTTAAATATTTCTGTCATTACAAAAATGCTTATTCATTTAGGTGTGTCCAGACTTTTGATTGGTACTCTGCCCGGTTCTCTTATTAAATGTGTGTCTTTCTGTTCTGTTGGTTCAGCAACTACACTTTATTGTAACAGTATTTCAATTATTTCCAGATGTTTTATACTTGTTTAAGGTGATTTTAGTAAATCAATTTATGTCATTATATTAGCAGATCAGTTGGATTGTTTTCATGTTGTCTACATTAAGCAACTGTTATCTGTATTAATATGGTGAGCTAAATTAATAGTGACTATTCCAGACTGGTAGCAAAGAAACTAAGGAAAGGAAATCTACAAATACCCCACAATTCACATTTATATTCCTGAATTTTAATAATAACTTTCTTCATTTTAAATGTGCTTAGGAACCTTAAGAGTCGACTGTAGCAAGATAACATACAACTACAAAAGTGACCCAAAAGTCTTACTAATCACTGTTATTAAACGTAGAGGTGACGGCCACTCTAATTTTCAATACCAGTTTATGCATCCATACTTTTATATCAACTTTTGTGAAATGTATAGGTGATTCTTCAATTAGAGGAACTTTTATGTCCCTAGGTTATAAATTTGTGTTAAAATGATTTTTATACAAAACAAACATTTTTGGTATTAAAAAAATCATTCTTTTCATCACCAAAAAAAATACACACCAAAATAATTATGATTTCCATTTTTTATAATGATTTAAACATCAATATTTTGCTACTTTGGCCTTGTCACAAACCCAGACTTTAAAACTTCTGGGCCCCAATAAAATGCTAAAAAGTGATCAATTTATGAAAAAGATCACAATATAAGTTTCATAAAAACTTAAAAAGAAACACAATGTACAATTTAGTTTCATATTTGTACCTGTGCATATTTTTGAGCAATATATCATCATCCCCAACATTATCATCATTACTGCAACAGTGTATGACTTCAGCAGGGAATTATTTAAAGGTAGCACTTGTTTATGTTGTAACCATGGAAACAAAGACTCACAAAGGAGCACATGTCAGTCATGAGTGAGGAGTGATATGTTAATGTGTGTACATTTATTCAGAGTCATTACCGTTTACATCAGTACGGCAGCACTTTACAACAAAACATTACATTTACACATTATTTATTTATTTATAACTAAACATTACATTTACACATTATTTATTTATTTATTTACAACAAAACATTACATTTACACATTATTTATTTATTTATAACTAAACATTACATTTACACATTATTTATTTATTTATTTACAACAAAACATTACATTTACACATTATTTATTTATTTATTTATAACTAAACATTACATTTACACATTATTTATTTATTTACAACTAAACATTACATTTACACATTATTTATTTATTTATAACTAAACATTACATTTACACATTATTTATTTATTTATTTACAACTAAACATTACATTTACACATTATTTATTTTTTTACAACTAAACATTACATTTACACATTATTTATTTATTTATAGCTAAACATTACATTTACACATTATTTATTTATTTACAACTAAACATGACATTTACACATTATTTATTTATTTATGTGTATTTAAAGTGCATCTCATACTAGCTGTTAACAAATTTTAGCAAATCCATGGCCATAGCTAGTTTTTTTCTTAAAAAATGAAAATTGTCATTACCGCAACACATCATTACCAACACATAACCTGTTGAGATGGTAAATACATTTGTTGATGGTAATGACAGGTTTTCAATTTCACCGTCAGTATTTTTTAAATTATGTAGAAATGAAATATAATTAATTCTGATTTTATAATAAAATTTAAGTGAAATGCATTATTTTATAAAACTAAGTTAAGATGGCAAAAAGAGCCCGCCATCGAAGACTCACCTGTATATGTCTGGATTCCTAAATTTACCTCTAAATTCTAACTGATGCCACACACTATGAAACATACACTTTGATGGCTTTGATGCCTCAACCGAAAAGTTACTTCATATGGTGACAAGAACTGTTTTTATTTTTGTTTATTAGTTTAAATTTAAGATTTTTTCACTCAAAGTCATTTTTTGAGTTGAATAAAACTGGTCCAACTGCTTGTTACCACATAAAGAATATTTTTAGGTACTTTTTACAGTTAGTTATTTACAGTAATGTACAAAGTTTTACTCTATGGCTCCATATTTTTAGACTGATTTCTGTGAAATTTCTATATCTGGATTCCTAGTTATTGACCTCCGACTCCAGATTTTAACTGATGCCGCACACGATGAAATGCAGAATTACAATAAGTGATGTATAATATTGATGATTTGTGAAGGCAGTAAGCCTTTCAAGCTTATAGTGATTGTACTTCGTTTCACATTCACAGCTAAAGCAACGTTTGGTGGACATTGTGATATTTATTGTGATACAATCTATCAGACGTTGTGAGTTGTATGTATTGGACGTCTGTTGAAATCTTTTGGTTCAATGGCGACTATCCAAATTTGAATGCTAAACAAATGAGAATTACATTTAGAAGAAAAATATGATTTTTTTGCTTTTCTCCAGATGAAGGGAAGTGGGCCACAAATATACATAGACAACTCATATATAAATGTCTTGGTTCAGTCCAGGTTCCTAGACTAAACAGGGCCGTGTTTAGATTGGGCAGGTTTGGTTTAATTAAAACGAACCCTGGTGTGATCTGTCTGGTCCGGATCAAACAAACTCTGCTGGTCATTTGAAAATTAAACAAACCGAAGATGTCTATTCAGAGCAAACAGTCTTTTCTCTGCAGACCTTCTTCGCTATGGACGAACTTCTGATATTTGACATTTGATTGAGTTGAGTAAGACTGGTTTACGAGCTTGTTACCTCATAAGTAGTTTTTTTTAGGTTGAACCAACAAACCACGTTTTACATGTAGTTATTCATTACAGTACTGTACAAAGGTTTTATTAATATTAAAAGACTATTTCTTCCAGATAAGAAGCTTGTATTTGCTCAGCAGAACACTTTTGAAATATTCAAACAGTATTAATACAGTAAGTAGAGCTTCTCCTTCTATAAACAACCTAGTATTATTTACGGGTCTCATCTAATACCTGCTTTGACTGCTCAGTACTTCATTAAGCTAAATCAAGATTGCTGCTGAAGGAACTGAACACATTCATACAATGTCTGGGGCGTCCAGGAGAAATCTGGAACTACACTTTGTTCTTCAAACTGGAGCTCAAGATCTGATCTACTTCTCTCACAATAACATATTCATGTTACTTTGTATTGCATGTATGATTATTTACATCAGTTCTAATCAGATCTGGTGTAGTTACTAGTGAAAATACACCAGCAATACACTTTGTTTTTCTTTTAGTAAATACATTGCCCATATCACTTTAAACACCATTGAGAAAATCTGTTGGTGTTACCGGTGCTGATGGTATAAGATGCTGATACTAGATAGTTTAAACCAACAGAATATGGCACTGAATCATAACACAAGTTCGAAATTTTGGGTCCGGACCTTGGCCTGAGGAAATCTCCACTAACTGGACCTTACCTAATTCTAAATAAATACCCCTGGTCTGGGGCGTCCAGGAGAAATCTGGAACTACACTTTGTTCTTCAAACTGGAGCTCAAGATATGATCTACTTCTCTCATAATAAGATATTCATGTTACTTTGTATTGTATGTATGGTTATTTACATCTGTTCTAACCAGATCTGGTGTTCTTACTGGTGATAATATAGTTATTGATAAGTTAAGGAGTGAGCTTAGGTGCATGAAGTGTACTACTCATGAGTCCTCATGAGTACAGCTTACAGTCTTAAACTTCACTGGGCTCCACGCACTTCAAATCCTTGAATATTCTACTGATGCACTGTGCAGACACTAACCCCATCAATAAGCCCAGTACTATCATGGCTACCTAAAGGCCGAGCAAACCCAGAATAATTGGAGTCAGGTTGTTGCCAGAGGCGATGTGAGGGGGAAATGGATACGCTATCCAGAGATCAGAAAACATGTGGACAACCAGCTGTCCAAATGAACTCACGTGAGAGAACGAGATGAAGGCCTGCGCGCAAACACACGCACATGCAGGCCCTCATGAACGCGCGTGTAAACACCCCCATCTGAGAGGGCTTTCAGGCCCGGGCTGTTCGGCGTAAACCCAGCCAGGCTTGGTTTACTTACATGCTACTTTGCATGAGAGCCTTTTGTGTAATCAGCAGCGGGAAAGTGCGATGGGTGTTTCGATGACGCGTTTGCTTACATCGGATTGCGTTACCGAACACACACACACGGGCCACGGTCCCCCCCGCTCCCCTCTAATCAGCGCACTGTCAGCGTGGTGACGAATTTGTTTACTCCCTTCGCCACACATGTTTATCCCAGCCACTTCCTGAGCAGCCACTTCTCCAGATCCGGCTGGCGGAGGCCGCGGCCATTGCTCAGCTTGGTTACTCTGTTGGCTTCTTTGAAAGAGGCCAGAACAATATGCTTGTTTATTTGAGAGGGGGTCTTAATGGCGTAAACACGAAATCACACTCTGATCCCTCCGTGATAGATGTGCGTCCATGTGAAGCAACGAGAAACAAGGTTGAAGATGGTTTAAGTGGTGCACACCCAAAAAAACACATTACACGTAATGGCCCACATCACAGGCTCGTATATACAGTCGGCCTATTGTTTCTCATTCGCTTTCCAAGTTCACTCAAAGCAGAGTGAGTATATGTTCACTATCTGTGGTCACTATTAACAATTGTACATATCATTTTAGTTTATATACTTTCAACACCATGGTGCCATGTCACTGTCCAAAGAAAAACAAGTATCTCAAAAATGACAACTTTACAGGAGACTTTACTTTCAAACATTCAAACTTTACTTTCAGTAGAAGTCAATGGAACCTAATTTTATAATCAAGCTATTTTGGAGCATTCCTATTGGTCCACTCATCATGAATTTTTCACACAATGAAAAATGGCAGCTGCTGTTTTGAAAGGATGCAGAAAAATAAAAATTAATATATTTGTTTTGCTTTGGACAACAATGATATATTAATAATTTGTGGGTAAAGTGTGTTTGTTTTCATCTATTTTTACAACATATCCTGATTTTTGTTGGAAAACCAGAGAAACACTGGACAAATCTTACAGGGCCAGCAGAATGGTGACTTTCCAAATAGATTTTTTACAGTTTATATGCTTTTTTTTAAAAAATTGAAAGTATAAAATCTTTCCTATTTAGTAATTGAGGATAAAATTAGGGTTAGATTTTGGGTTTGGCTATAAAATCTTTATTGCATTCACGTGCTTACATATCAGTATTACATATGGATTCTTACATACATCCCGTCGTTGTCCACAATGATAACTTTACAGCAGAGAACAAAAACACTCATTACTTTTTAAAATTTTATTTATTTATTTTCTGTCATGTCAATTTTCGCAATCGGAATGGTGATCCTAATGCACTGACGTACCAAACATATTTGCTTTTACAAGAACAGCTCTATAGGTTTCTATAGCCTATTCTTGTTAATGTTTGTATTTTTATTTATTTTTATTTAGCTATTTACAGGCAATAAAGAAGGGGAAAAACGAATGCAAATCAAATAAATAAATGAATAAATAAATAAATCTATACATGTGCATATATTTGTATATATATATGTATATATATATATATACACACCCACACAGAATTTTACTATTTGCAGCAATGTGTGTATATGTACCTCTGTAATGGAATGTACTTAATAATGAGGGCAAGAAACCACAACCATGCCCCTGTGATCCAGAGACAAATAGGGAAGGACCCAGGGGACCCAGATCATCCACAGCCCACAACGCTTTTCTTTACTTTTAATGTAAGATACTAAGAAAGGTGTTTTGTTCAAGGCTGATTTGGAGCATTTTTATTGGCCCAATAATCAAAAACACAGTGTGAAGTTCAATTCATGTTCAATTCATGAATAGAAAACTCAAAATTGAAAGAAAAATAACAACAATGATATACAAGTCACCGCTGTCGGAAAACTATATTGTATATAAAAACAATAAATCTAACATGTTTCATGTAAGTCAATGGAACCAGACTCTTTTGGTCTATTTCTTATAGTCCGTTCATGGCTATGTTGGGGAATATTGAGGTATATATATATATATGAGATATATTGTTATTATTATCATTATATTATGTGTAGCTACATTTAATTTCCATCCATAACCCCAAAATACTAGCTTCACATGAGCTTTAACTTGTAATGGAGATTTATGTAAAGAAATGTTATGGCAGCTGGAGTCTTTCAATGTAAAGGGCAGCTGTTGGGTTCAAATGATGTAATGATCAGGTACATGTTGATGATATATAAAATATGAATGGTAGATATTATATATACATACATACACATCATAACTGTTGCAAGAAAACCTCATGTCTCTATAATAGTAACTTTATAATAGTAACATTTCCAAACTTGTTGTTGAAGTTAATGTAACAACAGTTTGTTCCAAGGTAACCTTTTGTGATTTATTGTGATTTTTTAAGAACATGTTATTATTATAAATTATAATTTTATTAAAAAAGCTTCAGGATCAAGGTTTTCACACAACTGTGACAATAGACGTAATACATATGGGATAAATGTGTGACCCTCCCCCCTCCTGAACTTACATACAGACGTGTGGGTATATATGTGTAGCAGTTGTTTATAAGTGTATGTACAAAAGCAACTTATCAGACACACATTTACAGTCTCTACATTTAGTGTCCTCAGTTTCTCTCAGATTGCAGAACCTGGATGAGGGTTAGAATGAAATTCTCCAAACTTTCAGGTTATTATGATCTGAATAACTTTTCAAACTGTTTTATGTATATATTTGAGTAAAGACTGAGCATGCATGAGCCTTGTTGTGCTTGCTTCTGTATGTGTGTGTGTGTGTGTATAATGGACTGAAAAAGACAGCAGTACTAATGGTGGTCTTTGTGTGGCCCCCTGCCCCCAACCCCAGTGACCCATGACCTCTGGTGACCCCGCTGTCAGCACGGCTGCTGTAAGGAGGGCTGAAACGATTAGGACCCGGCGACCCCAGACCTTTCTCCCTTACACACACACTTTCACTAGCTGAGGACACAGTCGCCTCAGCACTACTGAGGTACATTACATGACTTCTCGCACACACACACACACACACACACACACACACACACACACACACACACACACACACACACATTCACACACACACAAAATATAGGTACCAGAGTGGTTTGGAGTGAAATCACAGAAGTAGCACATTTGGTCCCTAAAAACTTCATCATGTCTGTGTTCATCTATAGAGATGACCCAAACAAACATCTTCTCCACTAGGATCGTACTGAGTCCTTGTGTGTGACCAACCTTTTCAAGGTTCAGAGAACCTCCACATGATGTAGAGGTTCTAGGAAGAACTCTCAAAACTGGGGACTACCAGTTTTTCACCACCTGATTGCTAGGTCTCCTGCAATCTCATGATACTACCTATAAAGACTAACACTGAGTCTTCTTCCAACCACCACTAATACATCATCGTACAGCTGAACATGCTTACAGGAGAAATCAATAGGGTAACATTAGTCACGGCTGTCTTTTTACAGGGTGAAACTTACATGCAACTTCAATTGCCTGAAACCTACATGAAACTAAATTGCGGTTGAGTTGCGTGATGTCAAGCGCCATGCAGCTCACGTAAACCTCAGCCACAACAGGTGCAGGCAACAAGTTTCATGAAATTAAAAGAGCAAATCACATCAAATCGGTGGACAAGAAAATAAAAAAAAGGTGAATGGACCAATAGAAATGCTCCAAAATCACTAGGAATCAAACCCATTTGCATTAACGTACACTGAAAGTACATGTGGGATCCTCCCCTGCTGTGAACATACTACGTTGGAGACTTGTTTTTCTTTGGACGGCGACGATACACAATGCTGTTGCTTGAGTAATCCCAAGATGTTGCGTGCAACTTTGTGCAACTATCTAGTGAATGAAAGCTTTACTATTCAAAGGCTACAAGGCACATGTGTTAGCTAACAATACGTTCTGTAATGGGCAGAGAAAGGGGCCCATCCTACCCACCCAAAGAAAGTAAGGCCAGCCTCACTTGGACACCCGGTCATGGATGTCTGTAAAGTTGCAGTGTGAAATAAAATGGAGCTGATAAGGTGCGATTTTCTTCACAGTTACGTCAGAGGCAAACATCTACTCCACAAGGACTACAGCAAGGCTTGGAGTGTGATGAACCTTTCAAGAGTTTAAAGAACCTTTAAAGAATCTCTGCATAATGCAAAAGTTCTAGGAAGAACTCTCAAACTGGCATAGAACCTTTACATCATGTGACACTAGCTATCGTGGGGTGTGTCTCAAACCTAGTGAGTGTCTAAGTAGGCTGTCTATGTAGGCAGCTGTTTAAGTAGCAGCGTTCTCTCCTTATCTCTCCTCATAAAACAGATTACTGAGACGCTCTAGTTAGAGAGAGACTGCGACACTGCACGCAACTCTTGGTTTAGCTGGTTGTTAAGCTACCAGCCAGCATCCTAAATAATAGCCCGAGGCTTAAACGGAACCCCAGCTGGTAACAAACGTAAGCCTGGTGTAATGACTGTAAGTTATTAAGACACATTGTAAAAAATCACTAAAAGTATCAGATTTATTAGATTTTCTGTAAAATCCCGCTGCACGTTGATCTCCATTGTTGTCACTACTGACGTGTTCAGCGGGTAATGACGTCAAATGGTTGCAGTAACCAGCCGTCGCGCTGAAGCACAGCTAGCTAGCTAAACATGCTACTGTTCAGTCTTTACAATTTGAGCCAGAACACAACATTTCTGACATCAGCGGTGACATCACACACCACGTTAGTGTAAATGGTGAACAGAGAGTGTGGAGGAGAGAGTGACACAGTGCTGGAGTTGTTGTGAAGCTGTGTGTTGGTGTTAAAGGAGCTCCGCTTTCTAGCAGGAAACATTCACGCTCAGTAAACAGCTAGATACACTGAACGGGAGTGTCTCTTACCTTCACACTCCTTTATTAGTGAAGTAGTATGTTCACTACTAAGACTGTACTTTCACCTTCAGTAAACAGCTAGATATACTGAACGGGAGTGTCTCTTAGCTTCACACTCCTTTATTAGTGAAGTAGTATGTTCACTACTACGACTGAACTGTCACCTTCAGTAAACAGCTAGATACACTGAACGGGAGTGTCTCTTAGCTTCACACTCCTTTATTAGTGAAGTAGTATGTTCACTACTAAGACTCTACTTTCACCTTCAGTAACAGCTAGATACACTGAACGGGAGTGTCTCTTAGCTTCACACTCCTTTATTAGTGAAGTAGTATGTTCACTACTACGACTGAACTGTCACCTTCAGTAAACAGCTAGATACACTGAACGGGAGTGTCTCTTAGCTTCACACTCTTTTATTAGTGAAGTAGTATGTTCACTACTAAGACTGTACTGTCACCTTCAGTAAACAGCTAGATACACTGAACGGGAGTGTCTCTTAGCTTCACACTCCTTTATTAGTGAAGTAGTATGTTCACTACTAAGACTGAACTGTCACCTTCAGTAAACAGCTAGATACACTGAACGGGAGTGTCTCTTAGCTTCACACTCCTTTATTAGTGAAGTAGTATGTTCACTACTACGACTGAACTGTCACCTTCAGTAAACAGCTAGATACACTGAACGGGAGTGTCTCTTAGCTTCACACTCTTTTATTAGTGAAGTAGTATGTTCACTACTAAGACTGTACTTTCACCTTCAGTAAACAGCTAGATACACTGAACGGGAGTGTCTCTTAGCTTCACACTCCTTTATTAGTGAAGTAGTATGTTCACTACTAAGACTCTACTTTCACCTTCAGTAAACAGCTAGATACACTGAACGGGAGTGTCTCTTAGCTTCACACTCCTTTATTAGTGAAGTAGTATGTTCACTACTAAGACTGTACTGTCACCTTCAGTAAACAGCTAGATACACTGAACGGGAGTGTCTCTTACCTTCACACTCCTTTATTAGTGAAGTAGTATGTTCACTACTAAGACTGAACTGTCACCTTCAGTAAACAGCTAGATACACTGAACGGGAGTGTCTCTTAGCTTCACACTCCTTTATTAGTGAAGTAGTATGTTCACTACTACGACTGAACTGTCACCTTCAGTAAACAGCTAGATACACTGAACGGGAGTGTCTCTTAGCTTCACACTCTTTTATTAGTGAAGTAGTATGTTCACTACTAAGACTGTACTGTCACCTTCAGGATCCACAAACGAGTAGAAGCAGCTGATGCTAACGCTAAACGTTCTCAGGAGAGAGTCCAGCGTATGTTCACGTTCACGGTTCTTCTCGTGGTTTTCCAGAATCTGGAGCTTTTGGACTTCCTGTGTGGGGAAACTGTGGCACTGCATTATGTTTTAGTCTACGCTTAAAACCAACAGCCTCCGTCAAGTCTCTCACCAGTGGTGGTCTACTGAACCACTCAAACTCATCCAGACTGAAGTGAGGAGAGCAGAGCGGCGGGTCTTTGGGTAGCTGTGTTGGTCCACACGCTGCTTCACTAACTATTCTCCTTGTTTATGTTTGTGAAGCTGTTTAGACTAATATCAGTCTTCACACTGCCTTTCACTGAAACAACATCAACAACACAATGTACATGGTTTTCTTTAAGCTAGGTTAGTAACTAACACTCATTCCTTCACACCACAGTCCAGTTTAGCACTGAAACCATCTGACATCTTCTACCCAGCAGGCATTGCGCGTCAGTAATAATGGCTGCGTCCATATAATAAATATTTAGAATAAAAGTGTTAATTTATAAATAAATCTGGTGCTTTTGTGAATTTTATGCTATGTTTTAACAATTTAGAGTAATTACACCACATTAAGGCTTACAAGTGTTACCAGCTGGGGTTCTCTTTAAGCTGGCATAGAACCTTTGCATTATGTGACACTAACAATCGTGGTTCTTTGGTGGCCTCATTCAAGGAAGCATGTTCTAACAGAACACATCTCAGAGTTACTGACTCGCAGATCACTGTATCCTCGCACGCTATTAAGGAGTCGATAGGCCTGTGAAGCTGCCCAAACACTGCGGTCTCTGTAAAAATATCCCGAGCGCTGTCCAGAGGATCATAAACACGGTCCGAACTGAACCGTACCGAACGCCCGAAATCCAGAACAGAGCACAAACCAAGATCCTCCTGAATCAGTGTGAAGAACACTGAGGCCAGGTACTCGTCTACCAGCGCCGGCAAGAACCGGGCCAAACAATAATTGCAAACCGAGACGGACAGAAAAACCACACTCGGTTTACACCACGGCAGAACCTCTCCTTCTCGTTCTCTCTCTCTCCGCAGGCTCTCGTTTCCTCTAAGCAAATATTTTCTCTTCAGGGAAACCTCAGTTTGGCAACACGCGGCTCCCTCGGCTGAGGATTTTCCCTCCGAGCGCGCATACTTGTGCAGGACCCAAGCGCCCGATACCGGACAACCTCAGCAAGGCCAGACCGCCTTTCTCGGTTCGGGTTTCTTTTCACCTCAGAAGGAGCCCCCGTTCCTCCACTCCTAATCCCGCTGGGGGGAGGCCGGGTACTCCGCGTCTCCTGCAGGGTTCAGACTTAGCAATTAATGGTTTTACTTTGTTGGAACACAAAGTTGGTTGGATCGGGAGGGGAGGAGGTGGGGGGGAGGGGCCCTGGGGACAATGTGTGGGGGGCGGGCGAGCGGGTGAGAGAGGAAGTGAATACAGAGATGAGGGAAGAGCAGGAGAAGGCAGAGATCTTTCTACAGATTAGGCGTGAGAAAATCGCTGCCATCTGATGAGGACGACGACCACCCTTCGATAAAACAGACCAAAGAGAGGAAGCTCGGTAGTGGTCCCACGCAACCGTGGTGTCAACCTTCGCCTTTAATAGACTGTAATCTAACCTGATAGTCTGTTTTCAGACATAATTATTAAATGAGTCCGTCTACATTGCCAATGGTCCCCCATTTCCATCATGTCCAATTCCACCTGCCGGCTAGGTCTCCTGCAACCACACGATACTACAAAGTCTAACACTCAGTCGTCCCCCACCCACCACTATCACATGCTTGTAGGAGAAATCAAATTGCTAATAGTGTTACATTAGCTATAAGGCTGTCCTTACACAGTGCAACCTACATGCAGCTTTAGTTGCTTGAAACCTACGTGGAACTAACTTGCAACTGGATGGATAGTTTGGGTTTCTCAGTCCAGCAGTGATAGTTGAACTGTGTATGATCCACTTATGCCAGCACGACACATCATTTGTCCAGACTCCACAAAGCACATTGGTGCTGTCCGAAGACAAACAAGTACCTCCAAAATAGTACATTTACAGTGTATGTTGATGTAAAGGTTTTATTCCAATTGGTTTCGGAGTATTTCTGTTGGCCCATGTGTGATGAAACATGAGCTGTCGTGTTCAAACGATGTAGAAACATGAAAATCAACAAAAACGTAGATACACGTTTTTCATTGGACAGTGTCCGCATATACTTGTAGACACTTCCAGGAGAGCTGAAACAGTTGGGCTGAAACAGTTGGGCTGAAACAGTGGGGCTGAAACAGTAGGGCTGAAACAGTAGGGCTGAACCAGTGGGGCTGAAACAGTGGGGCTGAAACAGTTGGGCTGAAACAGTTGGGCTGAAACAGTGGGGCTGAAACAGTGGGACTGAAACAGTTGGGCTGAAACAGTGGGGCTGAAACAGTTGGGCTGAAACAGTGGGGCTGAAACAGTAGGACTGAAACAGTTGGGCTGAAACAGTGGGGCTGAAACAGTAGGGCTGAAACAGTGGGACTGAGCCAGTGGGGCTGAAACAGTGGGGCTGAAACAGTGGGGCTGAAACAGTGGGACTGAAACAGTGCGGCTGAAACAGTGGGGCTGAAACAGTGGGGCTGAAACAGTGGAACTGAAACAGTGCGGCTGAAACAGTGGGACTAAAACAGTGGGACTAAAACAGTGGGACTGAAACAGTGGGGCTAAAACAGTGGGACTGAAACAGTGGGACTGAAACAGTGGGATTGAAACAGTAGGACTGAAACAGTAGGGCTGAACCAGTAGGGCTGAAACAGTGGGACTGAAACAGTGGGACTGAAACAGTGGGATTGAAACAGTAGGACTGAAACAGTAGGACTGAACCAGTAGGACTGAAACAGTGGGACTGAAACAGTGCGGCTGAAACAGTGGGACTGAAACAGTGTGGCTGAAACAGTGGGACTGAAACAGTTGGGCTGAAACAGTGGGGCTGAAACAGTGGGACTGAAACAGTTGGGCTGAAACAGTTGGGCTGAAACAGTGGGGCTGAAACAGTAGGGCTGAAACAGTGGGACTGAACCAGTGGGGCTGAAACAGTGGGGCTGAAACAGTGGGGCTGAAACAGTGGGACTGAAACAGTGCGGCTGAAACAGTGGGACTGAAACAGTGGGGCTGAAACAGTGGGGCTGAAACAGTGCGGCTGAAACAGTGGGGCTGAAACAGTGGGGCTGAAACAGTGGGGCTGAAACAGTGGGGCTGAAACAGTGGGACTGAAACAGTGCGGCTGAAACAGTGGGGCTGAAACAGTGGGGCTGAAACAGTGGGACTGAAACAGTGGGGCTGAAACAGTGGGACTGAAACAGTGCGGCTGAAACAGTGGGGCTGAAACAGTGGGACTGAAACAGTAGGGCTGAACCAGTAGGGCTGAAACAGTGGGACTGAAACAGTGGTACTGAAACAGTGTGGCCGAAACAGTAGGGCTGAAACAGTGGGACTGAAACAGTGGGGCTGAAACAGTGGGACTGAAACAGTGGGATTGAAACAGTAGGACTGAAACAGTAGGGCTGAACCAGTAGGAGTGAAACAGTGGGACTGAAACAGTGCGGCTGAAACAGTGGGACTGAAACAGTGTGGCTGAAACAGTGGGACTGAAACAGTGGGACTGAAACAGTGCGGCTGAAACAGTGGGGCTGAAACAGTGGGGCTGAAACAGTGGGGCTGAAACAGTGGGACTGAAACAGTGCGGCTGAAACAGTGGGGCTGAAACAGTGGGGCTGAAACAGTGGGACTGAAACAGTGGGGCTGAAACAGTGGGACTGAAACAGTGCGGCTGAAACAGTGGGGCTGAAACAGTGGGACTGAAACAGTAGGGCTGAACCAGTAGGGCTGAAACAGTGGAACTGAAACAGTGGTACTGAAACAGTGTGGCCGAAACAGTGGGACTGAAACAGTGGGGCTGAAACAGTGGGACTGAAACAGTGGGGCTGAAACAGTGGGACTGAAACAGTGGGACTGAAACAGTGGGGCTGAAACAGTTGGGCTGAAACAGTTGGGCTGAAACAGTAGGGCTGAACCAGTAGGGCTGAAACAGTGGGACTGAAACAGTGGGACTGAAACAGTGGGATTGAAACAGTGGGACTGAAACAGTAGGGCTGAACCAGTGGGACTGAAACAGTGGGACTGAAACAGTGGGATTGAAACAGTGGGACTGAAACAGTAGGGCTGAACCAGTAGGGCTGAAACAGTGGGACTGAAACAGTGTTGCTGAAACAGTGTGGCTGAAACAGTGGGACTGAAACAGTGTGGCTGAAACAGTGCGGCTGAAACAGTGGGACTGAAACAGTGTGGCTGAAACAGTGCGGCTGAAACAGTGGGACTGAAACAGTGGGGCTGAAACAGTGGGACTGAAACAGTGGGACTGAAACAGTGGGATTGAAACAGTGGGACTGAAACAGTAGGGCTGAAACAGTGGGACTGAAACAGTGGGACTGAAACAGTGGGATTGAAACAGTGGGACTGAAACAGTAGGGCTGAACCAGTAGGGCTGAAACAGTGGGACTGAAACAGTGTGACTGAAACAGTGTGACTGAAACAGTGCGGCTGAAACAGTGGGACTGAAACAGTGTGGCTGAAACAGTGCGGCTGAAACAGTGGGACTGAAACAGTGGGGCTGAAACAGTTGGGCTGAAACAGTGGGGCTGAAACAGTAGGGCTGAAACAGTGGGGTTGAAACAGTGGGGCTGAAACAGTGGGGCTAAAACAGTAGGGTTGAAACAGTAGGGTTGAAACAGTAGGGCTGAAACAGTGGGGCTAAAACAGTAGGGCTGAAACAGTGGGACTGAACCAGTGGGGCTGAAACAGTAGGGCTGAAACAGTGGGACTGAACCAGTGGGGCTGAAACAGTTGGGCTGAAACAGTGGGGCTGAAACAGTAGGGCTGAAACAGTAGGGTTGAAACAGTAGGGTTGAAACAGTAGGGCTGAAACAGTGGGGCTAAAACAGTGGGGCTAAAACAGTGGGACTGAAATAGTGGGACTGAAACAGTGGGGCTGAAACAGTAGGGCTGAAACAGTAGGACTGAAACAGTGGGACTGAAACAGTGGGGCTGAAACAGTAGGGCTGAAACAGTAGGACTGAAACAGTAGGGTTGAAACAGTAGGGTTGAAACAGTAGGGCTGAAACAGTGGGGCTAAAACAGTGGGGCTAAAACAGTGGGACTGAACCAGTGGGGCTGAAACAGTGGGGCTGAAACAGTGGGACTGAAACAGTGGGACTGAAACAGTGGGGCTGAAACAGTAGGGCTGAAACAGTGGGGCTGAAACAGTAGGGCTGAAACAGTAGGACTGAAACAGTAGGGCTGAAACAGTGGGGCTGAACCAGTAGAGCTGAAACAGTAGGGCTGAAACAGTAGGGCTGAAACAGTAGGACTGAAACAGTAGAGCTGAAACAGTGGGGCTGAAACAGTAGGGCTGAAACAGTAGGACTGAAACAGTAGGGCTGAAACAGTAGGGCTGAAACAGTAGGGCTGAAACAGTAGGACTGAAACAGTGGGACTGAAACAGTAGGGCTGAAACAGTAGGACTGAAACAGTAGGGCTGAAACAGTAGGACTGAAACAGTAGGGCTGAAACAGTGGGGCTGAACCAGTAGGACTGAAACAGTAGAGCTGAAACAGTGGGGCTGAACCAGTAGAGCTGAAACAGTAGAGCTGAAACAGTAGGGCTGAAACAGTAGGACTGAAACAGTAGGGCTGAAACAGTAGGACTGAAACAGTAGGGCTGAAACAGTGGGGCTGAACCAGTAGAGCTGAAACAGTGGGGCTGAACCAGTAGAGCTGAAACAGTAGAGCTGAAACAGTAGGGCTGAAACAGTAGGACTGAAACAGTAGGGCTGAAACAGTAGGGCTGAAACAGTAGGACTGAAACAGTAGGGCTGAAACAGTAGGACTGAAACAGTAGGGCTGAAACAGTGGGGCTGAACCAGTAGAGCTGAAACAGTAGGACTGAAACAGTAGGGCTGAAACAGTGGGGCTGAACCAGTAGAGCTGAAACAGTAGAGCTGAAACAGTGGGACTGAAACAGTGTTGCTGAAACAGTAGGACTGAAACAGTAGGGCTGAAACAGTGGGGCTGAACCAGTAGAGCTGAAACAGTAGAGCTGAAACAGTAGGGCTGAAACAGTAGGACTGAAACAGTAGGGCTGAAACAGTAGGACTGAAACAGTGGGACTGAAACAGTAGGACTGAAACAGTAGGGCTGAAACAGTAGGACTGAAACAGTGGGACTGAAACAGTGGGGCTAAAACAGTAGGGCTGAAACAGTAGGGCTAAAACAGTAGGGCTGAAACAGTAGGGCTAAAACAGTGGGGCTAAAACAGTAGGGCTGAAACAGTAGGGCTGAAACAGTAGGGCTGAAACAGTAGGGCTAAAACAGTGGGGCTAAAACAGTAGGGCTGAAACAGTAGGACTGAAACAGTAGGGCTGAAACAGTGGGGCTGAACCAGTAGGGCTGAAACAGTAGGACTGAAACAGTGGGACTGAAACAGTGGGGCTAAAACAGTAGGGCTGAAACAGTAGGGCTAAAACAGTAGGGCTGAAACAGTAGGGCTAAAACAGTGGGGCTAAAACAGTAGGGCTGAAACAGTAGGGCTGAAACAGTAGGGCTAAAACAGTAGGGCTGAAACAGTAGGACTGAAACAGTAGGGCTGAAACAGTAGGGCTGAAACAGTAGAGCTGAAACAGTAGGACTGAAACAGTGGGGCTGAAACAGTAGGGCTGAAACAGTAGGACTGAAACAGTAGGGCTGAAACAGTAGGACTGAAACAGTAGGGCTGAAACAGTGGGGCTGAACCAGTAGAGCTGAAACAGTAGGACTGAAACAGTGGGGCTGAAACAGTGGGGCTGAAACAGTGGGACTGAAACAGTAGGGCTGAAACAGTGGGGCTAAAACAGTTTGCCTAAACATGAGGTAGATAAACAAAATCAGGACAGAAAACCTGACAGCCTCCATACTTTCTCCGGGAAGGAGAGTGGACTTTAAGTAGATTGTAATACCCAACCTCACCACTAGAGCTTACATATTGCTCCTTTAAACAGCTGAAAGGTCATTTCTTGCTATAAGCATATGGGCATTCGCTTAGGGACCCCCAAACCTGACAATACACCAGTTGTTATTTTTTTTATTATTGTGTATTTTGTTAGGGAATTATGAAATTAGCAGAAAACATGGAAATTACTATGTTTTCGATTGTTTGGAAAGATTTTGAAAAGCTTAGAAGTCGGCCTGAGGTCAGAGTAAGTCAGCCTCGATTAGCAGCAGCTCTAGCCAGGTCTTTTCTGGACGCTCTCCTGGACAGAGCGGAACTCTTCCCCTTCCTTTTCGGTCTTCTTACAAACAGAATCACACACGAGCGCCACAAACTGAAACGGTATGTTAGCGTGTTTATGTGGTTGAAGAGGGAGCCTGTGTGTGTGTGTGTGTGTGTGTGTGTGTGTGTGGAAGCCTCTCTCACTTCAAAGACGTCTTCACGAATGCTCTCTAAATGTGTCACTGACATCTGAGTTCAGAATTAGGACACACACATACACACACAGCGTCCAGGACTATACATTCGTCCTGTATGTAAACTACAGCAGTGCTGCTGGAGGGTTTAAACACTGTGTCCACTCACTGTCCACTCTATTAGACACTCCTACTACTTGCTGGTCCACCTTGTAGATGTAAAGTCAGAGACAGTAGCTCATCTGCTGCTGTTCAGTTTGGGTTCCTCTAGTTCTTCAGCCGTGGTCACAGGACGCTGCCCACAGGACACTATTATCTGGATAGGTTTGGTTGCTGGATTCTCAGTCCATCAGTGCTGCTGGAGGGTTTAAACACTGTGTCCACTCACTGTCCACTCTATTAGACACTCCTATTAGTTGCTGGTCCACCTTGTAGATGTAAAGTCAGAGACAGTAGCTCATCTGCTGCTGTTCAGTTTGTGTTCTCTAGTTCTTCAGCCGTGGATACAGGACGCTGCCCACAGGACGCTGCCCACAGGACGCTGCCCACAGGACACTATGGTCTGGATAGGTTTGGTTGCTGGATTCTCAGTCCAGCAGTGACACTGAGGTGTTTAAACACTCCAGCAGCACCTCCAGCATCAGCGTAACTACAGTGCTGCGAATGATCCACCACCCAAACTGGTGGTCCTGACCACAGCAGAACAGGCTAATAAAGCATACAGAGAACCAGATGAACTACAGTCTGTTACTGTAACTGAACTACAGAGTTTTCAGAGGGGGGGGGGGTTTGACAGTTTGGGGGGACATGGGCTTCCATCGTGACTCAGCAAACTAGCTAGCTGTGGTAGCCTAGCGCTAGCTAGCTGTTTCCCCAGCTAGCGTCGCCACAGCAGGCGGAAATGATCATACAGTTAAGCCCCGCCCACTTAGAGGGAAGATATGATTGGTCAGTTTTACTGTCATTTGAAATTGGTATGAATTATAACTGCCTGGCTCCTTCTGTACATGAACAGCGGGACCACCAATCACCAACATCCTGCAGAGACATCACAGGCTCACAGGCTTCCACTTAACCCCTCACGCTCCAACACAGACTGAATAGACATGCTTGAATAATTTATTTGCCTATATTTTTGTATTTGTTTAGATGTTGATTGTCAAACTGTAAGTAGATAAAATAAATTTATATATATATATATATATATATATATATATATATATATATATATATATATATATATATATATGTGTGTGTGTGTGTGTGTGTGTGTGTGTGTGTGTGTGTGTGTGTGTGTGTGTGTGTGTGTGTGTTAAGAATATTTTAGAGTGTGTAGAGGGCCATGATGGTTCCCCACTATATATATATATATATATATAGACTATATGAAAACAAATCCATATGAGAGAATAAATGTAAAAATTCACCATTAAATGGACTTTGGATTCAGTGTATTCATGTAGGTTATTTATTGAGCCCTCTGTTTTCCCTGGCCGCCGCTTTCCATCGATCTGCTCTTCCAGTTTCGCTCCTCCGAAACGTAAAGCCTCTACTTTTACAGTCCCGCAGCGCCGCGGCGCAGTTTGAGAGCGTTTATTCAGTCTATCTGAGCCTCTTCCTCTTTTTATGACACGAACGTGAATTGCTTTTACAGCAAAAGTCCTGTTTGGATAGCGCTATTATCATTTCTCTCCGAGTGAGCTTTGGCTGCAGTCCGTAAGCAACTGCGGTTAACAATGTTCCGGGACAGGGGATAAACTGAGGTACCGGGATGCTGTGCAGGCGCATGTGTGCGTGTCTGAGAGACAGAGATACAGATTCATTTACACATGAGCATTGTTCAGCTCCCAGCAGAGCCCCCCGTGGAGGCACCCCTTCTTAATGAAAGTAATGAGAGGCTTGCTAAGGCGTGGGAACAGGATGTTAATGCGTGGCTGTGACAGTAAAGTGTGGGAATGAGATAATTAGACATCTCATTCACACTTCTTATTTCCATGTCATACTAGGTGGTGCCCACGACTTAACTATCTCATTCTCTTATCTTATAAGTGCTGTCCGTAACTAATCTAATTGTTATGCCTTGTTTAACCTAAGTCGTGGCTATGACCTAACTATCTTGTTTCCACATATAAGAAAGTTATGGCATTGACTTACCTATCTCATTCTGACTTTGTGGGCACAATTCCCATGCCTTACTAAGTCCTAATCATTACTTAACTATCTAATTCTTTTGCCTAACCAAGTCCTAGTCGTTCCTGAACTGTCTTATTCTCATGCCCTTCTAAGTTGTATATATTACTTAATTATCTCATTCTCATGTCTTACTAAGTTCTAGCCATTACTTAATTATCTCATTCTCATGTCTTACTAAGTTCTAGCCATTACTTAATTATCTCATTCTCATGTCTTACTAAGTTCTAGCCATTACTTAACTATCTCATTCTCATGTCTTACTAAGTTCTAGCCATTACTTAATTATCTCATTCTCATGTCTTACTAAGTTCTAGCCATTACTTAACTATCTCATTCTTATGCCTTACTAAGTTCTAACCATTACTCAATTATCTCATTCTCATGTCTTACTAAGTTCTAGTCATTCCTTAATTTTCTCATTCTCTTGCCTCACTAAGTTCTATTCATTATCTAACTATCTCTTTCCAATGGCTTACTAAGTCCAAGCCATTACTTAATTATCTCATTCTCATGTCTTACAAAGTCCTAGACATTATTTAATTATCTCATTCTCATGTCTTACAAAGTCCTAGCCATTACTTAATTATCTCATTCTTATGCCTTGCTAAGTCCTAGCCACTACTTAATTATCTTGTTCTTGTGCCTTACTAAGTCCTAGCCATTACTTAATTATCTCATTCTCATGCCTTACTAAATCCTAGTCATTACTTAATTATCTCATTCTCATGCCTTACTAAATCCTAGCCATTACTTATCTCATTATTTTGCCTTACTAAGTCCTAGCCATTAATTATCTCATTCTCTTGCCTTGCTAAGTCCTAGCCACTACTTAATTATCTTATTCTTGTGCCTTACTAAGTCCTAGCCATTACTAAATTATCTCATTCTCATGCCTTACTAAATCCTAGTCATTACTTAATTATCTCATTCTTTTGCCTTACTAAGTCCTAGCCATTACTTAATTATCTCATTCTCATGCCTTACTAAGTCCTAGCCATTACTTAATTATCTCATTCTTTTGCCTTACTAAGTCCTAGCCATTACTTAATTATCTCATTCTTTTGCCTTACTAAGTCCTAGTCATTACTTAATTATCTCATTCTTTTGCCTTACTAAGTCCTAGCCATTACTTAATTATCTCATTCTCATGCCTTACTAAGTCCTAGCCATTACTTAATTATCTCATTCTCATGCCTTACTAAGTCCTAGCCATTACTTAATTATCTCATTCTTTTGCCTTACTAAGTCCTAGCCATTACTTAATTATCTTATTCTTTTGCCTTACTAAGTCCTAGCCATTACTTAATAATCTAATTTTTGTGCTTTACTAAGACCTAGCCATTACTTAATAATCTAATTTTTGTGCTTTACTAAGTCCTAGCCATTACTTAATTATCTCATTCTCATGCCTTACTAAGTCCTAGCCATTACTTAATTATCTCATTCTCATGCCTTACTAAGTCCTAGCCATTACTTAATTATCTCATTCTCATGCCTTACTAAGTCCTAGCCATTACTTAATTATCTCATTCTCATGCCTTACTAAGTCCTAGCCATTACTTAATAATCTAATTTTTGTGCTTTACTAAGACCTAGCCATTACTTATCTCATTTTATGCCTTACTAAGTTATATTATTATTATTATTATTATTATTTATTTAACTTATTATTATTTAATCTCATTATCATGCTTAATTGAGTTAATTGATTCGTTACGTAACTCATTCTCATGTTGTAGTAAGCCATGGCTATTCATGGAGATCCTATTAGTGGTCCTATTAGTAGTGGCCACATTATATTCATTAAGAAGGGACTGTTCTTTCTCTTTCTTACAGGTCCATGATCAACGTTCCCAAACAACCAATCCCAGGCCATTTCCAGAGCTTTTCCAGATCAGTCGAGAAGAGCATGGAGGCTAATCTAGCGCGGGTGTGCTTGTGTGTGTCTCTTGCAGGCTCTGTTTAAGTGGCAGGTGGGATACTGGGACCGTACAGTGGAGTAGTGGGAGCTGAACAGTATTAAGCTTTTCAACATGCAGTCCATTGATTCTGAGTAGGGTGCTGATTTGGTGATGGCGTTAGTGTAGAGAATGAATGAGTGTTATCAGTGTAGACTGTTTATTTAAGGTGGATAAAGGAGGAAGAACTCTTTTTTTGTTGTTGTTGTATGTCGGGAATTCAGTAGCAAGTCATTCGGTGTCCACAGCATCCAGAAAAATCTACATCCAGTTCATTTAACCCCTGTGGTCGAAGGCAAAAGTTAGGAAATTCCACTGCCAAACTTTCTATTGACTTACATTATAAGTAAAGTAGGCTGTTTCACTCTCCTGTAAAGCTTTCGTTTTGGAGATTCTTGTTTATCTTTGGACAGCAATGACATTTAAGGACAAGAGCATATGCCAGATCTGTTGTGTTGGCCATCCAGCTGCATATTTATAAAAAATGTGAGGTCGCTTTTATGGGCATCAAACATTTGAGATGTGTGGTTACCATTAGCACCACTCTAAACAATTGTTTTTGTTGTTTACATATACATTTTGAAAGTTTACAAAGACATTTTTAGACTTCCTCTTTAAGCAACATCACTTGCTGACCGTAAAACCAAATCCAGTGATTCAGCAGCGAGTCGTTCGGCACCCACAGCATCCAACAAGTTTATTCAACAAGTTGGACTTCCACTCAGATCTACACTGTGTGAAACAATGACGCTTACGATGATAGAACTGTACGCTGTGGTTCCATTGATAACAATGTAAAATACACTCAAACACTCAAACTCATCTGAACAAAGCAGCTGCCGTTTACACTGTAAACCTTCACGATGAACGGACCAATAGAAATGCTCCAAACTAGCCTGGAAAGACTTCTGGTTCCATTCACTTACATTAAATGTAAAGTATGCTGTTCCTCTCTCCTGGAAAGCTGCCATTGTTGAGGTACTTGTCTATCTTTTGAGACATGTTAGTGTAAACGATGTTAGACAAAAGCATATCGTCACTGTCCAATGAAAAACAAGTATCTCTAAAATTGCAACTTCACAGGAGCGGGGAACTGCATACTTTACATTTAGTGTAAGTCAATGGAACCAGAATGATTCAAATCTGCTTTGGAGCGTTTCTATTGGCCCATTCATCATGAAACTTTCAGACAGTGTAAACATGAGCTCATGCGTTCAAATGATGTATAGAAATATGAATGGAATACAAAAATGGGGATACATGTTTTTCTTAGGACAGCAACGATATGGCAAATTTATAAAACCAATGAAGTTAGTAACTTTCTGTGAGGTAGCTTTTATGGGAGGTAGCTTTTATGTGTGGTTCCCATCAGCACCACTCTAAACAACTGTTTACCTTGTTTACATATAAATTTTGATAAGCTTATGGTGACAGGACTGTGTATCCATAGATGCTCCATAGATAACAATGTAATGTCCAGTTTGCTCTGTAGAAATAGTGCTCTAAAGTTACTATACGATGAATAAACCAATAGAAATGCTCCAAACTAGCTTCGAAAACATTCTGGTTCCATTGACTCACATTAAAAGTAAGCGTTCCGTCCTCTCCTGTAATGTTGCCATTTTGGAGATACTCGTATTTCATTGGACGGAGACGATATCAGTTATGTAAAAATGTAGAAATTTAGAAATATTGGTAAAACCAATGTAGTGAGTAACTTTCTGTGAGCTTTTACAGACATTGAACATTGTGTGGTTCCCATCAGCACCACTCTAAACAACTGTTTACCTTGTTTACATAAAAACTGTCCAGTGTTTTTATTTTTTCGTTTATATTGTGTGAATGTTTCATGATGAACGGACCAATAGAAATGCTCCAAAATAGCTTGGCTAGACGTCTGGTTCCATTGACTTACATAGAAAGTGAAGGTTTTTGGCCTCTCCTGTAAAGTTGCCGTTTTGGAGATGCTTATTTTTTATTGGACCGAGACATCCTCTTTAAGCAACATCACTCGCTGACTATAAAACTAAATCCGGTGGCAACTTCATAAAACCAATGTAGTGAGTAAGTAAGTTAGCTGTGAGGTAGCTTTTAAAGGCGTTAAACATTGGAGATGTGTGGTTCCCATCAGCACCACTCTAAACAACCGTTTACTTTGTTTACATATCATCACTGTCCAGCATAAAAACCGTCCAGTGTTTAAATTTTTCCACATCATTTGAACCCAACAGCTGCCGTTTACATTGAATATTAAATGTTGAGTAATTTATGATGAACGGACCAATAGAAACGCTCCAATATAGCTTGGCTAGACGTCTGGTTCCATTGACTCACATTGAAAGTGAAGGTTTTTGGCCTCTCCTGTAAAGTTGCCGTTTTGGAGATGCTTGTTTTTTATTGTGCCGAGATGATATAATTATGTCAAAATGCAGAAATTTTGAAATATTGGTGGACGTCCTTTTAAAGCAACATCACTCGCTGACTGTAAAACTAAATCCAGCAGCATATTCATCTCTTTAAAGGCGTTAAACATTGGAGATGTGTGGTTCCCATCAGCACCACTCTAAACAACCGTTTACTTTGTTTACATATCATCACTGTCCAGCATAAAAACCGTCCAGTGTTTTCATTTTTCAACATCATTTGAACCCAACAGCTGCCGTTTACATTGAATATTAAATGTTGAGTAATTCATGATGAACGGACCAATAGAAACGCTCCAATATAGCTTGGAAAGACGTCTGGTTCCATTGACTCACATTGAAAGTGAAGGTTTTTGGCCTCTCCTGTAAAGCTGCCGTTTTGGAGATGCTTGTTTCTCATTGGACAGCGACGAGATGAATGGTGGACATAATATTGGTGGACGTCCTTTTAAGCAACTGTGAAACCAAATCCAGTATTGTTGTGATTTTGGGTCCGAACTTTTCACCCTACAGTTTTTCGTGCATATCCTACAGTATATTACTGTTTAGAACACAATCAGGATGCAGCTTTAAAGAGTCTGTTGGATTAGACACCAAGCCAAAAAGACCCTAGGGCCCACCTGTGTGTCCCCAGTGTGTATGTTTATGTGTGTGAGAGAGAAACTGGGGAATAACTCTTAACAGTCTAATCCTGGTTGCGTGGGTTGAATATCACTATTTATTTTAGCGTACGGTATTTCCTTACACACGTGGATCAAATTGTGAATGCAAGGTCACCATGAATCCAACTGTTTGTTATGCAAGAGCCCGAGTTTCGGCGTCCGGCCCCCCTCCGCAGATTTCTTTAAACACGGGGACAAACTGAAAGCATGCCTTCATCTTGTCTGCGGATTAACTAGATTTGTGGGGAAACTTTGCGTTTGAGTGTCAGGGCTTGACAGCTCCAGCCATCAGTGGCTTCAGGCTTCAAGCTTCAGCAGTGACATCTGGATTCGGTACGCAGGGGCCGAGGAGGTGGCTGGCGCCTGTTAGCTCGGGTGAAGGAGGATGGCAGGATCCGGTTATTTGATTCTTTGGCTCGAGTTTAAGCTGAACGGGCGGGCTCGTTCCTCTGCCAAGGCCGCGCTCGCCCAGGCCATATTGTCACCTGGTAATCGGGGCCACGCTAAGCCTGCCGAGGCATTAGGTCGCAGGCCTTGCCGTGCCTGCGGGAGGGGGGCCCTGCCGTCGGAGCTGTGGGTATGCTCGCGTGCGTGCATGTAATTTGTTGCGTGCGCCTTCCAAAACTTCGCAAAATGTTATACCCCTAATCCAAGTACAGCGTCCCGCCGGTCATGGGTTAGAGGACATGGCTGCTGATCTTTATCCGCGGGCCACTTTATGGGCGAGTGATTATCCCTGCCGAGAAACACAACACCAGGAGCCACACCAGGGGGATTACTGGCCTCTATATTTAGGGTTTTATGTACATGAATATTGGCAGAAGCACTCTGTACATGTGACAGGCAGAGCAGACACAGAGAAAGAGCACATTTACAGAATCCCAAAGCCGATTCACTCACAGAATGAGATAATACATGGACGAAAAGGACTGGGTGGGGTGGGGGATGGGGTAGGTAGGGGGGAGGGGGTCAACGCCACCTCAACAACTGCCCGACTTCATCAGAGAATTTTACAGCATTCTTTTTTTTTTTTATATCAGAAATAGTTATAGCCAATAACGCACAATAAAATAGAACAGTTCAAATAACGAAAACAAAACATTGAGAGGTATAAAATAATTTAAGAACTTTTTTTTTTTCTAAACATGTCATGAATACTCAAGTGAGAGAGCAGACGGTGCGGGGAGGCAGTAGCTATCTCGGTCAAAGGGTCGGCGGTGGAGGGGACGGACGGACGAACGAACGCAGTTCTCACAAAGTAAGCCCGGCGGCGGCTCCCGGTGCCTCTCCAGCGGTGGGGGGGCAGCGGTCCGGACTCGTTTAACGGGAATTGTTAGGAGAAATATACAGGGTGGTATCTCTCTCTAAGAAGCAGTTCAGTCTCTGCCACACAGAGCTGACGGTGTGCACCAAGTAGTCAGTCTGCAAAACAACAAACTTAGTAGAATATCACTTCCAGTTAAATAAACTTCTTTTTTCTCTCATTATATATATAATATATTTACTTCTGTGCAGAGTCTGTTTTGTTTTTTTGTTTTGTTTTTTTTTCGTTTCGCTTTTTGCTAAATCATTTCTTTCGTTTTAGCAGTACTTCCTTGTTTTCACCAGTTTGCTCTGGTACTTGACCGAGTGGCCGCTGTGGCCCACCGCGTAAACATCCAGCAAGTAGCTCTTGCCGGGCTCCAGGCCGCCAACGGTCTCTGTGGTGACAGCCTTCTGCGGGTTGGCGCTGTGGAAGTACTTGCAGAGCACCTTCTCGGACTTGCGGCGGCTCTGGGGCCCGGCGCACTGGTTCTGCTCCCGGCGCCGCTGCTCTTCTCCGTAGGCCTCGTCGACTTGCCGCCGGTACACGCAGTACTTGTTCCTCTCTTGCGTGCCCAGCCACGCCACGGTGACGGAGGTGCACGTGCGAAGCTTGTCGAAGGCTTTGATGCGCGTGTCCTCGGGCAGGGAAGGGAAGGGCTGCTTGGCGCCTTGGCGTGTGCTCGCCAGAACCTTCAGCGTGGAGGCCCCCTTGCGGGATCCCCGGAGACGGATCAGGTACTTGGCCTTGGGTTTGCCGCGCACCTGGAACTGCCGCACGCCCTCGACGTTCTGCGAGAGGAGGAGCTTGCCGTCTCGGCGCACCTGCAGCTGCACGGCGTCCAGGCAGGCGTGGACGTAGAGGGTCACCCTCTGGTGGGAAGAAACTGGGGCGAAGCGCAGGAACTTGCTCCCCTTCCTCTTGATGAAGATGTCCGCCACTTTGCCGTCTTTCAGCTCCACCGTCTTCTGCTCAGCCTCCTGCTTGGTGCGGGCGAAGGTGCCCACGTAGGCCGTGCTGGTGTTGGTGGCCGTGTTGACAGCGAACACGTCGAAGTAGTACTGCGTGTCTGGTTTTAGGTCCGAGATGGTGAAAATGTTCTTGTTGCCGATGCAAATCTTTCGGATGTCCGAGATTCGGGGCTTGGGGATGTAGGAGCGAGACAGCTTGCCTCCCAGCGCCCGGTTGGTGGCCAGAGAGCGATCCTTGAGGAAGTCGTTTTCGGACGGGACAAAGCCGAAGTGGGCGAAGTCGAAGGGGCTGAAGTCCCGGCCAGGCTTCGGCGCGGCCATGAAGACGTCGTCCATTCCCATCTTGGCCTCGGCGGCACACAAGCTCTTGAAGTTGTGCTCCTTGTTGATGACCACGCAGTACTGCACAGGCTGGCCCATCAACGATCCCGTGGGCGTGGGCTTCCAGGCCAGGGTGACCGTCGTGCGACCCAGGGCCGTCACGTCCACCCGGGGGTCGTAGGGAAGCTCGGGGTAAGGTTGGTCAGATTCAGGAGTGGTAGTGGCATAGATCTTGAAGTTGCTGTCCTTCTCAGTGGAGAGGATCTCCAGCTGGTAGAGGCCGGATGGTGAGCTGGTGGACACGAAGGATTCCACATCGTTGCCTTTGTAGGAGAAGAGCTCAGTGCCTTCGCTGGCCGTCACCTGCTGCTTTTGCTGCTCCAGAGGCTCTGGCTCACCTGTGAAACAAGAAATTTACAAGTAGATTAGGTTTTTTGAGCAAGCTCTTGGGCACAGATTCACATGTAAGGTAACAGAAAATGGTCTACGTTTAGAACGGTTGGACATTTGAGTTATATTGAAATGTAGACGGGGTGTCCTGATATGGGAATTCTGGGCTAATTCCAACAGAATTATAGAAATAACATAAAATTTTGGGTAGACACCCTGACAGGAAACTCTTCACAACTATTTTAAAAAATTGACTATTTAGGTAACTAACTTTTTTGAGATGTTCAAACAACCAAGTCCAACAAATCCACCTAGTCAACCCAATAATGATCCACTTCCACTCTTGACCCACCGTCCTAGCTTTTTCCATTCTCCTTTGTTTGTTTTCCTTCCCTCCTTCACCAGACCCCAATTAGCAGCGCTGCTAAACAACCTGTAACGGAGTGTTTTTAGTGCACTGGTCTCGGTGAGGTCACTGAGATCGTCCCAGGCCCTGGTGCACGATTAGCTGTTGGCGGCACTAGTCAAAGTGTTTTCTCTCTAAACATCGCTCGACATCACAGCCCCACTTTCACTTTGCCTTCCCCACAAACCCCCCCGCTCTGCACAGAGGTGCCTTGTAGCCTCTCTGGCCCGCAGTTCCCCGTTTGGGCCCTCTCGTTTCAGCTCGGCAAAAAAGCATAATATTATGTTTGTCAACGGGAGAGAGTCCTCGCCGGCGTACTGAATTAACACGCGTCACGCTCAAAGACGCCGCTCTCGCCGGAGGCTTTCAGCAAATATGGCGAAGGGCTCGTGGATTATACCGGGACACCCAGCGCTTGTGCAAATTCATGTATATTTCTGTATGTTTACAGTGTACAGTACGCTGTGGGGAGAAGCCGGACAGTTCTATATCAACATCCACATGTAAATACTTTACAAAGCTGAGTCAGGCTGAGCCTCAGTTCCACTTTCTTACTCAGGTCCACTGTTTGTGTCTTGATGGGACCCACATGTGTAGTGGTTAGTATGGTGGTGTAGTGGTTAGTAAGGTGGTGTAGTGGTTAGTATGGTGGTGTAGTGGTTAGTACGGTGGTGTAGTGGTTAGTATGGTGGTGTAGTGGTTAGTATAGTGGTGTAGTGGTTAGTATGGTGGTGTAGTGGTTAGTATGGTGGTGTAGTGGTTAGTATGGTGGTGTAGTGGTTAGTATGGTGGTGTAGTGGTTAGTACGGTGGTGTAGTGGTTAGTACGGTGGTGTAGTGGTTAGTATGGTGGTGTAGTGGTTAGTATGGTGGTGTAGTGGTTAGTATGGTGGTGTAGTGGTTAGTATGGTGGTGTAGTGGTTAGTATGGTGGTGTAGTGGTTAGTACAGTGATGTATTGTTAGTACGGTGGTGTAGTGGTTAGTACGGTGGTGTAGTGGTTAGTATGGTGGTGTAGTGGTTAGTACGGTGGTGTAGTGGTTAGTACGGTGGTGTAGTGGTTAGTATGGTGGTGTAGTGGTTAGTACGGTGGTGTAGAGGTTAGTACGGTGGTGTAGTGGTTAGTATGGTGGTGTAGTGGTTAGTACGGTGGTGTAGTGGTTAGTATGGTGGTGTAGTGGTTAGTATGGTGGTGTAGTGGTTAGTACTGTGGTGTAGAGGTTAGTACAGTGGTGTAGTGGTTAGTACGGTGGTGTAGTGGTTAGTACGGTGGTGTAGTGGTTAGTACGGTGGTGTAGTGATTAGTAAGGTGGTGTAGTGGTTAGTATGGTGGTGTAGTGGTTAGTATAGTGGTGTAGTGGTTAGTATGGTGTTGTAGTGGTTAGTACGGTGGTGTAGTGGTTAGTACAGTGATGTATTGTTAGTACGGTGGTGTAGTGGTTAGTATGGTGGTGTAGTGGTTAGTACGGTGGTGTAGTGGTTAGTACGGTGGTGTAGTGGTTAGTACGGTGGTGTAGTGGTTAGTATGGTGGTGTAGTGGTTAGTACGGTGGTGTAGTGGTTAGTACGGTGGTGTAGTGGTTAGTATGGTGGTGTAGTGGTTAGTACGGTGGTGTAGTGGTTAGTATGGTGGTGTAGTGGTTAGTACGGTGGTGTAGTGGTTAGTATGGTGGTGTAGTGGTTAGTACGGTGGTGTAGTGGTTAGTACAGTGATGTAGTGGTTAGTATGGTGGTGTAGTGGTTAGTATGGTGGTGTAGTGGTTAGTACGGTGGTGTAGTGGTTAGTACGGTGGTGTAGTGGTTAGTATGGTGGTGTAGTGGTTAGTACGGTGGTGTAGAGGTTAGTACGGTGGTGTAGTGGTTAGTACGGTGGTGCAGTGGTTAGTACGGTGGTGTAGTGGTTAGTACGGTGGTGTAGTGGTTAGTATGGTGGTGTAGTGGTTAGTATGGTGGTGTAGTGGTTAGTTTGGTGGTGTAGTGGTTAGTACGGTGGTGTAGTGGTTAGTATGGTGGTGTAGTGGTTAGTATGGTGGTGTAGTGGTTAGTATGGTGGTGTAGTGGTTAGTACGGTGGTGTAGTGGTTAGTATGGTGGTGTAGTGGTTAGTATGGTGGTGTAGTGGTTAGTACGGTGGTGTAGTGGTTAGTATGGTGGTGTAGTGGTTAGTATGGTGGTGTAGTGGTTAGTATGGTGAAGATCTAATTATTGTGGTCACACGGCTGTGTGAAAATCAGATCTGTGTCACGTTTACGCAAGAAAATAGTATTTGGATCATTTCAATTTCAAATGTGGGTGAGGATGATGATGAATGCCTCTTCCTCACGAGCCCTGACAGCAGCCGAGTCAGTTCATCAAGCAAACCAAAGGGGAATTATTACAGTTCCTGTAAAATCAGGACTTCTATATAGGAAACCAGTCAGTACATTAACGCAGGAGTGAGTGATGAGGGTTCTGCTGTTCATCACGCTGGCCGGTGGGAACGAAAGCCTGGGACACATTACTGTACACACAGACCTCCCCATCCACTCAAACACACACACACACACACACACACACACTCCGCCACGCAATCTCTGTTGACATTAGGGGAGCACTAATACACACCACTAAACATCAGGCACACTTAAATCTCTTCTGACTGATAGAGCTGGCCAGTGTTAAGCTTACACACATGTATCTGCACTGGTGTCGCCTATTATAACCCCATGGAAGCAGCTTACAGGGAAGTGGAGTAAACAGTATGACAATAAGATACTAGAAGACGTTTAATAGATTCTGAAAAGATGTTTAATAGACTAAAGTCTGACCCCCTCTCACATCTAAACACTAGTCACAGACTTTTAGTCACAGACTAGTCACAGGCTATGATTGTACAAAGACTGGGGGTCTCTCAGAGTCACTGTTTATAAGACTGCTACTAGATTCCTTTTGAGATTATGTCCCATTGATATGATTGAATGACCTTTTTTTCTTTTTTTTCACTCTGTCGTGGTGTAAATGGGAAGACATGTCAAAGAGGCACTCTTGCTCACTCTACAGCTCACTCCACAGCTCACTCCACAGCTTCACCAGTTTCTCCTCCTTTTGTACAGTCCAGGAGAACCACAGTTTCCGACTCCCCTCCACATCTAACTTCTTTACCCGCCAGAGCTCTCCTATTGGTTGTCGACAATGTTCACGTCACTATTTGCGTGAGCCAAGACTTCAGACTTATGTTCTACTTCTACTTCTATCACTTCTTTTGTTCGCTGCTGAACGTGGATTCTTGCCATGCACAAGTTGCAGTGTACTTAATGATCGCTTACCAATAGCTTCAGTTATTGTTACGTTTACTCTTCCTTTCATTGGCAACCTGCCTTTAAATGATCTAACTAGAAGCAGTACCTTCATTGGGGCAGGTCTACTCCATGTCTAACTTTTGTACAGTCCAGGAGAAGCGCAGTTTCCGAACCCTCGCCGGACTCCCCTCCATGTCTAACTTCTTTACCAGCCAGACCTTCCTTGCGGCTTCCCGTTTGGTGGTGAACAGAGCTCTCCTATTGGTTCTCCACAAAGTTCATCACTATTTGCACGAACCAAGACTTCAGACTTATGTTCTACTTGTACTTATATCACTTCTTTTGTTCGCTGCTGAATGTGGATTCTTGAAGTGGTTCATAATGATCGCTTACCAACAGCTATTGTTACGTTTACTCTTTCTTTCATTGGCTACCTGTCTTTAAATGATCTAACTAGAAGCAGTACCTTCATTGGGGCAGCTCTACTCCATGTCTAACTTTTGTACCCGCCAGATGTTCCTTGCGGCTTCCCGCTTGGCGGTGAACAGAGCTCTCCTATTGGTTGTCGACAATGTTCACGTGACTATTTGCTCGAGCCGAAACTTCAGACTTGATAATATTAAACACGTTTGATTTTATCGGAACGCTAGGACGAGAAAGAGACTGACTTCAACCAACAGTCTCGAGCACCTCCTACTAAACGATTTAGATGATGCGAACGCGACTCTGGAACACTGGAAACTTGTTTGCGACAGTAAAATCTCTTGAAAAACGTTTGCTGTAAGATCAGCATTACTCAACAAGTGATATGTGGGACTACTTCCCCCTTAGTTACAGAACACAGTGGAAAACATCCACCTGAAACTGTCTGATAATACATTTCTTTTATTTCTCTCGTACATATCATATCATCCACGTCTGGTCACACGTGCACGTCATCAAAAAAACGATATATGAGCACACTTAATTAACTTAACTTTGACTATGGATAAAGGGTCTTGTTGCATCTGATGCTGCATTGATATGATCCACAAGTATTTACTGCAGAGCAGGCTACGTCTATTTCTTTAAAGGAGCAATATGGACAATGCAATGAGTCAAATTCATACTCCGAACAAACAGCGGCAGCACATCTCTGGACAATGGACAGCCCCTCATCCTTTAGATGAGTCTAGTATCGGTTTAGAGCCCCCAGCTGTGGAAGGTAGCAACAATGTTAACTCTAGTTCTACTTCTACTTATATCACTTCTTTTGTTCGCTGCTGAACGTGGGTTCTTGCCACATATTCATAATGATCGCTTACCAGTAGCTTCAGTTATTGTTACGTTTACTCTTCCTTTCATTGGCTACCTGTCTTTACATGATCTAACTAGAAGCAGTACCTTCATTGGGGCAGCTCTACTGATTTATCCTTAGATGTTTTTTGAGGTACAAACTGGCATTACAAGACAGCTTCTAGCTGGTTAGCATGCTAACTTCAGTAGATATCTCTGCAACCTGTATATGTTTTACACCAAAAAATCTTACATATTGCTCCTTTAACATGGCTTGTTCACCCTGGTACCCATAGAGGTCTGGTTGTTAATATTCATTAGCTCATTAACATGTTGAATATGGCACAGTGGTAAAGAGAGGCCGGCACGTTGCTCACCACCCCTTTAAACATAAGACTTTAGAAACAGTCCGACGTCTCTGGAAACGTTCTAGATGAAAAGCATTATGTATAGAAGAGCATTGGACACAGTGTTGTGTGTGACTATACATGTTCACCAGCTCGACCCGCTCGTTCAGTGCTTTGTTTTATATCTATGTTTTAAACACGTTTATCTGAGAATTTGCTGGTCATCTAATTTTTTTTTCCCTCTATTAAGGTCAGGGTGGTTCAAATTCCAACACATACATACAACAGCAGGACTCTCTCGTTCTTTTATTCCATCTCTCTCTCTCTCTCGGCCTCTCTAAATAAAACCACAGCTCTATGGGGCTACACTGATTTTTTGGGGGCATTTTCAGATACTCTCCAGATGCAGAGCGAGCAGAAGTGGAGGAAGTGAGAAGAACAGAGAGAAAAGAGTGAGAGGATGGAGCCGGGGGAAGGGTGGATGACCTTTCTTTCAGAGGGGTGGTGGGGGAAAGAAATGGAAAGAGCGTGACCCCTTTTTGCTTGAATTATGTTCTGATTTGATGGAGTACTAGGGGTCTATTCACGCTGCATTTATGGCATCTCTCTCTTTCTCTCTCTCTTTTTTTCTCTCTCTATCTCCTCTTTTTTCTCTCACTCTCCTCTCTTTCTCTCTCTCTCCTCTCTCTTTCTCTCTCTCTTCTCTCTCCCTCTCTCTCCCCTTTTTTCTCTCTCTCTCTCTCCCCTTTTTTTCTCTCTCTCCTCTCTTTCTCTCTCTCTCTTTCCTCCTTTCCCTCTCTCTCTCCTCTCTCTCTTGCTCCTCTCTCTCCTCCTTTCTTTCTCCCTCTCACTCTCTCCTCCTTGCTTTCTCTCTCTTTCTTTCTTTCTCTCTCCTCTCTCTCTCTCTCTTCCTTTCTTTCTTTCTCTCTCTCTCGCTCTCTCTCCTCCTTGCTCTTTCTCTCTCCTCTCTCTGTCCTCCTCTCTCTCTCTTTTCTCTCTCTCTTTCTCCTCTCCCTCTCTCTCCTCCTTTCTCTCTCTCTCCTCTACCTCTCGCTCTCTTCTCTCGCGCCCTCTCTTTCTCCTCTCTCTTTCTCCTCTCCCTCTCCTCCTTTCTCTCTCTCTCTCCTCTCTCTTTCCTCTCTCTCTCTCCTCTCTCTCCTCTTTTTTCTCTCTATCTCCTCTTTTTTTCTCTCTCTCCTCTCTCTTTCTCTCTCTCCTCTCTCTCTCTCTTCTCTCTCCCTCTCTCTATCTCCTCTTTTTTCCCTCTCTCTCCTCTTTCACTCTCTCTCTCTCCTTTTTTCTCTCTCTCTCCTCTCTCTCTATCTCCTCTTTTTTCTCTCTCTCTCTTCTCTCTCTCTTTTTTTTCTGTCTCTCTCTCTCTCCTCTTTTTTCTCTCTCTCTCTCTTCTCTCTCCCTCTCTCTCCCCTTTTTTTCTCTCTCTCTCCTCTCTTTCTCTCTCTCTCTTTCCTCCTGTCTCTCACTCTCTCCTCTCTCACTCTCTCTTCTCTCTATCCTCTCCCTCTTCTCCTCTCCCTCTCTCTCTCCTCCTTTCTTTTTCTCTCTCGCTCTCTCTTCTCTCTCCTCCTTGCTCTCTCTCTCTCTTTCTTTCTCTCTCCTCTCTCTCTCTCCTCCTTTCTTTCTCTCCTCTCTCTCTCCTCCTCTCTCTCTCTTTTCTCTCTCTCTCTCCTCCTTTCTCTCTCTCTCCTCTACCTCTCGCTCTCTTCTCTCACGCTCTCTCTTTCTCCTCTCCCTCGTCTCCTTTCTCTCTCTCCCCCCTCTCTCTCTCTCGCTCTTCTTTACCTCACTGCCTTCCAGACTGAGGACGTCAGATGCGGTTCGGGTTCATCAGCACGCCAAGTGTGGTCACACTGGGATCAGACACATACGCACAATCCGCCCACACCCTAAAGAGAGAGACCACTCTGGAAAAGACTCGTCCCCGCCGCCTCTCAGACAACAAATATTTACCCAGCTTCTTGGTTTGTTCACTTTGCATGCGCGCACTCATCCGTGTAATCTCTCCTCTGTTTTTGTAAATCATTCTACGGCTATTTTTACTCAAGCCCATCAAAGCCTGCCTCTCTGGGAGATTCTCTCGGACTCCTTTGGTCGGTTAAAAAAAACACACATCGCAAACTTGTTGGTTAGCGCACATCAGTGTGGAGTCACCTTAATAAAGAGGGTCAGTGTTAAAGGAAACCTCCAGCTTTTTCCAGCCTATCTCCGTCTGCGCATCTGCGGCACGGAGCCGCCGCCCACTGGCTTCTATTACAGGTTTAAAGTCAATAAGTTTAAACTCAAAGCTACAGCAATTAAGCATATCGTTAAAATCAAGCACCTCCAAAATAGCAACTTTACAGGAGAGGCCCAAAACCTACTTTACTTTCAATGCAAGTCTATGGAACCAGAATTTTTTCTAAGCTATTTTGGAGCATTTCTATTGGTCCGTTAACCATGAAATCCTCACACGATGTACACGGCAGCTGTCATATTCAAATGATGTATAAAAATAAAATAGTATTCATTTAAACCCAGTCATCAGCTAAAAAGCAGGAGACTAGCACTAGTCATTGCTTCAACTGTCCAATAAGTGGTTGGTAGTTGTATCCAGGACACACTGCTCTTTAATAAAACACATGAGGACATAATGTCTGATTCTAATCAAGTCTAATCCTCAGGAGATGAACGGAGGGAGATATGCAGGTATGTATTAAGCCCTAAGCTTTATTGATTGGTGATGGTAGAATCTCCCTTCACGGCTCTTCCATTTGCCAGTTTCTCTCTTAATGGCTGCGGATGGGATCCAGGATGTGTCACCTGACTGGACGTTAGTACACACATTATCATTTAAGCTGTAATTAATGACCCGCAGAGACAGGCTCAGAAATGAGGGTTCGATTCTGGATGGAAAGATTCTATCAACCTTTCAATGTCGTAGATATTGTTGGTGATAACAAAAGCATGTTTTATATTCATATTATTAATTATATGTATATATGATCATAGGATTCATATTATATATATATATATATATATATATATATATATATATATATATATATATACATAAGCAATAGCCCAAAATTACTCAACTCCATCTTGTTATGCAGACCTCCACTGAAAGTAAAGGTCTTAAAGTGGTTTTCAAAGCATATAATGAAATATGTATAACTACATAACTCAGTTTGATTCATTATTCTTTAGGTTTATACTGTTTTTTTGTAGTCCACTGTTGTGGACATTAGGACTGTGAATTGGCGAGAACCTGACGATACGATACGTATCGTGATACAGCGGTCCCGATTCAATATATCGTCATATACTGCGATACTGCAAACAAAGCGACATACTGCGATTTTTCAAATCCTACTATTAAAACACACCACTGTATGAACAGGTTTGTCAATGCTTACAATAGCATCGCGCCCTTGTGCTGCTTGTTAATGTTGGAGTGGAGCTGAAAATGGATTACAACACTGCCATCTAGCGGTCAGAGGTCACTGCGGTCACTGTCTGCCAGGAATCTGTGTAACGATACTGTATTTTTGAGAATCGATACAGTATCACTAAACATAATATCCCGATATTCGATATTTCCGATATTTTCTTACACCCCTAGTGGACATATCTGTAGCTTCCTGAAAAAATCAAATTTTTTATTTAAAAAAGTTTGGTTTGCTTTGATTTGCTTTGAGTTTGAAAATAATATACCCAGCATTGACACGTACAGCATATTTGATCTGTATGGGGTTCTTGGCTCATGAGGACCTTTGGCATCAGTCTACATTTTGCCTACTGCAAGGGCGTCCTTGCCAACTGTGATACTATCAACTATATACGACTATATACTATTTGATACGATCAACTGTAGAAAATGTAGATATAATTAGAGAGATGTAGAGAAATATAACATTTAAAACATAAACATTTATAACAAATCTGGACGTTTCAGTTCAGCAACCCAGCATCACCTAAACGTTCTGCTGTTCCTGTGTACCAGTCAAGTCTGCCCAATGTCGATAATCATTTCTGAGCAGTTATCTTAATAAGAATTAATAATATAGTAATTTTATATGATTTTTTTCATCAGCTCAAAGAAACAAATGAAGAGATCCTGTGTAAAATGCAGATTCTAAACCTCTAATCCACACGTCATTGGTGCTTGTAAGTAGAATTTCAATATAATAAATATGTAGTTATGTATTTATATAATTACATTCAAATAATTACACAATGTAAATCAGCTGCATATAAAAAAAACAGACAGTAGCTGATCCTGGACCAGCTGGAGGAGAGAAGCTGTGTATTATACCTGATCCTTCTCCACTGGCGTCCTCTGGCAGCTCCTGCAGCGTCAGCCTCCACTCCAGAGGAGCGTCACACGGTGTCACAGTCACAGACAGCGGCGTGTTGTCCTCCTCTACCACGAAATAGTACCTGCAGGAGTGGCAG
Organism: Megaleporinus macrocephalus; assembly: GCA_021613375.1. Taxonomy (NCBI): domain Eukaryota; kingdom Metazoa; phylum Chordata; class Actinopteri; order Characiformes; family Anostomidae; genus Megaleporinus; species Megaleporinus macrocephalus. The sequence goes on from CM038718.1 coordinate 9,365,134, forward strand.
AAGCTTCAGCATGAGGGCAGCCTTCTTACTTTGCATTGTAATAACACACTGTAATAACACTGTAATAACAATCGAATGCACTGTGATCATCACTGAGAGACTTCAAACCTTCCCCGAGAGCAGCTGGTGGGTCAGCATGTAGACTCGTGTTTTCTATCACTCAAGCTTACAGGCTTGTACTCATCTACATCTGCTGGAAGTGTCAATGTGGAACAGTTATCTCTCCCTGTAGGCCGTGAAGGGGTCACACTGCTGCCATTCCAGGCTGCTACTACGACGCTGCTAAATTAGCTCATCAGCCTTTTCTAATTCCTCATCATGGCTGAAGGAGTTCACGTATATTAAAACATCTCCCCGGTCACAGCTAGCCAACACTGGCTACCAACACTTCTTCATTAGAGTACTGACCAGTCTTTCTCACTCTGCTGCTACAAGAGTTTATTAGGGAACACATATACAGCATATACACCATCTTCATATACGACATAATCCACTTTAAATAATAAATAAAAGACTTGCTAGCATGCTTAGCTGATAGAAGGTAGTAATAGAGAAGACTGGTCATTGGATAAAATATGAGGAGCCAATCAGCTTGCAAGTTACAACCCCTATGATGATGTGTAGATGTATTGAAATGCAATAGGCCAGAATAGGCCAAATATTTGGTAGTGTATATATATATATATATATATATATATATATATATATATATATATATATAGTTTATAAAGTTAACTGTATATAGGTTACCTGCATAGATTACCCTGGTCTAATATCTTTGTACATAATAGAGAGTTTCTTACAGTACATAGTATATATTTGAAATATGGTTCCAATCATTCGTCTCACTCTGGACACACTGGCTTCCCAGTATATATATATATATATATATATATATATATATATATATATATATATATATATATATATATATATATATATATATATATTCACAAAATAGCTGCTCTGCTGTCATATGGCAGTTTTATATATTTATATATAAATATGGTAGCCTCACCACAAGCACTTCAATGCTTGAATGCACTGACTTGTTGTACAAATGACTAATATTTACATTTAAAACATCTAGTTAGTAAGAACTCACTAGCATGGCAGCTTTATCATAGTGCTTACTGGTGGTTATACATTTTCTTTCACGTCTTGCAATATTAGCGTGTTTCTCTTCAAATGGTAGATCTGTGATTAAATGTTTTTCAGTTTTAACTCCCCAGTCTCTACATAATTTAGTCAGTAAAAATTGCATTTGCCCGGCTCACTCATATCGGCTCGATGTGAAATCCTGGAGACACTTACAGAGCGGTGTTTACAGTGGTGGTGATAGAAACCAGACATCTGAGCAGCTTTAACCAGATGAGCAACATTCATGAATGGATGGGATAGACACTGAGCGATGCCTGAGATGTTGTGTTATGGTCACTTTTTGAAGACTTTAGCCTAAATGCATTTTAAAATCTATTCATGGTGGAGGAGGACATGCAACATACGGCTAACTACTCATTACTATTTTACCATCTTCAGTACAGTACAAATAAAACTAGGTTGTTTGTTGGTGGAAGCAACCTTTTTAACTGTGAACAACTACATCATGCAACATGATTTGCCTATTTATCATGTGTGGCCTTATAAACTTTATAACGTGCAGAGATCGGGACATTATCTAACCTGAATTAGCATTACACTAATAATGTTGATTATGCATTGCATTAGATTTTATTATTAGCAGTTCTGCCGTGTAATTAGCTTCAGTTCAGCTTGATTATCTATATGGACTACAATATCTAGAGCTCCACTGATCACTTTGTAGTAGCTATATTTGTGATTTGTGACATCTCACTCTCTGGTTCCCATCTACTGCTTAGTAACTGAAGACCAGGCATACTTATACTGTCCCTTTAATTCTGAATCAGAGCTAAGCACAAGATAAAGCTCCACAGTGGACCAGGTCATCAGCCGATCTGAGAACAGTTGCCTTTGCATAGCCATAGTTGGCTTCATTAGCTGCTTTACACAAACATGCATTAAGATTTATTAGCAAGACCAATTAAAAAAAGCGAGCGGGTCAAGATGTCAAGCAGTCCAAACAAACGGAAACGGAGTTGAAATGAAAGGAGAAAGCTCCCCCAGCAGAGAGCAACACTGGAGAGCACAGAGCGAGAGGGTGTGGGAACGGTCGTGCGAGGCCATATGTGTTCTGTATGTTTGAGCTGATTAATTCTTGTAGGACTTCTACGCACCGACCCTCTCGGCAAAAGCCTCGTCCCCCTTTTTCCCCAACATGTGTGTGTTTGTGTGTGAGGGAGAAAGAGAGGGAGCCACCTGTTTCTCTGATCACTTCTTCATCAAAAGAGATTCTCCTTCAAACACAAACATAAACTCACGCAGTTCCCAGCATCTCATCCATAATGCATGCCTCCTTATGCCCTCATCAGCTGCACGCTGGCTCTAATAGATTCCATATTCTCCATTAGCAGCTCAAAACATATCCAGACATCTACATGCTAAGTGAAGCGCTGTCTCGGAAGGCATGATTTAGAACATAGGAGAGCTTTTGCGATGAGGGAGGAGCACATATGAAAGCCTACAAAGGAGAAACCTGCTTAGCTCAGTCTTAAAGGGCAACTCCAGCCATTTTTAAGAACACAGAATTCAGTTCTTCATAATGGTTGGATGTGAAATGGTTAATTCTAGAGAAGCTAAGGTATTGTTCAAGCTGGAGCCCAACTCCAGTCTGTATCCAGATTGATTTTTAATTTTTTATCCAAAGAAAAACGTGTATCGCCATTTTTCTGCATCATGTGAACACAATAGCTGTTGTTTATGTTGTGGCCAAAGTTCATGACGGACGGACCAATGGAAATGCTCCCAAATAGCTTGCAACAAATTCTGGTTCCATTGACTTACATTGAAAGTGAAGGCAGTTTTTGTTCTCTCCTGTAAAGTTGCCATGTTGGAGATACATGTACATTGGATATATTGGAGATACTACGTAACTTAGTTTTGGGAGCTGGGCCACGCCCTGATTACCTCTATCGCCTATACACACCCCCATTCTCACTCCATTCCTGTGTTGAACAACATTGAGCCACCACCTCCCCATCTCCTCCCCATACATTCACTACTTGCACAAAAACACTATTGTTTACATTTGTTACTTGCAACTTGAACTTTATGGCTGCTGCTCTTCATACTTGCACATAAAAGCACCCGTTTACTTTTATTTTTTATTTTTTAACTATAAAAAAGAAACATGAATTACTTTGTTGTATTTACTTCAATGTATATTTTTATACTTTATATATATATATATATATTTTTTTATCCTTATCTGTTGGTGAATGGAGAAACAGCAAAGTAAGAATTTCACTGTACAGTGTAACTGTCTGTTTTTGCTGTGCATAAAACAATAAATCTCTTGAATCTTGAATATTTCATTCTTATCCCAAAGACCAGGACAGGGCACGGTCATGAACAAGCACCAAAGCCACCTAGAACTCCATCCTTCTGAGTTCCGAGCGTGGTCCATGCTAGCAAAGCAACAGTTTAAAATCCAGAGTGGCAGTAGTGATCAGAAATGTTCACAGCAGTGATCAGACATCACAAGTGCTTCATTATGTAACTGAGTTTTAATGTGTTTCATGTCATATAATCATACAAAACAGTTTTTATTTTAATTTTTATTTAGCAGTTTTATACTAGATCCATTAGCATTTATGCTAGCAGATTTTAAAGCTTCGGGCTATTGTTTTGAATGCCGGCCTGTAGCTTAGCAACCAACTAAACCACCGGTCGTGTGCTGCAGTGGGCGGGAACAAGCCGTGACGCAGTCTCTCTCTAACTAGAGCGTCTCAGTAATCTGTTTTATGAGGAGAGATGAGGAGAGAACACTGCTACTTACACAGCTGCTACCTAGACAGCCTACTTAGACACTCACTAGGATTTGAGACAGACCCTAAATCTACAAGGTGGACCAACAAGGTAGGAGTGTCTAATAGAGTGGACAGTGAGTGGACAGAGTGTTTGTGTACAGCACTGTATGTGGCTCCACACACACCAGCACCACATCAGTGTCACTGTAGTGCTGAGAATGATCCACCACCCAAATAATACCTGCTCTGAGGTGGTCCTGTGGGGGTCCTGATTATTGAAGATCAGGGAAACAATGTATACAGAGAATCATATGGACTACAGTCTGTAAGTGTAGAACTACAAAGTGCTCCTATATGGTAAGTGGAGCTGATTAAATTGACATTGAGTTACTACATCCTTTACACAGAACATTTGAATGCTGAGTTATTGTTTACTTGCTGAATTTAACATATTGGAAGAGGAAAAGAATAATAAACTGTGGTATAATCTAATAGTATGAAAGCAAAAGTCACTTTTAACAACTGTCTAAAAATAAAACTGTGGCAGTGGTGACATGTGGTTCCTCCTTTGAAAGCACATTTGGACTTAATTGGGTTCTATTCTTTGTCTATACTGAAATAAGCTTTTATTTTGATTTGTTTACATACGTTCACAAACACTACAGCATGTGTTTTGTGTCTAAGACAGCTGTGCACAGCTTTGTGTATGCATTTGTGTGTGTGTGTGTGTGTGTGTGGGGGCGTGTGCAGGTGTACCTCTTGGGCGTGTCCCTGAACAGGTATCCGCTGATCTCGGCCCCGTCAGGAATGACAGAGGAATCATGGAACAGAGTCTTATCCTGGATCTGCATCTGAAACAGGCCTTCGTCACGAGTGGGCAACTTCTGTCCCACCACAGCCAGCACCAAGACCACCAGCACACCAAAGCAGCCAAACACCGGCCTCATCCTGCCAGAGAGAGAGAGAGAACATGAGTATCAGTACTGAGGGGAAGGGTACATGACACCTACATAAGCTGATAACTGACATAGCATTTCACTGTAAAGGTAACGTTTGCCAATTTTAATATTTTTTTAAGTTAGTGAGAGTAACCTTAATGATAGACAGTGTGTATTGGAATAAGCATTTATAAACATTTATGTAGGGTTATGTCGGTAGTCATGTGAAGCTTATGTAGCCTTATGAACAGCACCCTTCAGTAAAGTGTTAACCATTTAAACTCTTGGAAACCACAATAACAAAAGCATGCTGTAGTGTGTTATTATAAATATTGGTAATAACTGGTCGACTGAAGTGAAGGGATCTTGTTGAAAGTGTGGATTGATATCACATTTGTATTTGCCAGTAGAAGAGGGGCTGTTTTAATCTGATATAAATATATTTATTTATTTATATGTTATATGTAATAGTAGGGCTGCATGATTAGAATCAGCTTTTTATGTATATTATTATATATTATTTTATTATTATTTTTATATCAACTATATTCGTTTCTTGCTTTCTGACAGATCTCCAGATCTCTACGAATTTTTTCCCATAGAGAATGAATAGGATAAAAAAATGCACGCCAATCTACTAAATTTCTGCTCGACCAACAGACACCGTTTTGCATACACTGACTTAGGGCGCCCCCCCGACCACGACTGTAGGTTGGTTTGACCCACACTCGTCTGTTTGTCATTTTTTTCCAATCCCTCTTTTTCCCCATAGAGTCCCATTCATTTTTGGCCAACCCCAAACATTATGGTTTTATTAAACCTACAGCCACCAAACTACAAGTACTCACTCAGGTCAGATGCCCAAACCCACTGACCCACACTCCTCTACTTGTCGTTTATTCATCCCTCGTTCCTCCCACTGCCTGAGCTGCACAATCGTTGTAGTTTTAATTTTGTTCATTTTGCTCATTTTGCTAAATAGCCATTTTATTCATGTTCTTTAAATAGACAACGTTCTGTTATAAGAAAAGTTCTTTATATTGTAACTTCGGTTAAAAAAAGCTTTCCTATTTTTATATAAGAGCTTTAAATAAATAAACAATTAGCAAATCTGGTCGTAATGAAATCGGAATAACCATAAAAATGAGTGATCAGTGCTCGTGTAGTTTACTGTCTTCTCATTGTAGAAAAAAAAGATATTCTTTACATTTTTGCTATTTTATAATCAGCTGCTTGCATGCTGGGATAAGCTCAGTATGAGCTCGGTTCGAACCTCGTGTTGAATCATTTAATCACTTCACAGATCAACACGACTATTACAATCTGATCTCTTTCATTTCCAACAATCATTGGAGAAGTCCATTCCAGAACACATACTGTACACATACGCATAAGGACGTGTTTTAAAGCCTGTACTGTGTTTTAAAGCCTGCTTGATCTGGACATGTGCGGTTACATATAATATCTGAATATATACACGTGTTATCACAGCAACGAATACAGTCCATTCATTAGACAGCAGCTGATAGACTGTTATAAAAAGCCGTGCATTGACTAAATATCCGTTCTGAACCCCTGAACGTTATCTAGCCACGCTGACAGCTCGTACTGAATCTGCAACTGTGCTCAGGACACGCACGTAGACAGATGTGGAGCACATGTGGCTGTTTGTATTTGTTCTGGAGCGTTTCAGTCGTTCTAGCTACTTCATTTATCATGTCAGTTCCATTTCTTCTGGCCACTCCAGAGCCAGGCATGTGCATGGGCAGTGTAGAGAGCTTGTGACTGCACTAATGTAATGTGCAATTCAAACTTTCACAAGTTTACACTTAAACTCTATCCGCTGCCTCTGTACTGGACAGTCCCCTACCACACACAATCATTTCACAGCGTTCAGAACTAAAAACCCAACGATTTGAAGCTCACGCATAACTTACAGCAATAGGCAGTGGTGGAATTCCAACTTTTATGATTGTTTTTATTAATTTTTCATTCAAAAGTAAAAAATAAGTAATAGTAATTGTTGTTGTAATAATGTTTTATATATTCTCTTAAAGATGGAACTAGTTTTCCAGAGGAATGAATTTGCATTAGTACCTTCACAAGCTTTAAAGCTTTAAGCCATTAGTGAAGGCAAAAGTGACCGGAACTACTTTTGTTTATTGCTCTAATGTTTGAGAGTCAAATAAAAATTTAAAAGAAGAGCTTTGGCAACCTCTTTGTCTCAGTTTACCACCTTTAATGTTAAAATGTAAAACATTCATTCATAGAACTCCCAGTTCATACCAATTCATAAGACTGCCCAGTGGCCTCTAATGTAACTCAGTTTCTAGTTCATATCAGTCCTGATTTAAAAGAGCTGCACTGGCTACATGTATCTTTTAGAATAGACTTTAAAGTTCTATACTCATCTATAAAGCTCTAAATAAACTAGAACCAGCTACATCATAGAACGTCTCTCTGTTTATGCTCCAGCTGGAGATCTAAGATGATCTCAGCTCATATCAGTCCTGATTTAAAAGAGCTGAACTGGCTACCTGTATCTTTTAGAATAGACTTCAAAGTTCTGTACTCGTCTATGAAGCTTTAAATAATCTAGAACCTGCTTACATCATAGAACGTCTCTCTCTGTTTCTGCTCCAGCTGGAGATCTTGGATGATCTCAGCTCATATCAGTCCTGATTTAAAAGAGCTGCACTGGCTACCTGTATCTTTTAGAATAGGCTTTAAAGTTCTGTACTCGTCTATGAAGCTCTAAATAATCTAGAACCTGCTTACATCACAAAACATCTCTTTGTTTACGTTCCATTTGGAGATCTTAGATGATCTCACCTCATATTAGTCCTGATCTAAGAACTGCACTGGCTACCTGTATCTTTTAGAATAGACTTTAAAGTTCTATACTCATCTATAAAGCTCTAAATAATCTAGAACCAGCTACATCATAGAACGTCTCTCTGTTTATGCTCCAGCTGGAGATCTTAGATGATCTCAGCTCATATCAGTCCTGATTTAAAAGAGCTGAACTGGCTACCTGTATCTTTTAGAATAGACTTTAAAGTTCTGTACTCGTCTATGAAGCTCTAAATAATCTAGAACCAGCTACATCATAGAACGTCTCTCTGTTTATGCTCCAGCTGGAGATCTTAGATGATCTCAGCTCATATCAGTCCTGATTTAAAAGAGCTGAACTGGCTACCTGTATCTTTTAGAATAGACTTTAAAGTTCTATACTCATCTATAAAGCTCTAAATAATCTAGAACCTGCTACATCACAGAACGTCTGTGTTTTTGTTCCAGCTGGAGATCTTAGATCTGCAGACACTGACCTGCTACACATTCTTTCGTAAAATACAGATATCATTCAGTTATTCTGCTTCTAAACCGTGGAACTCTTTTCAAAGTTTCATTAGACAGTCAGGCTCATGCTCACTTTTAATAAACAATTAAAAAATATTGTATTCATTTGCTATTTTATCAAAACTTTAACATAGCAGCACCTATACATTTGACTAATTACGTTTGTTATTACGGAGAAAAACTGTCTGTAAAGCACTTTGAGCTGCCACTGGTCTGAAAAGTGTTCTATAAATAAAGATTATTATTATTATTCGTTTGTAAGTACAGGACAATCTGCAGTACTAATAGAGATTAGTGAGCATTTCCTTAAAACAAGCTTATGCATTGCTTTAATAGGGATATTGCAATTTGCATAAGTGCGATTTTCAACTGACCTCACTGCTATTTTAATTATAGTAGTATAGGGTGGTATACCAGTTCATCCCATATACTGATTGGATCCTACTACCTTGCCATCCTACAAATAAGCACTGATTAACGTTAGCCCAGTCAGGAACGTTCCAGTCACTTTTCAAATGAGAATGAAAACGAAGCACATCTTCAATCACCTGACGCGGCCCTCGCGTTGTTTTTGATGCAGCACACATGAAGGAACGGCCTTTCTTTTGGGTTTAGTCTAACTTAACCTGGACACCAGACAGACTGCTGTGCCTCGGCTCACGCAGCCTCAAGGCCGTGGACCTTCTCGTACAGATGCATGTATGATTATAATATTTTCCAAACTCCAGCAGTGTCTTGTGGTCGGATGGGCGAGTGTGTGGAACGCACATATGAAAGAAATGAGAAATGACAATGAAGCTGGATTCTTTTTTACATTTTTTCCACCTTAGTGCTTGCATTCTATAGCATATATATATATATATATATATATATATATATATATATATATATATATATATATATATATATATATATATTAAGTAAAATAGCTTAAGATTATAGAGTACTGTTATGTAAAAGATAATAATTCTTTGACTCCACATGAAATGGCAGCCCTTGTCCACCCATTACTACATTATTCCCACCAGCCCCTACAGGGTCTCTCCATTACCCAGCATGCAGCGCTGCTCCGTGTCACGCCTGCCTCGCTCCTGAGTGGAGGTCAGATCACATCCTCTGTCTATTGATTGGGCCTCATTGATCAAAGCTGATGGGAAGGCCCAATCCCCGCTGATATAATCAGGCTAATGATGGCAGATTAGCCCGATACTTTACTGCCATTTTACTGCAGGAGAGAGAGAGAGAGAGAAAGAGAGAGAGAGAGAGAGAGAGAGAGAGAGAGAGAGAGAGCGGGTGTCCTTTTAATGACCCCTCTCGCCCCTTCTCTTTTCTCACCGTCTCTCTTTCTCTCTTCTTTTCTGCTCCTCATTTATTCAGGCTTTGTCTTGCTTTGTCCTTCTATCATTCTCTATCCTTCCCTTGTTCTTATTCCACCTCCTTCCTATTTATTTCCAAATGTACGCAAACAGTGCCTCTGTTCTTCCGCTGTCTAGGACGTTGGGCTTCTGGCTGTGCGCAAGGCATTAAAAGAGAGTTGAGGTTTGGAAAACAATGGTCTTTATGGTGGCGACTGAATTCCCTTTGAGGACTGAAACACTGTGTCTCACTCCAGCACCTTAAGCAGTTGGTCTTATTAGCATCAGTGAGCCAATAAACATAGAGTTCAGTCCAAACTAAATACACTCTATTCCCCAGATTCCTGATAATGTAGCAATATGGACACTTTATTATTATATTATTAATTATCATTATTTTTAAAAAGAATTAACTGTAGTGCATGCACAGGTCATAAAGCAGTTAACCTGAGCTGAAGAACATACAAACAGTAATGCAACAATATGGAAATTGTGGCTCAATGCTGACGTGCTTATATGTTTCATGTACAATGTTGGCTGATACCAACACGTAAGTATATACAACAAATACAAACTGGAGCTGCTGCAATTTCTGTGTACAATGTTTTCTTGTTTGCTGAGTTTAACATGCTGTATTAACAAAACTTAAAATATAAAACATACCACAACTATTGCACAAGTCATGTTTAGTTTAGTCTTTTCCCCCCAATATGTTAAAGTCAGTTAATAAACCGTAATTGTATATTACAGTGTACTTGTGCACCCACCCTTAATAGAGGGTTACAGATGCAGTGAAATTCCCCAGTTGCAGAAAGAGCATGTCCAGCGTCACATTAACATTCTGCTCTACAATGAATATGTTACAGGTGAGCAGTAGTATCACAGTACCTGAAGATGCTGTCATGATACACAGTAGTTTTTTTCTGAGTTTAGAGTTTTGTTGCTTGCAAAAATGAAATAAAATACAATGTTGTACTCATCACTTCACACACTGCTCTGAATCATACAGGCCTAGTCTTGCTGTCTTTTTTTATTATTTATTTTTTTATATTTTATTTAGTTTGCTTTTAAACATGACACAAACACAACAAAGAAATAAATAAATAATAAAGAAACAACCTAAGAAGATTATGCTAACATAACAGAATAATAATAAATAAATAAATAAAGGGTAATGAGCCTAATGTACAATCAACAAATATAAATACATGAAATTCAAAAAGTTAGTCGATCTGGTCAAAAGAATTTCTTCCAGTAGAGTCAAAGAAGGGCTGCCACACCTTATCAAATTTTTCCAATTTATTTCTTAAAAAGTATGTAATCTTTTCTAGGGGTACACACTGGTTAATTTCAGAGATCTACATTTGAAAAGGAATATTGGTCTCACGTTTCCAGGTACGAGCAACACAAATTTTAGCTGTTAATAAAAGAATTTCAGGGAGCCGTTTAGCACAACCACTTTCCAAATTAAAATTAGTGAAATTACCTAATAGGCAAACCTCTGGGTCTAATGGAAAAGGGACATTATGAATCTCAGATAAAGTGTTGCATATTCTCTGCCAAAAGTCATATACCTTAGGGCATGACCACGTACAGTGTAGAAAAGTACCACAAGTGAGGCCACATCTATAACAAAGTGGGAAAATATTTGAGGAAATATTTGAATTAAGTCTTGCTGTCTTTGTAATGAAACATGCAGTGGGTGAGTGTCCCCACATAGTGTGATATAATTTATCTCGATATCAATAAATAACATCATCAGTTTGCCCATGCCTAGAACATCTCATCAAATATTGGTTTTAAATATTGGTCAAATTTACCAAACAGCATTTGTTCTAAATTCTGAAAGGGCTGGGAATCGAAATGTAACACTGGCTACGTTTACATGCAGCCCGATAATTTGTTAATAATCGGACTAATAGCTCAATTGGAATAGAATACGTCCATGTATACACCTCAGTACGAATAGACTAGTTCGATTGAGGTCATTCCCATTACAATTTCTATCAGATTGAAGGAGGTGGGTAATCTCGTAAATAATCTGTTTAATAGAAGAACAATAGTCGTGTAAACGTCTGTATCCGATTACATTCCCAATCGGAAAGTTTAAATACGTTCTGCACATGTACAGTAGCATCATAGAGGACGTTTCAACATGGTGGAGGTAGAGACTGGTCTTCAGAAGAAACATAGTTCATACTTCAAACCTTAAAAGATTTAAAAAGAGTTTGCAGGATGGACGACCGTAAAGCTCACGATAACGAGCTGTTCAGACGAGTATATGGGCAAATGAATGACGGTGGGTTTACACGAACTGTAGAGCAAATTAATAACAGGACGTTTCTCAGATCGGCGTATTACAAAGCTAAAAAGCAGAGGGGTGAAAGCGGCTCCGATCCACTGTCCCGTTTTACTAAAAGATGGATGAATTTACAAGAGATCGACGTCTTCCTCTCGTCCCTTCTTTAATAAGTACATGTGAAGTATGTTTTCCTGAGTCTGGCATAATTTTAAAGCAGTTAAAAACACGCTAACTGAAACCTCAGGTCTCACTCTGACTGAACTAGCTCAATGCTCGTTGTCATGGTAACATTTACACCAAGTTGTACTCCGATTACTTGTAGTGCGCATGTAAATTGAGATTTTCATCACACTGTTAAGTAGTGTGAGCATATAAACACCTCCGTCTTAATCTAGAAAAGGAATGAGTTCAATCGGATTGAAGAAAATCTCTGCATGTAAACGTATCCACTGTTAAGGTCCCAACCGATCTACATCAATATCAAGCATCAAGACACTTCATCTTATGCAATACCAAATTTACTTGCCAAAATATCAGCAACGTTGAGCCAATAAGCACGCCCGTCCCAATCGTTACACTGCTGATTGGTCTAAATGATATTCCAGTCCAAATAATCTCCAAAATAGCAGAGGCTCAAAACTTTCCCCACTTTTAATGTAAATCAATAGAGGTTTTATTCTGAGTGACTTTAGACGATCTAGAAAAATGAAAGTCAGCAAAAATGGAGGTACTTGATTTTGATATCCCTTCAAATCAGCTTGTCTTGACTAGGCAACATTAAGCTTGTTATGAAAAAATAGGTATTGTTCAGTAATCAGTATTGAGGTCGATATTGGTATCAGTGTTAAACTCCTTTGGGATGATGCTTAGTCCCAGCCGGGATGCTCTGTTTACTGTGCCTGAGATGGCTGCACACATTCACTGTGGGCAACTGCACGGCATTTTTGTGTGGAGCAATAAGATGTGGGCTGGCATTCCGGTTTCTTTGAAGTTCTGGTTCTAGAACCCGAGCTCGACATAAACGTTCATCTCGGAGAGCGCGAGACCGTCGGCGTGCCGGGGCAGGACTCCGCCATCTTTCCCACAGCGGACAGCGTTTTCTTGCTCAAAATAAAACTTCAAAACAGCTCCATCTGGAACAAATAAGGCCTAATGTTTAATTAGAGCCGGGGAGAATGTCTGATCGTAATTGGAGAGGGGGTAATTTGAAGGCAGGGCTGGCCGCAATCGTGTCAACTTTGTTTTGCTGCTGTTTTTATTTATTTGGTTATTTACGTGCTCTGTTGTATATTTTACTGGATCTCAGGAACTTTCCTCACAACTTACGGGGGCCTATTGAAAATGGATTGGAGTTGAGTATTTCGTGTATTTGTATATATATGTGTGTGAGTGTGAGTGTGCACGTTACGATGCTGGCTGGAGGACTGAGAGGGGATAATTCTAAACAGCTTAAACTCTTTGAGCATAATGGACCATCGTTGTTTGTACCATATTTAAACGGCTCTTAATCACTTACATGAAAGCCGAATGGAAACAAAAGCCAACTTCTGCGGTGCTATCCGACTAACTTCAGCAGAATCATACAAACTATAACTCTCCCTTAAACCCTTTCTGTGATCTCGACGATCATCAAAGAAAACAAGTGCGTGGATCACAATCGCTGAGGGGGGAAATGACTGATTGGTTTTCATTCCCAGCGGTGTGATTTTCCCCCCATTTAGCCATATTCTCCTAAAAATAGAGCCCACCATAAGAACACAATTACAGCCATGATGTTTTCTTTCCTCCGAGCATGGGACTTTGCATGAGGGCTAGTACAACAGAGCAATAATCAGCCATCAATCAGCGCTATGAATTGTGTTCATGAGGAAAAAACATTCAGCTAAAGTGTGAAAAGTGCTACTCGTTGGCAAGGTGAAAGAAATCAATCAACTTAGATCAATAAAGTCTTTAGTTAGTCGATCAGGGAGTCGATTGAGAGGGTTGAAAAGGTGTTAATGTGCAGTAAACCATGCCTTCTTGGCGGAATCCGTCAACCAGTTCAGGAAAGGCTCACTTAATTGGACTCTATAGTTGGGTTAGCAGGTTGCCAGTGCCGAGCAGATGAGTAGCACATGTATGGTTTAATGCACAGAAGCAGCATCAATCGTGGGGAAACACACAACCGCTTTATAGCGGCTTCCACATGTCAATCACTCCACAGTCGTCCTGCCCACAAACAGCAGCCGCCGTTATTAATGTTGGTGAACATGTTATGGCTGTTTTACTTACAGATGCGGATGAACATCTGCAGGTTAGGGTGAATGTAAGCACACATGTAATAGTAATAATAGTAATAATAATAATAATAATAATAATAATAATAATAATAATATGCCCAATGTTTATTATACCCTTAGTCACTTCATTTCCAGCTAAAATGACCACTAAGTAACAGTGATTCAAACTTTTTCCCAAGAAACAAGTGAAGAACAGGATTTTCCTAAATTGGAGCTCAAACCATGATTAAAAGATACAGAATGATTGCCCCCCCTCCCCAAACAACTGTGCAAGGCCTGGTAGACCACCAAAACTGTCCCCAGCAGATAAACAGCATTTTTATCTTAAGACAGAGAGGAGAACATCAAACTCCACACTTGATTCAGATCTGAAAAGATGTTTCTGTCCATCCTTCCAGTGTGAGAAGACAACTCAACACTCTCGCTCTGAAAGCTACGGGAACACACAAACCTGGACGTCTGAGGCGTGAAGTAAGCTTACGGACTGACGAGTCTAAATCTTTAACAGAAGATGTAACCAACAAAGTCTGAACCCTGAAGATAACCTTGCAGACGTCTTCATAAAACTGTGAGCAGGTCTTCTGAGTAGAACGCAAGCTGGAATAAAGGTATAAGATGGACACACGGGTATCTACACTCTGAAAACAAAGGGTTCTCAAAGGGTTTTTCAGTGAAAACAATTGTTCTATATAGAACGTTTTAATGAAAATGGTTCTATATTGAAGTGAAACAGGTTCTGCTATTGTGAAGCACCAACAGAAGCACCCTTTTAGGTGCTATACAGAACAATATACAACACGTTCTCCATTAATCTGAAGAACAAGGACCTACAGAACCAAATAAAAAAGCTTCTCGACGATCGCAATAGATTTACCGATTACATGGTGATCTTAAACAATGATTTTTAGAGACTATCCTGTGTGGGGAGTCCATAATTCAATCTCCAGTCCACTTCCAGTCCAGTCAGGGCTGAACTGACTGTGAACTATGGTGTGGGGTGGACACTGATTCTCTAGTGTGAAAAGCAATGTTGATGTCATGCCTTAAAGGCCGCTAGCCAATGAGAGTCATGTGTATGGAAGAAGCTGTAAAAGTTCCATAGAGAACCTCTGCCTTTACTAAAGAACCCTTGAGGAACCATCTTTTTCAGGAGCAAATGAGAATTTTATAAGCCTAACCTGAAACCTACTCCTAATCTTAATCTCAGTCACCAAAAAGAAAAACACTCTTTCTATTTAGACTAAAACACTGACCTTCCGTAAAGAGCATGCTGCGGGTCTGTAGGTCCCTGTAGGACCATTTAGCTACACAGCTGCGCCAATTGAGTTCCAAATATCTGATAACGTAAAATACAATCCAATTAAACTTATTAGAAGAGAAATTATACAAATTGGACTTTCTATTGCCCCAGTCTCTCCAGGCCTAAGTGGGGTGACCTCGTTCTGTCCAGATGGAGATCATTAAACACCGAGGAGGGGGGAATAACAACAGTAGACCTTTCAAGTTCACCACTAATACGATTTAACTTTTAGGCTGGATATCAGGTTGACACTGAAAGCTGGAGACAAGCACAGCCTAAGCGAGACCATTCAAAAGGACTCCTGAAACCACTCAAAGCCATCAGCAGCTTGATACTAGTGTTTATTACCCCCAGCACCGTCCACTGGAAGGCTCACACTGTCTAACACTGCTCAGAAAGGAGGAGAGCCGTCCAGCCTGACCATGTTAACACACTGACTCCCACAGTTTGTTGAGCTTGGGAGCTAACTCCTTAAACCGCTGGCTTAATAGCAAGCTATTGGGTTTAAAACTCATTACTCAGCCTTGTAAGCTCTACAGTTAGGAGTGAGGGACTGAACTGTGGGCCAACATACAGGCACTAGCAGTTGAAGAGGTTAAAGGACAGAAAAGAACAATGTTTTCACAAACAGCACTCAAAAATTCCTTGTGCTATCTTAAGAGCGAATCTTCATTTATCTTCATTTATCTTCAGCCCTAAAGGAATGTAACAGCACTCCAAAGGATGGCAAGTGGAGCCTGCGTTCACACCGAGGCTCCAGAGTCCAAGATTAGCACTCAGCGTGGATGTCTCCGTCACACACACTCCAGAAACAGCCACTCTCTGAGATGCTTCACGGCTCGAGAGCCCTGGATCCGAGCTGCACTTCAGAGCCAAACCAAAGCGGCACCGCTGAGCCCGGGCAGCCAAACGGCACACGCGCACACCAGCTAGCAGAGGTTGACGGCTAGCGCTGTGAGCTCCAGAAACAGCACTGGGCTGACAGGCTCTCGCGCTCCTTGGCAAGTCTGCAGAGCCATGTTTGCTGAAGCTAAACTTAGAGGCCGTTTGGCGAAGTTAGTTACGTGACTATTTACACTAGTCTCACACAGAGAATGCCATTAGTGTGTACGTCTTACACAGCGCAGGTGTGTAGCACCAACACGGCAGTGATGGTCTTCACTTGGGGTGCATGGGGTGCAGATGTTTGGTAAAGCTTTTGGATATTGATTGATTCAAATATTATCCCCTGGTCTAGATTTCAGTTTGCTGTGGAATTGGAAATCTTACTAAGTTTAAAAACACAAGTACTAGTTACAGCCAGTGTCTCCTAATAGCTCTATATGGTGATGCAGGTTTGTTGTAACAGTTGTAATTACTGTTTATAATCATCATATTGTAGGCAATTTCATAGACAGTCCAACACAATAGTTTTTGAGCTGTGTTTGTGAGTGTTTAGCTAATTACAATACAATTGCAAATGATCTTCCCAGAGTATCATGTGCTATGCGGTGCCTACAATCCAATCTTCACTCCACTGATCTACTCCCATGGCAGTCAGGCCTTCACCAATTGTGAAACATACATAATAAACATCATCCATATTTCTGACTCAGTATTCTGTAGTGTGGGGTGAATGCTAGTTCTCTGGTGCCATGCCTGGAAGGCTGTGAACCAATGAAAGTAGAGCTGAACAGAAAGTTTCACTGTGTACGGAAGGAACTGTAAGCATGGCGGACAAATCGAAGACTTAACTGCTAAGTAGCCAGAACAAGTTGACTTTCAGTTTGGGGTATTTTGGTCTGCCTGCATTCAAAGATATCGGAGTCCGTAGCATTGAAACCACAGCCTGCCGAGTAAACAGACTAAGGACTATGGCCAGTCATCCAGTGCAGTGTGTAAGATTTAGTGGAATCTAGTGGTGAGTTTGTAGATTGCAGCCAACTGAATGCCCCTCCCTCACCTCTCAGAATCTAAAGTAGCATTAAGTTTTCACTTTGACCATTAGGCTTCACCATCCCTTGCTTTTTCACATGCTATAATATAATATAATAAGTATCAACCTCTTCTTGTCAAAGCGTATACATCTTTTAACCAGTGCTACAGCGCAATACAGAACAGAAAAGCCACCACTTGTAAGATAAAGGTCTCTGAAAACATAGACATGAAGGGCTCACTCTAAAAGCTAACGAATACACGACAATTCATAGTTACGGGTGATTATATTCTAATAAAAACAAGGTTTTGTAGACTATACTGCACTTCTGCTAGAACCTTACACACTGCACTCTTAAGTTACAGCCCAGGGTGACTGTGTAGCAGACTACATTCCCACCAGTCGTAGTACGTGACGTTGGATGTGAAGTCAATTTATCTGTTCTGTCATCGCAGCCCTTAATGATGGTTCATATCCCGATAGCCATATAAATGCAAGAGTCGCTAATCTCGGGCTGGTGTGGCTGCTGCTTTTCTCTCCAATCAAGCCGGAGCACAGCTGATCCCACTTGTTTAATCAAACGGTTGATTAGTCAAATGAGGTGCGCTCTTGCTGGCCGGTAATGAAACCCTGCAGACAGACCGGCCCTGTTTGGTCAAGATCGGTGAGCCCTGATCTACACCAAGTCCTCCACAGCCTAATTACAGTCAAACTCATACACTTTGGTGTTTTCCCTGCAACGTATCAGCTGATTATCAAGTGCTGCTCTCTAGGAATGGATTCTGAGTTGGCTGATCTAAATTGTTCCTGGTTAGTTTGAGGGCTGCGAATAATAATAATAATAGTAATAATAATAACAACCACTCACACTGACTGATATAACAATCATAAGACCAATGAAGAATCTACGAACTGAGCCTTTTGGAACAAAACAATTATCAACGTTTCAGCTTTAAAGGTTATTGAATATGAACAATATCCAAGTTTGACGACCGCTTAGCCATATCGCCCCCTATGCTTCCTGTAGTGTATTGCAATCTGTCAAATTGTCATGTATCAATCTAGATATGATAATTATAGTACGAAGGCCTTCAAATCTGGACCCTGAATCCAGTTCCCAGTCCTAGATTCTGTAACTGCTAGTAGGTATGATAGATATGGTATTATGTGGATAGTTGGATAGTTCAGTTAACTGTCAGCAACTACAAAATCCAGGACCGGATACTGGATTAAAGCTCCACATTCTAGACCTCCGTAGGAGAGCCTTATAGAGCACCTCTTTAAAGAAGCCTAAATGATATACCATTGCTGTCCAAAGGAAAACAAGTACCTCCACAATAGTAACTTTACAGGAGAGGACAAAAACACTCTTAACTTTCAATGTAAGCTAATGCAAACAAGTTTTTTTTATTTTGGAGCATTTCTATTGGTCCACTCATCACGGAACTTATACAAAGAGTTGCTAAAATGATGTAGAAAAATAAAAATCATCGAAAATATGTGTTTTTCTTTGGACAAGGACGATCCGGAGAATAATTTGGTGCCCCCCGGGTAGCCTGTCAAGGTCAGAAGGACACATTAACCGTCGTCCTACATACCTAACTTTGGCGGAATAGGCTGGACGCTCCATAAATTTGGTCACGAAGAAGAAGAAAAAAATCCCAGAAATTCTCCAACAAAACAACCTACATGGGAAAGTCGGCTGCTCCCCAAAACCCCACCAGCCAACACCAATGCACACATCACCATATCAAGACTGAGGCGCGGTGGGAAACCAGTCAATCACCGCCTTTTCTGTGTCACTGGCCCCGCGAGCACAGAGGAGCCGTTCAGAGAGCGTGTGAGGAGTGTGTGAGCCGAAAAACCCGAGCTGTTTGTGTGTGTGCCCCCGAAGGGACCCGCTGGGAAAGAACATTCCAAAGGGAATATTCAACAGCGTTTAGGGGCTAAACAGGTATGGAAATGAGGGGTTTGTGGGTTAAATAAAGGCTGGCGAGGAGAAGAAAAAAAAAAGTAAAAAAGTAAAAAAAAGCAAGTGGAAATCCCTGATTCTGTACCTACAGGACGTGACACGGAGTCCTGACCGTCAAGGGCACCCAACGAGACCCTAACAGCGCATAACCCACGGCGGCCTGTCACAGTCGCCGGACGCACACAGGCGGGCCGCTGCAACAGTGGCGGAATTCTTTCAGCGCCTCAGTTTTCATATGCAAATGTGGGTTTAGATACGCTATGTGACACAGACCTTCCCCATTTTCACACTTTTGTTCCACTTTTCATTCTCTCTCTCTCTCTCTCTCTCCCGGACACAGACAGAGAGAGAGAGAGAGAGAGAGAGAGAGAGAGAGTACGGGGGAAGCAGTGTGGCCTGGCCTCGCTGTTAAATACAGTTATTTAAATTGTCCCTCGCTCGGCCTGCCTTTCATTACGAGCGACGGGGAAAACATCTCTCGCCGCAAGTCGTCAGATCAGGTAGCCGACAGTAGCCTACAACTCACGCTCTCGCTCCCTCTGTCCCCGTGGCTGACGTCCGACTAATAACAAACGACACATTATCCATTCTTCACGGCGTTTTTCCGTTCCGATTCAGGGGGAAACTCGGAGAATCGAGCTCCGACGGAGCCAAATTCTCCACAGATGGGATTTAAACCACAGCTCCACACAAAGAGCGAGTCTCTTTTTCATTTGGACAAAGAAGAAAAGGGGGGCTATCATCAAGATAAAAGCCTCTCCACCACAAGCCACACTCGTCTTCGCTCATCTGCTAACTAGACTGAGTCAGACACTTCTGGAGAACAGCATCTCAGCTAAACCCTCAGTACTGAGGAAGCACCTACAGTGTTGAAGCAGCACCTAGTGTGTTGAAGCAGCACCTAGTGTGTTGAAGCAGCACCTAGTGTGTTGAAGCAGCACCCACGGTGTTCGTTCTAGGTCAGGTTGCGTCCCAGTTAACACCCCGAGCTCAAAGCTGGTGGATTCTGGAGTGTCAAAGTTCATGCCCGAGGTGTGAATGTTACTAATTCTTCCCTTTTGTCCCTCAGTGATGGGAAAGCCCACCTCAAAACATTCATAAAGGCAGAGCCAGAGAAGGTTTAAAGAGGATCCCATGCTCCCGGATGACTGATTCTTAGAGACGTTTCTGGTCTACTAACTTGGCAACACCATTCGGATGAGCAGCTAAATCTCTATCGCTGAACCTGAACTTCCACTGTGTTCATTTTAAGGGAACTACATCTATTGTTGGAAGTTTCTGCATGATTAAATGGTTAACACATCATACAGAGCGTCATTTGGTGTGAGAAGCTCTGAAGAACTCGATGGGAACCACCTCTGAAAGCCGCCCTCAGAAAGTTATTAAAGGAAATGGTGATGAACGCTCAGCCTGAAGCCTCAGACATGGTAGCTGTGTGGCTCCGAGTGTTGCTGTAAAACATATCTTCAAATCAATTCAAGGTGGAGGGATGCATGAAGCATGTTCTAAGGCAAAGCAGTCCTCACATAAACTTTTAGATTGTATATAAAAACTCAGCGTGCACAAGGAGGTTCACTGGTGGTCGCCTGGTCATGGTCAGTGGTCAAAAGTCAGTCCGCTCCTCAACCCTTAGAGCTACAAGTACAGCTCAGCTTGACCCGCCATCCTTCAAGGCGCTCGGAAGACAAGCGCCAGGACTCTTCTCTGCTCTGGCACCCAGATGGTGGAGTGAACTTCCACTGGCTGGCTGAACAGCTGACTCTGCTTCGTGCAGCACTTGAGTGAGCTCTAATCTGAGTTTGCATTGAAATGCATTGTACTGCACGCATGCTGTTATGTTCTAACAGTGTTCGAGCTGTAGAGCTAGAACTCTAGCCTTAGAGTCGGATACATAATCCATAAAGAACTTTAGTAAGCATCTGCCAAGTGGTGTAAATGTGGTTTTGGGTAGTAAATAAAATTGTGGACACTGCATTGAAGACATTGAGACCTCCGGTTCTTATCACAGCCTCAGTAATAAAAAAAAAGTTCTAATTATTTTTCAGTTCTGAAAATTGGGTGGAATTCCCCTTTCTAGGAGGGAGAATTTTAAACATTGCACTGCGGACACTGGGACGTCTGGCTCTCATCACAGCCTCAGTAAAGAAAGCTGAAATCTCTACAACTGAATTATCTTACATCAAACAACTTTTTTCGATTTTTTGTAAATAAAAATATTTGGTGGAATTCCCCTTTCTATGAGAGAGAATTTTAAACATTGCACTACGGACATCGGGACGTGTGATTCCCATCACAGCCCTAGTCTCTGATTAATTATTTCACATCAAACCACTTTGAATACCTGTTTTATCATCGAGTTGTGAATTTTGTTTTGAAAATTCGGTGGAATTCCCCTTTCTATATGAGAGAATTCACTGTATAGAGCAGAGAGTTTGTTTAGTTAAGCTAAAAAACTCTTAAAAACTTAGGCTGACCGTCCAGTATGTGGGCTGGACATACATTAAGAAGCATATATATATATATATATATATATATATATATATATATATATATATATATATATATATATATATATATATATATAAAGCCTAAGCGCGAGAGAGGTGGTCAGAACTGACTGGGATGAAGCGGCTGGTGGTCGTGTCTCTCTCTCAGCTCGACTCTGCTCCGACGTGCCTGAAACCCCTTTAACTTTCCCCGGAGTTGTAAACCGCAAAGAGGAGAAGAAGAAGGAGAAGAAGGAGAAGACGAAGTGAAGGAAGGAAAAAAACCCTTCCCTCGCGCTCTGGCACGAGTTTCAAAGGGAGCCGTTTCTGTGCACGGAGAGTCCCGGTCTGCTTCCCTCGCCCCCCTGCATGCCCACCCTTCAGGAATAAAAACACGTTTTACGAGCGTTTAAAGCAGGTAGCCCGGATTTCAGGTGGGCAGACTCGCAGTTCACCTCAAGTTAAGTCTGACTTAAATAAGAATTTGTTTAAAAAATAATTAAAACCATGTACCCACAGTGTCGGTGTAGCGCATTAAACCCCATACAAAGTTCCTGTTCCAGCAAACTCACACTTTGATCACGAATAAAGCTATCACAGCTGCACATCGAAAGAAAAATGATTTATATATAATTTGAACACATAGCTGCTCTTAGTATCCTGTGGAAGTTTCATGATTTATGGACCAATAGAAATGCTCCAAAATTTATAAAACCTCTCACACTAGAAGTAAATAATGGTTTTTGGTCTGTACTGGGAAGTCACCGTTTAGAAGATACTTGTGTTTACTTTGACCAGCGAAGATTTAATCTAAATCCAGTGCTCTCTGTTAGCTGTGCGTTTAAAGAAGCTACACCAGCGTTCGTGACAAGCTCGGCTTAAACCTGCACCAAACTCTCACCAGAACTTCACCAGCAGACTGAATATCAAACACTTTACCTTCTTCTGCTCATGTGTGTCTCTTTCTGTCCCAAAAGAAGAAGTAGAAGTAGAAGTAGCAGTAGAGGAGGAGGAGGAGAGCTCACTTCAGCTCCTGGGTGAAGAGTTCAGTCTTGTTTTGGCTCCTCGGAGAAGAAAAGCAGTCTGAGCGCTCGCGCCGTCCGTTTGAAGAAGTCCTCGCGGCGAGTTTGTGCGCGCGCCGCGTCTCGCGGACTCGGACTCCCTCGCTCCGGGGTCGGTAATATCCTGAGCTGAGCTCTGGCGCGCGCTTGTGTGTGTGAGTGTGTTCGAGTGTGCTTGCGCGCGCGCGTGTGAGTGTGTGTGTGTGAGTGTGTGTGTATCCCCGCTCCGTCGCGCGCTCTGCTCTCTCCACACTCCCAAAAGTGCGTGAAGTGCAGCGTGCGTGCCGCTATAGCGCGCGCTGCTCTCAGCCGCCCGCTGCTATTGGAGCTCGCCTGAGCCCGCCCCACCCACTCGAGATCCAACGTTACCACAGAAACGGGCCCGTGCAGAGCTCAGAACCTCCGCAGAACTTTATGAATGAAAGAGAGAAACAACTTGCAGAACTTCTTGTGAATGAAAGAGAAACGTTTCCTAGAACCCACTTTAAAAAAAGTTCTAGAACATATTGAGGGGATACAGAGGGTGGTCCAGCATGTTTTCTAGCCAGGAATGCGGCTCTCAAGCTGTTGATGAAAGAAAAAAGGGGGTGGTGGCTTGTTCTAGAACGTTTCTAGTTCTAGAACCATTTACAAGTTCTAGATCTACCTTCGGACAGATGCAGTGTTCTAGAGGCATTACTGGGTAAATGGGAATAAAAAGGGAAACATCTGTTAGAACCCCTTTTTGAAAGAGTTCTAAAATGCTTTGAGTGGATACAAGGTGGTTCTAGATATTCCTGACAGGAAAACAATTCTAGAACTTGTTATGACTAAAAGAAAACTTGTTCTCAAACTTCTTTTCTGACAAGGAAAAGGATCTAGAACTATTCTCCAGTGACAACCCGGAGTTCTAGAACCTGTTTTAGAACCATTCTTGGGTGGATGAAAATGTTCTAGAACTACTTGCAAAGAACCAAGATAGACAATAACAAGAATTTACTACTTATTAATGAGATAAAAAAACATGTTCTCGGAACTCTTTTTCACAGCAAAAGGTTCCACAACTATTCATATAAATATAATAAATTCCTATAAATATATAAATTTACAAACAAAATAAAGTATTCTAGAACCCGTTTTGTCAGTGCAATTGTTATTAAACATTTTGTGAATGACATGCAAGCGTTCTAGAAATAATGTTAACAGCCAAAAAAGTTCTACACCAATTTATACATTAGATTAAAATGGTTCTAGAGTCCTTTTTGATAGCCAAAACGTCCCACAAACTAATTACAAATGGGATCAAAAGGGTTCTAGAACCCTGTTTTTAGGGCAAAAACGTAGAACCTCTTTTCAATAGCAACTATGATATTTATGAATGAGAAAAAGGTGTTCTAGAACCTCCATAGGCAAAAAGTGCTTCAGTTATTTGTGAATAAAAGGAGAACATTTCTAGAACCATTCTTGAGTGGATGAAATTGTTGTATAACTAGTAAAAGAAAAAAGTATTCTAGAACTCTTTTTCACAGCAAAGAAGTTATTAAACGATTTACGGATTATATAACAAGTGTCCTAGAACCCGTTTGGACAGCAACAGGGTTCTACACACTATTCCTAAAAGTATTCTAGAACCTATGTTTGACTAAAAAAACAGTTCTCCTGAAGAACACCACCTAAACTCCAGTTCAACACACTAACAGCTGCTGGATGTGCGGAGATGTTCCGCTGTGAAGTTCCTAGGTGCTTGAGAACATCTAGGACCTGTTGTTGCTCAAGCTGTTGTTGGCCCTGTACCCATCTCTGGACGACAACAGCCCACAGGGAACACGGTGGTGGTCCACGTGCTCTGTGTGCTTGAACTTGTACTGTCGTGATAAGCTGCAGTCTGGAGAAGCCGTGGTCTAATTAGTCAGTGTTGCTGTGTACACTTTATTAGAGGGTGTTATTTTAGGAACGGGGGATCCCCGCCACAAAGCGCTCGTGCTAGGCCCTGTTTACTGTGAGGGAAGTGCTGAGGGAATTTTCCTCTCTAGCCGCAGGTAGCTAGAGCGCTCTTCAAAGGCCGACTCTCAAACGGAGGACAGCTGCCTGCTGACTCGCTCTGTAATGAGTCAGTGTGTTAGGAAGCAGCTTTATACACAGCAGTACATCACAACTTCTCTGAACCTGTGAGCTTTGCTCAGTCAGAGGTTCTTCTCTGTGTGTGATGGTTTTATGATTTGCATTATAGGCCTGGATTAGTGATCCACAGGTAATATGTACACTGGAACCAAATCTATGCCTTCAATGTGTTTGAAGAGATTATGATTGAAGATACAAGGGCTCCTGTATAGGTCTTGATTGTTCAGTCACAATAGAACTACACAGGGGGCTAAATCGGTTCAGTGTCCCAAGCTTTTGCCCATTGACTTCAAGTGTAGTCGATCAGCCAGGGCGTGTTTGGTTTCTGAGCTTCTCTTCCTTAGTTCAGCATCTGAGGTAGAAGGTTGATGTAGGTATTTAGAGCTGCATGGTACCGACGTAAAAGCCCTATTTGATCCAGGGTTTGAATCCAGTATGAACCTGCAATCTCCAAAACCTGTCAAGTAATAATTCCAAAGCGAATTACTGTGTATAATTTGCCGACCCAGGCCTTTCTTAGTAATAGTAGTTCTCAGAAATGTAATAAAAGCAGGTAAACAGCCTGAGGCTAATGGCTAGTTAGCAAATTCATGACTAGACAAATTCACAAAGTTTTTGTTGATGTCTGAATTACAAGGAGGTGGAAAATGACCTCAGAAGCACCTCTCGCAGGGCGACGTGTGTTTGGGCTCGTTGGGCGACGTTTGATAAGCTAAATGAACATACTTCACTAGCCTAAAGCTAGTCTATAGCATAGTGCTGATGTAAACGTATGCGCGATGCTAGTTTGATCTGGGCTATTGTTTGAGGTAAATACAGTTTATGAATGAGATCAAACATGTTTTAGAACCACTTTTTTTTACAGCAACAAGGTTCTACAACTATTTATGAAGGAGCTAAAATGTGTTGTAGAACTGCTTTTTCACAGCAATAAGGTTCTACAACTTTATATGAATAAAAAAATAATGCTCTAGAACCATTACTTGCATTAATGAAAATGTTCTATGACTATTTACAAATGAAAGAAAAAGAACTGGGTAATATTTGGTGAGTTAAATGAACATGCTCTACTAGCCTAACGCTAGTTTATAGCATAGTGCTGATGTAAACGCGATGCTAGTTTGATGGGGGC
Source organism: Megaleporinus macrocephalus (assembly GCA_021613375.1). Classification (NCBI taxonomy): domain Eukaryota; kingdom Metazoa; phylum Chordata; class Actinopteri; order Characiformes; family Anostomidae; genus Megaleporinus; species Megaleporinus macrocephalus. The sequence continues at coordinate 9,391,221 of CM038718.1, forward strand.
TGTTTGGGGTAGTTTGAAGCAATTACAGATCCTTTATCCTTTATGTGTCAGCCAGTTGAATTACATTACTAGCCCTCCTCTGGTAAAACTAACCCAGCTCGAACAGAACTGAAGTGACTATTGTTCACCATTGTGCAAAGTATGTAATATAATCAAACACCAAAATCACAGTTCACATCAGTTTCAAGCATTTTGTTTGTGCGTAAGGTAGTTAGCCAATTAGCATTCCCTCAACAGCCTTTTTGTTTACAAGTAGACCAAATAGTAAATATATATATGTTTTTCTTATGACTGATTCTTTAAATTGAAGAAAAATCACATTTAAATAGGGTGTTAGGTTTTGTATTGAATCTACGAGACTAAATTTGAGGCTAAAGCTTCTGTTGTTTGTTAGCCAGTCTACATTAGCCTCATAGCACCAGTGTAATAACTACAGAAGCAAACTATAATATGTTTTTTACACTTTAATGGTGTAATTTTGATATTCCAGTGAACTAATTCTTGACTGAGGCACGTCTGTGACTCACAGCTGAGCCACAACTGAGCTAATGTACAGATCTATGGTATACACTAGGCCTGTGTGCTAATGAGACAGCTAATGAGAGAGAAAGAGGGAGAGGGAGATTCCCACGTCTTCCTCACTCGCTCTTTGTCTTCCTCTCTTTTGTCTCTTTTGCTCTTTTTATTTGACCACTGCCTTAACTCGCAGCTGTGTGCCTGCAGTGAGAGGCCGAGCATTAGCCGACCCGAGGGGGGTGTTTGCGTCCGTCGTTAGTTTTCCTCTTGTCCACTCTGTCTAAGGGCAGCTCTCACTCACACACACACACAAGTGTGAAAACTTCACCAACAGAGACATTGTATTGTGTGTATGCCCGCCGTAACCCGGGGAAGTCAATATTTATCGACGATAAGAGCTGTTAGACCAAATCCTGCCCTCGACGGGAGGTATTTATGTCTGTATTTATGAGGGGCCACAGACTGCAGTGTAATGGAGCCTGAGTTTTATTCCAGGAGAACTAAAAAGTCATTAAAAGGTGGTGGTTATACATAAATCAATGTAGTCATTTACATTTTTAGACAAAGAATGTTAGTTTTTATTTATGTATATTTATGCTGGTGTCATTTCTGTGCTGTTGAGCTTCAGTGTTTGGGGTAGACTGTGCAACATCGCCATCTACTGGCAGAGCAAACTAAAAACCTGAACTCACTTTAGTTGAGTTTGCATGTGAGGCCATTGAGGCCTGTAGATTTCAAATCAAATTTATTTGTATAGCGCCTTTAACAACTGATGTCGTCACAAAGCAGCTTTACAGGAATTTAGTGATAAGAAAAGTTCAATAGAGCATAAATAAGCCTAAGAAGAAAATAACAACACAGAAATTCTAGAAATCATAGAACAAACATAGAAACCCCCCCCTCAGAACTGGAGGAACCAAGACTCAGCTGCTCAGGTGTGCTTATATAATCATAATATAATATAAGTGAGATGAATTATAGTACAGATGAAGAACAGTGAGAGTAATAACAGTTAATTAAGGTAGAAGGTTAGTGGAAACTAGTTAGAGTCCATGTTAATTTCAGTAGAGTCTGTAGTGAAGGTTAGGCAGCTAGTCTGAGGCTAGGTAGCTGGTATTACAATCAGTCTGGTGGGTGACTTGGGTGGCAGGGGAACCTGGTGGTCAGATTTACAATAACACATCACCTCTGTGTTTACACATAATGGATCCTGGAGGGCTGGAGGGCAGAAGTTGGTGACTTCTCTACTCAAACAATGTATCCTCATTTAGAAAAACACCAGCACTGGCCCACCTTTCACTGTCCATGACACAGTATCACAGTGCTGGTGATAGTAACCGAACGTCTTGAGATTCTTTTGTATATGTATTACCCATAATGTATAAACTATCGTTTATAATAGTTCTTAAAGACGATTTAAGCCTATATTGTGTTTGATTTAACCCAATAATGGCAGAGAGATATATGCAGATCACTATAAAACAAAGCACTTTGTTATGTTATTTTCAGCAATGTTACATATAAACATTCAGACGACATGTATAGGATATCTGGTCATATGGATAGTAAATAAAATGGCAAAATTTATACTGTAGACATCAAAACCTCTGGTTCCCATCAACACCACTGTAAGGAAATCTGAGTCGGTATGTTTCTCTGTAAATGAACCATTTCACATCAAACCACTCTGAATCATTTTGTTTACATCTCAAAGAACTGTGCAAGCCGCATGCCTAATTCATAACACACCTCACACTGGATCAGGCTGTGGCTGTACGGCGAAGTCTTATTATTCTGTAAACATGGACAGAAGTACATTGCATGGTTATAAACAGCAACAGCCTGGATTTGATTTCCCTATTAAATTCTAATTTTATAGATAACAGTATATTGTAGAGTGTTAAACACCAAGTAAGCACGATTGCATGAGGTTAAGTTGAAGGTTTATTGATTTATATGCGCCTTTTACAACAGATGTTGTCACAAAGCAGCTTTACAGACAAATGCAGGTCCAACCCCCCACCAATGAGCAAGCCAGGAAAACCTCCCTCAGATCAAGAGGAAGAACCTTGAGAGGAAACCAAGACTCATAGAGGGGAACTCATCCTCCTCTGGTTGATACCAGATAGCAAAACAAGCACAAATACAGTAAGACTAAAAATGGTCTACTTTGTGAATGAATTAATATAGAGGCAGAAAGGAGGCGAGGAAAGGACTGATAAGAGCAGGAGAAGAAAACGTGAAGAGGCTACATTATTAATTATAGAATTATAATTTATTTTTTGCTTCATTAAACAGGTTTAGTGTCTATATATACTACGCTGTAAAAACACATAGTCACTGTTCTAAGAACAAGAAGTATCTTCAAAACCATAACTTTACAGCAGAGGACAAAAATAAAAAAAAATATTTTATTTCAACCTGTTTTGGAGCATTTCGATTGGTCCAATCATGATGAAATTTTGCCACAACGTAAAGAACAACTGTAGAGTTCAAATGATGTAGAAAACTGAAAATGTTAAAAAATGGAGATTGGTTGGTTTTCTTTGGGCAGTGACAATCTATAAAATATCTTGATAAAATATCTAAATATATAGAGACCCATTCAAGTCAAGTCAAGAGGATTTTATTGCCATTCCATCTACTTAGAAATGATGTTCCTCCAGAAACAATATGGTGCAAAATGTAGTCCAAAGTGCAACAAAATCTAACTAGAAACAATAAATACAATAAATTAAACAGACATTAGACCCAGTGAGGTAGTGAATAAAGTGCTGAGATATTTAACATTCTGTGATCTGTGAGTTTACACAGTCAGATAACATACATACACACCGCAGTTACTGAGATAGTATTTGGTGGAGTACTTAGTCCACTCTAGTTTAGCTCTGTCCTTTTATGCTGGAGTTATAAGGAGTGTTTCAGGCCAGCGCAGCCAATCTGAGCCAAGGTTATATACATACATCAATCTTAAAGGCACAGTACCAAAACCAGGCCATACATATATATATATATATATATATATATATATATATATATACACACTACCGCTCAAAAGTTTAGGATCACTTTAGAATTTCATTTCATGCTATTCACAAACAATATTGTCTATTTTACAATTAATATAAGTGTATCAGATGATTTTTAAAGAATAAAAATGTTTGTATTAATATAGAGTCTAGTATAGAGTCTTATTTAGCATACAGTCCTATTATCAGCAATTCTCAGTCCTCTGTCTAAATCTCCTGGTACGGCCACCAATCCAAGTTAAGGATGTTATTGGACTAACTGGTTGTTAGGCACTCTTGCTCAATTGTGATGTACAGCTGAAAAACATTCTACTAATAAGTGAGTATAAAAGGGAACAACATTCTAGGTTAGTTTAGTATCTGAAGATCAGCAGTTGATGGCTTGCTGACCGACTCAAAATGACCAGAAAGAAACAACTTTCTTTAGAGACCCGTCAGTCCATTGTTGTTTTAGGGAAGGAAGGCTAAGGAGCTCTCAGGAACGCTTGCTCTGTAAGTTCAGCACGTTTGGTCCGGTGTGAAAGCTGTTTTCGAGCGTGAAGTGTTAGAGAACTGATCTATGGTTCTCCAGAAAACAGTGGGCTTTAATAACATGACTGCTTCAACGTTTTCCATAACTTCTCTTTTCAAGCTTCATGACGGCAGGAAAAAGATTGCTGTGATTCGAGGAAAATGGATGAAGCTGCTGCCCACCATGTTGCAAACCTGCATGCAGAAAGGTGATGTATGGGCTTGCACAGTTGATCCACTGTTGGGATGGAATTCTAGTGTGTGTGAAAGCAAACCAGCACTAATGAGTCCAGCATCGATCATGTGTGTGAACTAACTTCTCCTTATATCCTCGAAAGGTTTCATGATGAACGGACCAATAGAAATGCTCCAAAATTCACGTTAACTTACACTGAAGGTAAAGGATGGCTTTGTTTTCTCCTGTAAAACTTGGAAATTAGAGTTTGTCTTTGGACAGAACCCATATTGTCTTCTGAGTCCAAATTGTGTGGTTTCATGTAATTAAAGATCAACATGACACGTTTCCAACCTCTGTTTAGGACATGTTTTTGGAGCATTCCTATTGGCCCATCCATTTTCAAACACTATAAACAATGTATGTTGAGTTCAACTTGCAGAACAACTAAAATAAACAATAAACTGGACATCCATGATTCTCTTGGGACAACGAGTGAGTGTGAAATCACCATAAGAGATCAACAAAAGTTGGAAAATTGTCATGTGACAATGAATTACATCCTTCATAGATCCACACACATAGACCTCAGAGGACAATTTCATCGCTGCCCAAAGAAAAACAAATATCTCTAAACATTACTTTTAATGTAAGTGAATGTAAAGAGGTTTTATTCCATTTGGAGCGTTTCTATTGGTCCGTCGTTCAACACGTTTTATTTTGAGCAGTGACCATATCCTTATAAAAGCTAGAGGAACGTAGGAACCTGGCCCTTTAACAACTACATGAAAGAGGACTCACTCTATCTCAGTCCTCTCTTCCCGCTTTCCCTGATATGGAAGAGCTGCGGCCCAGCGTTGGTAGTTTGTGTGGCCTAATTGGAGCTCCCTGGAATTAAGCAGAGCCGACTGTTATCTTATCCCGGCGTAATGGAATGTGGAAGAAGCTTCTCACACCACTTGAGTGATAACGGAGACAGCGGGGATCGCTTCAGAGGGAGTGTTACCTGACACACACAGACACACACACACTAGTATACACACCGAGCCCTCCTTCTCTGTCTCTCAGTGTAATCTCAGAGCACTGAGCCCTCTTAACTGTGTGGAATGAGTGCCGGCTCTCAATGACAGGATGCTCACTGCTCAAGCTCACTGTTCAGACCGACTAATCATTAACCACGTCACCCCCGTCACCACAGCAATAGGAGCTCCTGTGTACAGCCTGGACCATGTTTATGGTTTCCTCTTCCTGCTCTTACTGGCCCTCTGACCTTCAGCCCTCTCTGGCTTTGGCACCCCACATTAAAGGAGGTTTACAATTCAGACCCCCTCAAAGTACAGCAAGTCCACAGTAACACGTATGTAAAGATCATAGTTGAAACAGATTAAGCAAATACTGAAATCTCAAGATCCAGGACTGGCATTAAGACTAATCAAAGGTGTTAAAAGTATTCACATTCATTACTCAGGTAGAAGTATAGATACTAGGGTTTAAAAATACTTCTGTAGAAGTTGAAGTATCAACTTAAGTTTTTACTCCACTAAAATTGTAAAAGTACTGCTTTCAGAACTACTTAAAGTATAAAAGTAAAAGTAATGTAAGGAGAAAAAATGCCCTGAAGCACAAAAGCTTAGGCCGAACCACAGGGGTCTATAGTGCACTAGCCCACCTAACCAAAAACTCCATTCTTCTAAAAGCTATAATGACTATAATGTTATATTAAAATGTTGATGTTGATAAATTTGGGATGCGCTAGGCTTCCTGTTTCAGCCGCATATACGCCCATTGAACATGAATGTAGTTTAATACAATGTAAATATATTAAAGAAGCATATCTGTTACTACTGAACATTAACATGTGTTTCATCGAGCAGAAGATATGATGACTAGTTGTCTATAAGCAGAGGTGTCAAGTAGCGAAGTACAAATACTTTGTTACCTTACTTAAGTAGAGATTTTGGTTATTCATACTTTACAGAAGTAATTATTTTTCAGCTCCTTACATTTACACTCCATTATCAGTACTTTCTACTCCTTACATTTACACTCCATTATCAGTACTTTCTACTGTGTAAATGTAAGGAGTAGAAAGTACAGATAATGGAGTGTAAATGTAAGGAGTAGAAAGTACAGATAATGGAGTGTAAATGTAAAGAGTAGAAAGTACTGATAATGGAGTGTAAATGTAAGGAGTAGAAAGTACTGATAATGGAGTGTAAATGTAAGGAGTAGAAAGTACTGATAATGGAGTGTAAATGTAAGGAGTAGAAAGTACAGATAATGGAGTGTAAATTTAAGGAGTAGAAAGTACTGATAATGGAGTGTAAATGTAAGGAGTAGAAAGTACTGATAATGGAGTGTAAATGTAAGGAGTAGAAAGTACTGATAATGGAGTGTAAATGTAAGGAGTAGAAAGTACTGATAATGGAGTGTAAATGTAAGGAGTAGAAAGTACAGATAATGGAGTGTAAATGTAAGGAGTAGAAAGTACTGATAATGGAGTGTAAATGTAAGGAGTAGAAAGTACTGATAATGGAGTGTAAATGTAAGGAGTATAAAGTACAGATAATGGAGTGTAAATGTAAGGAGTAGAAAGTACTGATAATGGAGTGTAAATGTAAGGAGTAGAAAGTACTGATAATGGAGTGTAAATGTAAGGAGTAGAAAGTACAGATACTGGAGTGTAAATGTAAGGAGTAGAAGTAAAAAGTCAGGTGAAAAATAATTACTTCTGTAAAGTATAAATAATCAAAATCTCTTCTTAAGTACGGTAACAAAGTATTTGTACTTTGTTACTTGACACCTGTAATACCCTGTAAAATAAGTCTCAGGTTTCTAAATTTATCTTGTTTTTATAAGAACATCGCCGCTGTCAGAAGAAAGTATGTATCTCCATTTTTCTATATAGACAGCTGCTCTTTATATTCTGTAAAAGTTTCGTGATGAACGGACCAATAGAAATGCTCCAAAATCACAAAACCTCTTTACATCCACTCACACTGAAAGTAAAGTTAGTGTCTTTGGACAGCGATGATATGTTTCTCTGAGGTTCATTTGAGTGGTTCTATGAAGGATGTAATTCATTGTCACATGACAAGTTTATAACTTCTGTTTATCTCTCAGTGTTTTCACTCTTGTCTCTGTCCTAGGAGAGCCATGTATCTCCATTTTTGTTGATACTAATTTTTCTGTATAATTTGAACACGACAGACGTCATTTATATTGTTCTAAAATGTCATTTATCTTGAGTTGCAGCTCCTTGCCCCTCCTTCATTGCCTCATGCCTGTAACATATCCACCATTATTTCCAAATTTACAGCTTTCCAAACCACCATTGTTTCCAGTTCTTTCACTGGGAATGCACTGGGTCTTTTTACAACGTCCCTATATTTACTTTATTCACAAAAAAAAAAAAAATACACACTTGTTTCCAAATTCAGAAATGTATTTTCTTAATAAAGTAATCTTAGCTGATAGCTGCTGTCAGCCTGAGGCCTCTTCTTTTTTCTAACCCAAACTTTTGTTGATTACTCCTACATTATTTACATTATTACACCTGATTCATGGGGGAGCTCTGCTGCTCCTGCATACATGCACAATAGATATGTTGATCTAGTGGTCTCTCTATATAAGCGTCTGAGGCTGAAACAGGCTTGTTTTTTTCTCCCATTCCCACCAGACATGTCCGGATACTTTTGGACAGTGGCACAGCTACACAGAGAGCTGCACAGATGCACAGAATAATACAACATGCTGTATATATAATAAAGACCATCTTATGTTCTAATAGATGGTTTTATATATATATATATATATATATATATATATATATATATATATATATATATATATATATATATATATATATATATATATATATATACACACAATACACATACATACGTAGCGGTCTGTCCAGATAAAAATTTACATTTTCCAATAAACAAGTCTTTACTATTAATCTCAATGGAACCAGAATTTTTGCCAAGCTACTATGGAGCATTTCTATTCGTCCATTCATCATGAAATTTACACACAATAAAATAATGCAGAAAAATAAAAATCAACAAAAATGAACGTACATGTTTGTCGTTGGGCAGCGATGATATATTTCATACTGTCACTGTCCTACTTTACTTTCAATGTAAGTCTATGGAACCAGATTTTTTCCAAGTGATTTTGAAGCATTTCTATTGGTTTGTTTAAGAGATACATGAAATACATGTTTTTTTTATTGAACAGCGATGATATGTTTAAATTTGAAGTTTGAAGCAGAACTGGTGAAGTGTTTAGGCACTATGCAGCAGAGCAACATCATAGATTAGGTTCTGTAGCTGAACTGGTCTATCTGAACCGTGTACACTGAATTTAGCAAATACTCATGTTATCAGTTTTTCCTACAGGGCTGAGGTGGAAACTAAACTAAAATAAATATTAATTAAAATGTCTAATAATTATCAGCAATTATTACTGCTGCAACATAATAATACCAACAATAAATAAACCCCCGGTGCTACAAACCAATGGTATTTAGAGTACACTGGACAAAATATATAAGAATATCAAGTAAATTCTGAATTTTAATCTGAAATCAAATGTAATTATTAATGCAACTATTATTGATGCAATATAATCATGACGATAAATACTTTTTATATCTGAAGTGCTACAAACTAATGGTACATATATATAAGAATATGTAGTAAATTATGAATTTTAATCTGAAATTAAATGTAATTATTAATGCAATTATTATTTATGCAATATAATAATGACAATATTTTTTTATCTGAAGTGCTACAAACTAATGATACTTATATATAAGAATATCAAGTAAATTATGAACTTTAATATGAAATTAAACGTAATTATTAATGCAATTATTATTGATGCAATATAATGATGACATTTTTTTTCTGAAGTACTACAAACTAATGATACTTATATATAAGAATATCAAGTAAAATATGAATTTTAATCTGAAATTAAATTTAATTATTAATGCAATTATTATTGATGCAATAAAATAATGAAAATTTTTTTCCGAAGTACTACAAACTAATGATATTTATATATAAGAATATCAAGTAAAATATGAATTTTAATCTGAAATTAAATGTTATTATTAATGCAATTATTATTGATGTTATATAATAATGACGATAAATACTTTTTTAAAATCTGAAGTGCTACAAACTAATGGTACGTATATATAAGAATATGTAGTAAATTATGAATTTTAATCTGAAATTAAATGTAATTATTAATGCAATTCTTATTGATGCAATATAATAATGACAATTTTTTCTGAAGGAGTACAAACTAATGATACTTATATATAAGAATATCAAGTAAATTATGAATTTTAATCTGAAATTAAATGTAATTATTAATGCAATTATTATTGATGCAATATAATAATGACAATAAATATTTTTTTTATCTGAAGTGCTACAAACTAATGGTACTTATATATAAGAATATCAAGTAAATTATGAATTTTAATGCAATTATTATTGATGCAATATAATAATGACAATACATTTTTCTATCTATCTATCGACACTGCTTGATTAAATTATCACACATTTGTCTTAAACCAATGACTGCTGAGATCTCAGGACACTGTAAAGTTGAAATTTCACCAGGCGGCCACTTTAACCACCAGTAGTTCATAGTAAAAAATGATGAAAGAGAAATCAGAAAAGAAAGAAAGAAAGAATGCAGTAAAGAGAAGAGATGATGAACCCAGATCAGTGATGAAAGCGTAGAGGTGTTAACACATTAGCTTGATTGATTTTTCAGATTACGTATACGTATAAGTTAATATAATGTAATAGTTGATAAATCTTCAGAAATTCAGAGCCGCTGCCTGTTCTTAGCTGAGTGGGAGCGAACCCAGTGGAAGTACTGAGAGATAGCCAGTCCGTGTGGTTCAGCCCTACGTGTTTGAGCGTTTCACACAAAAACGGACCCCTTCACTCTGCTTGACCACCCTATGAGTAAAAAGTGCAAAACGGAGAACCACTGGATGAACTACAACCGACTTATTTCACTTAGTAATGATTTAATAGTCTTATCACTGTTTATGAGCCTGTATTCACTTCAGTTTACTTTGACGAAGAAAAAAATAAGCAAAATTCAGCATTTTGTAGTTTTGTAATTGATAAATAATAAAAGAAAACTTTGTGGCTCAGAATGATCAGTTAGTTTGATTTTGTAACAAAAAAAGAATTCTGTGAAAATCGTATCGTGAGTTGAGTGTATCGTTACCTCCCTATAAATGACCCTTTTTTTTAAATGCACTTAAATTTTTTTTAAAAGCAGGACTAAAAGATGAACCATATTTATGTCAGTCGAAGTGCAATTTCCACATCACAACAGCTGCTGTTTTAATTACAGCCTGATTTAATTACAGACCTCAGATCAGTCCTGCTGTAAAAGAACTGAACTGGCTACCTGTCTCCAAACAATACAACATAGCTGGTCTCACCACTGTCTCCAAACCATACAACATAGCTGGTGTCACCACTGTCTCCAAACCATACAACATAGCTGGTGTTACCACTGTCTCCAAACCATACAACATAGCTGGTGTTACTATTGTCTCCAAACCATACAACATAGCTGGTGTCACCACTGTCTCCAAACCATACAACATAGCTGGTTTCACCACTGTCTCCAAACCATACAATATAGCTGGTTTCACCACTGTCTCCAAACCATACAATATAGCTGGTTTCACCACTGTCTCCAAACCATACAACATAGCTGGTCTCACCACTGTCTCCAAACCAAACAACATAGCTGGTTTCACCAATGTTTCCAAACCATACAATATAGCTGGTTTCACCAATGTCTCCAAACCATTCAACATAGCTGGTTTCACCAATGTCTCCAAACCATACAACATAGCTGGTTTCACCAATGTTTCCAAACCAAACAACATAGCTGGTTTCACCAATGTTTCCAAACCATACAATATAGCTGGTTTCACCAATGTTTCCAAACCAAACAACATAGCTGGTTTCACCAATGTTTCCAAACCATACAATATAGCTGGTTTCACCAATGTCTCCAAACCATTCAACATAGCTGGTTTCACCAATGTCTCCAAACCATACAACATAGCTGGTTTCACCAATGTTTCCAAACCATACAATATAGCTGGTTTCACCAATGTCTCCAAACCATACAACATAGCTGGTTTCACCAATGTTTCCAAACCATACAATATAGCTGGTTTCACCAATGTCTCCAAACCATACAACATAGCTGGTTTCACCAATGTTTCCAAACCAAACAACATAGCTGGTTTCACCAATGTTTCCAAACCAAACAACATAGCTGGTTTCACCAATGTTTCCAAACCATACAATATAGCTGGTTTCACCAATGTCTCCAAACCATTCAACATAGCTGGTTTCACCAATGTCTCCAAACCATACAACATAGCTGGTTTCACCAATGTTTCCAAACCATACAATATAGCTGGTTTCACCAATGTCTCCAAACCATACAACATAGCTGGTGTTACTATTGTCTCCAAACCATACAACATAGCTGGTTTCACCAATGTCTCCAAACCATACAACATAGCTGGTTTCACCAATGTTTCCAAACCATACAATATAGCTGGTTTCACCAATGTCTCCAAACCATTCAACATAGCTGGTTTCACCAATGTCTCCAAACCATACAACATAGCTGGTTTCACCAATGTCTCCAAACCATACAATATAGCTGGTTTCACCAATGTCTCCAAACCATACAACATAGCTGGTGTTACTATTGTCTCCAAACCATACAACATAGCTGGTTTCACCAATGTCTCCAAACCATACAATATAGCTGGTTTCACCAATGTCTCCAAACCATACAACATAGCTGGTTTCACCAATGTCTCCAAACCATACAATATAGCTGGTTTCACCAATGTCTCCAAACCATACAACATAGCTGGTGTTACTATTGTCTCCAAACCATACAACATAGCTGGTTTCACCAATGTCTCCAAACCATACAACATAGCTGGTTTCACCAATGTTTCCAAACCATACAATATAGCTGGTTTCACCAATGTCTCCAAACCATTCAACATAGCTGGTTTCACCAATGTCTCCAAACCATACAACATAGCTGGTTTCACCAATGTCTCCAAACCATACAATATAGCTGGTTTCACCAATGTCTCCAAACCATACAACATAGCTGGTGTTACTATTGTCTCCAAACCATACAACATAGCTGGTTTCACCAATGTCTCCAAACCATACAACATAGCTGGTGTTACTATTGTGTCCAAACCATACAATATAGCTGGTTTCACCACTGTCTCCAAACCATACAATATAGCTGGTTTCACCAATGTCTCCAAACCATACAATATAGCTGGTGTTACCATTGTCTCCAAACCATACAACATAGCTGGTTTCACCAATGTCTCCAAACCATACAACATAGCTGGTGTTACTATTGTCTCCAAACCATACAATATAGCTGGTTTCACCAATGTCTCCAAACCATACAACATAGCTGGTGTTACTATTGTCTCCAAACCATACAACATAGCTGGTGTTACCACTGTCTCCAAACCATACAACATAGCTGGTGTTACCATTGTCTCCAAACCATACAACATAGCTGGTGTTACCATTGTCTCCAAACCATACAACATAGCTGGTGTTACCATTGTCTCCAAACCATACAACATAGCTGGTGTTACCATTGTCTCCAAACCATACAACATAGCTGGTGTTACTATTGTCTCCAAACCATACAACATAGCTGGTGTTACCACTGTCTCCAAACCATACAACATAGCTGGTGTTACTATTGTCTCCAAACCATTCAACATAGCTGGTTTCACCAATGTCTCCAAACCATACAATATAGCTGGTTTCACCAATGTCTCCAAACCATACAACATAGCTGGTGTTACTATTGTCTCCAAACCATACAACATAGCTGGTTTCACCAATGTCTCCAAACCATACAACATAGCTGGTTTCACCAATGTTTCCAAACCATACAATATAGCTGGTTTCACCAATGTCTCCAAACCATTCAACATAGCTGGTTTCACCAATGTCTCCAAACCATACAACATAGCTGGTTTCACCAATGTCTCCAAACCATACAATATAGCTGGTTTCACCAATGTCTCCAAACCATACAACATAGCTGGTGTTACTATTGTCTCCAAACCATACAACATAGCTGGTTTCACCAATGTCTCCAAACCATACAACATAGCTGGTGTTACTATTGTGTCCAAACCATACAATATAGCTGGTTTCACCACTGTCTCCAAACCATACAATATAGCTGGTTTCACCAATGTCTCCAAACCATACAATATAGCTGGTGTTACCATTGTCTCCAAACCATACAACATAGCTGGTTTCACCAATGTCTCCAAACCATACAACATAGCTGGTGTTACTATTGTCTCCAAACCATACAATATAGCTGGTTTCACCAATGTCTCCAAACCATACAACATAGCTGGTGTTACTATTGTCTCCAAACCATACAACATAGCTGGTGTTACCACTGTCTCCAAACCATACAACATAGCTGGTGTTACCACGGTCTCCAAACCATACAACATAGCTGGTTTCACCACTGTCTCCAAACCATACAACATAGCTGGTGTTACCATTGTCTCCAAACCATACAACATAGCTGGTGTTACTATTGTCTCCAAACAATACAACATAGCTGGTTTCACCACTGTCTCCAAACCATACAACATAACTGGTGTTACCATTGTCGCCAAACCATACAACATAGCTGGAGTTACCATTGTCTACAAACCATACAACATAGCTGGAGTTACCATTGTCTCCAAACCATACAACATAGCTGGTGTTACTAATGTCTCCAAACAATACAACATAGCTGGTGTTACTATTGTCTCCAAACCATACAACATAGCTGGTGTTACCACGGTCTCCAAACCATACAACATAGCTGGTTTCACCACTGTCTCCAAACCATACAATATAGCTGGTGTTACCATTGTCTCCAAACCATACAACATAGCTGGTGTTACCATTGTCTCCAAACCATACAACATAGCTGGTGTTACCATTGTCTCCAAACCATACAACATAGCTGGTGTTACCATTGTCTCCAAACCATACAACATAGCTGGTGTTACCATTGTCTCCAAACAATACAACATAGCTGGTGTTACCACTGTCTCCAAACCATACAACATAGCTGGTGTTACCATTGTCTCCAAACCATACAACATAGCTGGTGTTACCATTGTCTCCAAACAATACAACATAGCTGGTGTTACTATTGTCTCCAAACCATACAATATAGCTGGTTTCACCAATGTCTCCAAACCATACAACATAGCTGGTTTCACCAATGTCTCCAAACCATACAACATAGCTGGTGTTACCATTGTCTCCAAACCATACAACATAGCTGGTTTCACCAATGTCTCCAAACCATACAACATAGCTGGTTTCACCAATGTCTCCAAACCATACAACATAGCTGGTGTTACCATTGTCTCCAAACCATACAACATAGCTGGTTTCGCCATTGTCTCCAAACCATACCACATAACTGGTGTTACCATTGTCTCCAAACCATACAACATAGCTGGTGTTACCATTGTCTCCAAACCATACAACATAGCTGGTGTTACTA